>JAOXNO010000001.1:48960018-48979706 GCA_028565335.1 Limnodromus scolopaceus | reverse complement strand
CCCCCCCCCCCCCCCCCCCCCCCCCCCCCCCCCCCCCCCCCCCCCCCCCCCCCACCGCCATCTGTCGGTCCAGTTGCAGTGATTTTGGCTGAAACCACGACAAACATGTGAGTTCCTTTACTGCATCCCATCAGAAGTCTATGCTGTGATACGTCCTGCTTTTAACAAGAACCAGATGCTTTGGAGAGAGATGTAGGAAGTCCTAATTATGTAATTTCTTGCACATTGGAGCCTATTCAGAAGTTTCTCGTATTAGTGGTAGACTTATATTTGAAATGGTCAGAATTCTTCCTTTATTTAAACACAAAAAAAACCTTACCTGGAACAGAAGTGGTTTATTTATTAATAAACAGAGAACCTTAATTTCAGTCATGTGCTTTCAGCCTTAGTGAGACTAGCAGTAGAATCAGTATTTTGTAGATGAACTGATTCTTATGTGATTACACATGCACACAAAGGCTTACATTAAAAAAGAATACAAAAATCTGCTCGCTTTCTAGTGATGAAAAAATATGCTGTGGAACGTTTCTTCTCATTTTCCATGTCTCTTTTAGGATCATTCCCATTCATCTTGTCTATAAGCGAGGCAGTCTTTTTAATAATCTCTCCTCATATGGAAGTCTTTCTAAGCCTCCAATCACTTTCATCATCTGTCCTTGGATTCCCTTTATTTCTTAAAATCTTTAGTAGTTTAGAGGAAATAACATAAAGGGACATAGAAGGATTTAAAAAGCTAAAAAAAAAAAAAAAACCCAAACAAAAAAACCCCAAAACAAACAAACCAAACCAAAAAAACCAAAACCCCACCCAAGATAAAAAGCTGCCCCACCCAGAGTTTTCAGAGAACCGGAGATTAAATCTCCCCGTGTTCCTTTAAATGCAAAGATCGCTTTAGAAGAAATGCTTGTTCTGGGCTTTTGTGACTTGTAACCAAACCTCCAGATATTTTGTGCTCGAAGAACTTATGCACACTTTTCCCACAATTCCCTCATGTTTTGACATGAGAGGAAGATAATTTGATGAGACAGAATATTGTTAAGACCTCTTAGCATTGGTCTTAAATCCATGGTGTATCTAGAAATGTGTGAAACCTGTCAAATAGTGGGCTGCGTGACGCAGGAGTACTGGGAATAAGAGAGGGAAACCACAATTGTAATGTGAACCCAGTAAGACAGATTAGCTGGTTAGAACTGAAGAAAAGTGTGGTTTGTTCATGTAAAACAGTAATCATGTTTTGATTATTTTTGTCATTGTAGGACTGTTTAGAAAACTGTAACTTCTTAATTTTTTTGCTAGAAGGGAATGTTAGGAAGTTTACAAAGCTGGCATCTTTTTTTGGTAAACTTTGAGTGTTGGGATTAATTACATCTAAAAGCTAAAGGTCAGTATTAGGTGTAATTTGTTGTTGTCAAACGGAAAAGAAAGGGGGAAGTTGTTGCTGTACAGCTTAGTATAGTATTGCCATGCTCCCCTGATCCTGCAAGGTAACCTCTTTGGTAGAGTTAGAAGTCATAAAGGTTGTATTTTCACCCAATCCATCTTCTCCCTTCCAACCCAAGAAGACAATTTTAAACAGTATGTAGAAGTGAGAATGCATGTTCTTTTCAAGGTTTAAGCTAATTTTTAGGTTTGGAAGTTTTATACTTAGATCTTCCATAGTTCCTTGTCTCCTCCTGGAAAATTCATGTCTCTGAAGATTGTACTGTGTATCCTTTCCTTTGCTGTGCTTTTGATCCATCCTTATTGCAGTAGATGGTAATTCTTGCAGGACTGCGCCATCTATTATCACCTTTTAAAATGTTACGTATATTAAAAAATAATGGTCACTTCGGGAAAATCACCAACCTTCTGGTGTGCTTTCTTTTTGAAGAACATGTAATTGTCCTTCTGTCAGGTTGCCAATGGTGATGTAGGGGGATGCCAACAGCTCTAGATCCCTGGCTTGCTTATTGTCATCACCTCCATAGGTAGGGCTTTAACTAGGCACAACCTGGCACAATGTCCGCATTGATACTGACGCCTTTAAGGGTTTGGCTGGATTTGATGTCTAACATTGTCAAGGCTAAAAAGATTGCTGCTGTCCATTGTCCAGTTTTAGCTGTTTTGGCACCATTAGCAAATGTGCAGCCTTCGTCATCACCCCCACAGTGAGTGTGGTTTTGGGAAAGACCTGTGTGGGAGGTGAGTTTCTTGTGGAGCATAATTCTTGCTTTTCTTTTATGTATCCAGATAGAGAAGCTTTGCTAAAGAGCATTTGCGCTATAGTTAATGAGGGTTGCAAATATCCTTCTATTGCAAGTTTTCTGCTCTTCCCTTAGTCTGAAAGGAGAGTGGAGGTTTAATATGCAAAGCCAAAAAATAAACCTGCTGCTCTAAAGCCTTGACATATGGGACCTGGTATGCAACTGGGATGGCTTGTATCTGTGCAGCTAACCTTTTTCAGACACTCAGCCAGTGGAACCCCTCTAAGGCAGCTTTTTTTATATCATTGTACATAACCTAAGCTTTTATTTAGGGACAAGATTGAGAGTGGAGAGAGGTCTCTACTGGCTGAGGTATAAAAAGTATCTACAAATTGTGAGCTTTGATGCTGTTTTGTAGAAAACTGAAACGAGGTGCTTTTTTTTTTTTTTTTCCCAGAAAAGCTTAATAATGTTGAGAACTGACTCACTTCATTATTGTTCTGTTTAGAGTGCAGAAGTTATGGAAACCACTGTTACTAATATTTTCTTAGCTACCTCTGTGTTGGACACTGAGACTATGATGGACTTTAATGGACCTTTAATATAAAATATTTGGCATCAATTCTAAATACTTCTCTGTTAACATTTACTATAATAGGCACCTTTTCATTGGTTTACCTATGTGTGTGCAGTTTAGTAATAGTTACCTTCTTTTGTAAAGTTTTGTTTCAGTAGCTCTAGATGAAGAAGTCACATGCAGATGCAAAGAGTTAAATATGATCCAAGTAGTGCTGAATCCATTGGAAACTTTTGATTGACATCAGTGGCCTGTGGAACCAATCCAAGGTGAATTAGAACAGCATTCTGGAAAATTATCTACGTATTAAGTGTTCTTTACAGGATGGTAGATGCTACTTCCAGTTTGTATTATAGTCTCATCTAGCTTAAACCAGGATGGTGTAGGTGGCTGTTCATCTTTGGTTTTGTTTTGTAAATAAATGCTCATGTAGTTGGTTTGGCTAAAAAGTGTATAGAAATCTGTTTAATTTCCTGGCAAAAGTTGGGAGGAAAAGAGCAGCCAGTGTGTGTATATCTAAGAATTGCAACAATTAAACAGTGTGATTATATCATGTGTTTTTTGTTAAAGTTAATAGGACTATGGCTTTCAAAAAGGCTAGTCACCTTTACAAGATACTACACCATTGGCTTCTCAAGCATTAAATAAGACTTTTTTTTTTTTCTATTGACTTGCTAATCCTGTGTTTAAAGCAAGGCTTTTCAGTTGAAGATGAAGCATTATGGTGGAACTTGGTGCTTTAAAGGTAGAGAAGGCTGCAATGCTCTGGAGTCAGTTTATAAAAGCCTTGTGTAGAGTTGGTGGAATCACGGAATTGTTGGAGTTGGAAGTCCTCCATTCTTAAGAAAAACCTGATGTTTCCTACCAGCACAAAAAAAAAGCAAGTAACACAGATTACAGGAAATGTGAGGAATCAGTGCTTTGGGGTTTGTAGATTATTAGTTTTTAAATCTAAGTGGGCTTTCTGTGCTACACTACAAGAATTACTGTGACAGGAAGAGAAGTCTTGTTAGGCTAAGTTGATGTAGCAAGTTTCTCTGGTTTCACACCATTGACTCCTCCTTTTATTCCAAGTTATTCCAGTACATGTAGTACAAAAATTGCAATTAAGCTAGTGCTCACTGTTCAAATGCAAAATGATGTAAATATGCAGAAAATGTGCTGCTTCATACCAGCATGTCTGTACAGGTGAGTGATGCCCAAAGATCAAACTGACAGATGAATTAGAACTGACTTTTAACATTTTTGTAATTCAGGGCAGTACATCTTAGTAGCATATTATACTGTAAGTGTGCTAAGGACTTTGGAAGATTCACTGCTTTGCCCTCACTTACTAGGACATAAATTTAAATCAAATGGGAGGTGACTGTTGGACTCTAGTGGTCATTGACTGTGTTTTGGATTATAGTAGACAAGAAGCTTTGGTTGAAGACTGTGGATAGCTGCAAGGAAAGGTGGAAGCTTTGGAACCGAGTAGGATTAAATCCAGTACTAGTCTCAAAGAGACATTTAGTGTTAAAAAAAACTGAATGAACAGATCTTGTGAAGTGAGAGTTGCCTAGATCAGGTGTGAGGACCTCTTCTTTCTTAAGGAGGGCCAAAGAAGACTTTTGACTGTGCACTCATTCATAGCTTCTCCTCCAATCTGCAGCATTGCAGGTTGCCACCTTCACCCTTCCAGCTTTCCCAAAGCTGCTCCGAGCTATCTTGTGTCAAGTCCATTAACAGTAGCCTTAGCATGGAGCTACTTCACCCTCACTGTAGTCATATTGTGCTTACAGATTCTGAACCCCTCCCAGTAACAAGCTTTTCCACTCCATGTCCCAGGTCTGTGGGGGAATAGCAAGGGACTTCACATGCTCTGCCCAGAATGGAGTCACTCCCACTTTCTCTCTCTCTCTTTTTAACATTTTTTTTTTTTTTCCTAAGAGAACTGTCTAAATGTTGTAGATGCTGTGAGACACAGAATTTCATCTGTGAATTTTTAATGTACTGGTCTGGAGCCTTTGAATCCACACTTAGGTATTTGTGCTGTGTGTGGACACTGAAATATCAGTGTCAATAGTGTCATACCAGTGTCAATATATTATAATTATTTTATAATAATAAAGTAAGAAATTACCATTATCTTAGGTAAGTCTAGAAGAAACACAAATTCAAATCTGAAAATTATAGTGACTAGGAAGGGACAGGAGAAATGCTTCTTGGTGTTGAGGGTAGGGCACATATTAAAAATAGCAAAGGAAGAAAAGGTAAAAAAATACTGTTAGTGTGAGAGTGACTAATGCAGTAAAATTGTTAAGCAAGAAATGTACATTCCCCTTATGATATGTCTTTTTGTTACGGCATTTTGTTGAAGGAGAGCGTAGTTAAATGTCAACTTCTGGAACCCTTCTCATATCTGCCCCAACTCTACTGTTTACCAATAATGTTCTGATATACTGGGTTATGAAGAGCATGTATCCTGTATCACATGCCTTTGGATTCTCTTTGGGCTGGTAAAATAAACTTCACTGCACTTACTGAATTATATATCTGGCTTTCTTATTTTTTGTTTGTACTTAAACCACTAAGAAGAATCTGTGATGTATTGAAGCAAGTGTGAAAAACTGGATTTGGCTAGATTTGGCTAAAAATTTATTGCAGATGTCAGGTGTAATTTTCTTATTTCCCTTCTTGACTCCACACAGATGACTTGAAACTAAAATGAAATGCTTCAGTACTTGGTATGACTCCAGTTACTGATGCATGTGCATAATATGGGGGTGTGTAGTTCTTACTATGTTAGGAATCTTTGTTTTACTAGAAATTTTGGCAGGAATAACACAATTCTATGTCATGTTGTTCCTGGTATTTGTTGCCAGATGAGCGAAGTATCTCTTCACACAGATTTCTGATTTATTTCTTCCCCTGTCCCTCTTATGTCCAGAAAAAGTGCTCATCTTTGTTCATTCCTCCTCACCCATATCTTAAGGAAGAAATCTGATTACATCTTCTCACATGTAACCAGTCCTTTTTTGGAGCAAATTACACAATTTCCGTTTTGATGAACAAAAGAAGGATGACAGCCTGCTCCTAAGACAAGAGTTAAAGGCATAGTCTTAGGAATCTCTTTTAAAGCCAGGTAGTAAATGGCAGCAGACTGGTTTGGTAGCTGCCAGGCTCCTGTTGTGCTAAAATGTGTCCAGAAGGTTGACAGTGAGTTTGCCATACTCTTACGTTGTTGTCCTGCTCAGCTTTTTGTGAAGGTCTCTACAGTAGAACCCTTTCTTCACACGTGAATTCATGCAATGGGTGACACTCAGGCTCTTCTGATATACAGCACTGTCACAAGCAGGTGCTGCTGGCCTTGAGGAGGGCCTGTGATCTGTACAAGAATTATGCTCCTTTTGTCCTATGCAAGTGGATTGGATTTGGTAGACCTTTGTATCAGAGGGACGGGAAGGCTGGGGCATGAGGGAGTGAAAGTATTTCTTAACAAGAACTGAGGAAGGCTTAAGAAAAGGAGTGAAGACAATGAGAAGATCTTTGACAATCAGAGTTTCTCCTCTGTTTGCCAGTAGGTATATAAAGAAATTCTGAGGCATTCCATGTTGGCCCTTGCATGTTTTATTCCCATAAACTATATGGATGTGGTCCTAAGTAATTTGTCTTGGGAAGCACCAAGGAGCATTACTGCCTGTAAGAGCTAGATGCTTATTGCTACTGGTAAAGGAGGTCTGCCATTATAAGGTCATTCCATTGTCTTTCCAGTGTTAACTCCTGTGGTAATCTCTCTAGTGCACAAAGAGATCCTATTGAGGAAATCTTCTATTTCTGATATTTATGAAACTGTCTTCCTATGGATTCCTATCTGGGGGGCATCGTTATGTCTTGCAAAAATTTGGAAAAAAGAAGCACCTGGGGTTTTTTTTGCAGGTTTTTTTTGCCTCCAAGGAACTCTTTTCTTTTTACTAAGGAACTGGGAAGCCTTGGATTACAGGTAAATGTTCAGGAGAATAAGACATGACCTGACAAAGCTCAGACTGAAAGTGATCAAGTGGAATCTCTAGTGACATTCGTAAAACTTGGTGTCAAGATTTTGTTTGTGGTTTGTTGATGCCAGAAGCTATGATAGTCTTTCAGGTTTAGGAAGCTGGGCTTTGAGTGCAGTAGCTTAAAAATTGTTCTTTCACAAAATGTTATGACTTATATTACCACTTTTCGTGCATGCTTCAGGTGGGATTTCTCATTTACTAGTCAATATGTACATTACTCTAGCATATATGCAAACTGCTCTTAAATTTTGAAGATACACCCACTTGTGGTGTTTTGAAACAAATAGCCAAGCCCTTATTTCAGTTATTCTTGTTTGGACTTGAGAGTCAACTAGAATAATCTTTGTGTGCTGTGTGCCATTATGTAGTGTGGCAGTTAATGTCAGAGAAGGTTGAAGTTCAGTGATTTGTTTGAAGAGTAGCTATGTTTTGAAATAAAGTCTGGAGCAGTGGTGACAATGTTAGCCTAAGGCTCTGGTGACATGGGTTTAGGCTACTGTGGCAGCTCTTGGCCCTTGTGTAATGATGAGAGTCATTTAACCTCTCTGAAGAGAACATGACTTTTCCCAATGTGCACAGGGGAGGGGATAAATACTGTGAAGGATACATATTTCAGAATCATTAGCCATCTGGATGGACTTTAAAAAAACAAACCAAAAAACCAAACCAACCACCTGACTTTTTTGTGGAGATTCAAAAATATGCAGTGGATACGTGTTCCTGCTTCCCATAACAGGCAGATTTTAAGAGTATCTGCCATAAGTGCTTCTCCCCCACCCTGAATTGTCTAAGTCATGTGTAACTGTTTGAAATTGGGCATCTGCTCTCATGGTAGTTGTGTAGGGCATCCTCTGCAGCTGAGAGGGGTACAGCTCTTGCAGGTGATCTCTGATCTCTGTTGATTTGGTAGAAGCTTAAACTAAATCACATATAGGTGAGCATCTGAAACTGGGTGAGAATCACCTCTAAATAGCTGTGTAGCAGTGGACATTGCAGGCACTGCAGAAAAAATGCAAATCACACCGTTTTTCATGTATTTTAGGACTAGATGTATGTACTGAATATTTAGGCATCTGTGCCAAATCAACTTTACTCTTGACTTAGAGTTCCTTTTATTAGGCAGACAAGCAAAAGGCTTTTCTGGCTCTCCCTCTTGCACTGTGCATTCTTAATAGTACTGAATCTTCATTTCATTTATGCATAGTTGCACAAAAACTTTTTATTTTTTTAAATCTCTGTCTTTTGCCAGCTTTGCCATTACGCATAGAAACCATTGGTCTCTGGTTGATCAGAAATTTGGCAGTACAGGATGTTACCTTTTCTTTCCCCTCTTCTCTCTGTTTTGGCTCAATTGTGATTAGTATAGAGTGCTCCTGCTGTGAGTACTGTACAGAATGCATTATTTTTCTCTGTGTTAAGCCAGAATTAAATTATGGAGGGATTGTTGTTTGCTTTTTTTTTTTTTTTTTTTTTAAAAAGAAATGGGGAAAGGTGAAAGTATACCAATGTGTGACTTGGAAAGAAGGAGAATAATCTTGAGTTTCTTGCAGTAACGATAAGGTAAAGTAAAAAGATTGCTTCTGTAAATCTGTAGGGCTCTTTTTACTTCTGGTAACAGCATGTGCATCTGATAACGTTAAGCTTGGCATCATTTTGCATGTTGTTAATTGGAATTAGTCTGGTACTGACTTCCATGTGTTGTCTTGTGGGAGACCTCAGGCAATAGGCAGATGAGACCACTACCAGGGCATTCCCATCAGCTGTGTCCTGCTCTTGGTAAATCTGCAGCAACACTGGGTGATTTCAGAGGTACAGGATTAGCCATTCTGCAGATGCTGTTTGTAGTAATTTCATTAATGAAAACAGGCATCTATGAACTTACAGCATGTCAGTAAGTAGTAAGAAAGAGACAAGCTTTTAGGGATAGGAGGTAGGAGTACTCAGTGACAGCATAAAATATTTGTATTGTCTTGTTACAGGCATTGCTGATGAAAAAAAAAATTTCTTTTGGCAAGGTAGGCATCACAAGGTTCAGAAATTTAGAATTTGATTTTTAAAAAGCCCAAGGCAGAAATTTCTGTAGGAATTTTGAGAACACGGAATTGAAAAATGTGATTGAACTTGCTTCTTTGTGTATATACAGTACTACTATGGGTTTGAAGTAAGCTATTTTTTCCTGTACGATTTTCTTTTGCCTTAGGGAGTTCACCTTGGCGTTGACTGACCTACAGCAAAAGATGTAACGATAGGACATATTAGACAGTTGTTTATTCCTCATGTGTCTGTCAGACCTCAGTCTACCTTAACCTTTTTGGCAGGTTCTGCCAATTAAAATGAATCTTCCCTAAAGAGGAGCAATCTAGTTTTCTAAGACTAGGATGTAAAGCTCTATAGTGTTTGAGCATATTCAGTGAGTCTTCAGATCTTGGCAAGAAGTGCTGTGTGGTAAGTTTTCACTGTCACTCTTACATGTTGTTTATATGAGACTGCTGTATGCCCAGACGCAGGCAAGTATTAGTGCTAACATGTTCATTTTGTAAAGTAGGTATGGCCAAAAAAGGAATCCATATGACAGAGAAGGAGGGCAGGCAGGGGTAGAAGAGCAAAGAGGGCTGAAGTTTGGGGTGGAAAGGTTGTCTTGGAGCACTGCTGTTCTATTTAAAAAGCAAGTATAGAATTTGTACTCAATGGCTCCATCAGAGGTCCAAACTTAGAGGGTGCCTGAGAAAATATGTAGCTTAACTTGCATAAATCCTGGTCTTCCAGAGACAGATGATACTGTGTCCTAATTCCTTTGAACGTTTTAGTCTCTATGATGATCTTCTAATTTCCTCTAGTCTGATCCTCAGAGTAAGAATGCATTAGTTCCCCTTGTAAGTGCTTCATCATGATCTGTCAGTGAATTGCCTAAACTGTAATGTCTTCTTTCCAGAATGTGCCCCATAATCTTCATATGTAATTGCTTTTGCTATTCCTAAATGGACATTTTGAAGAGAGTAGGGGGAAAGAGGGAGCTAGGGGAAAGAGGAAATTTCTCCCCTTTATCTACCGGCTCAAATCAGTGCCTGAGTTAAGGAAATTTGGATCTGATTGCTCAGACTCATTACTCCTCAAGTCTAACTGTGTAGTTAATATTTGTGCCTGCCTGCTTGTGACTGACAGTACATAGGGATTTGCAGCACTGGTCCCTGTTCCTGCAGACACACAGCTTGCCTTGCCACTTTCTCTCACTTTGTCTTTCTCTAGCAGTGGGAAAACAAAGGTTGTTCAGCCTTATATCATTATTACAGATGCTGATTGAATTAACTTGTACTGAAGTTGTTAATACAGAAACTGAGATCTAAACTGAAGACTTGAGTTAGAATTTGCATATTTAAAAGTGGAAACAGTAGTTTTATTTGCAAAACAAAGCCCTTATACTGGTTTGGGTTTAGTTTTTTTAATAACATTTATGTCTGATTGTAGGAAAATAAAGGGCAACAATTAATATGCAGACTGCCTAGTAAAGATAACTTTGAAATGTCACATAGAGTTAAATTCATATTACAAATGTCCCTTGCACATTGAAACAGATTCTTTAATTTCTATTTTTAAGAAGAAATTTTTGTCTCTGGTTACATCCAGTGTAGCTTGCTAATTTTAGGGGTGTGAACTCCTCATGACTTAGTGAGGCAGTTTTAATAACTGTGTCTGAATACTTATTTAAGATTTATCACTGTATGTCTTTATGTAGGGCCAAATATGTTACTTATGATGTCGCTGTTTTGGTGACCAAGAGGCTGATGGACTGATAAATACATACTTTTATTAAAGTAGGGTTAGCTAATTAGAAATGGGAAGAAATTTTTGTTCCAACATGATTTTGAACAGTCTCATGTCTTAATATACTGAATCATTGTATCAGTGTGTTTTAATGCTGCAGACATAGGTTTGGCATGGAAGTATTGTATTTGAGCTGAGATTTTTAGATTTAAATGCAAGAAGCGACAAACTTGCCATATATTTTACTAGAGAATACATCTTTATTTTGTGTAGTAATTGTTCTTTGCTAAATTTGGGGAAGCTTTAATTTTAGAACGGCAGTGGCTGGTACCATCCAGTGCTGTGATTAACATACTGGGAAGATTCAGATCTGAATGCTCTGAGACTTTATCATTAAAGTTGCCTCATTCTCTGAAATGTTTTTTCCTCCTGAGGCAGACAGGTCTATCTGTTGTCATTATCTTCACAATAGCAGTAAGATTGAGGAGACAGTCATGTTAACAAAGGTACAAAGTGTCCTCAATTCAACAGCTCATTTCCAAACCCAAAAACCCCTCAGCATTATCACAGCAGATGTGCTTGCTTATTTGAATGTTGAATGCTCAGAAGGATTCCTTAGGCTAACACTATGCTTAGCTTTCTTCTGCCTGAGCAGGCTTTGCATTGTTTATTCAGCCCTTTGTCATTTTAAAGAGGAAGAATGACTAAAGATGATACTCATGCATTATTTGAAATTGTAAGTATATGTTATATATTCTGCATCACTTCTGTGTATGTTTTTTTCAGAAGTGAACAAATTGGCAATGTGAAAATATTGCAGTGTTCTGATACTTGAACTTCCCAGAAGACACGCTTATATCTTTAATCTCTTTATTCTGAATTATATCAAGTCATCCCCCTGTTCCCACCCAAGTAATGGACTCTCTCTACTGTATGAAGTTCTTTTCTGGAAAGGTGTGTTTTTCATGCAACATGGCTCTCTCAAAAACCCTCTTTTTTTTCTAAGTGGGCTCAGAACTCCATGTTCTTGCTATGCTAGATATTACTCTTGCAGGTGCCAAATAAAGTTTCCTAATTGCTATACATTAATTTAAAATGACCAGTTTGCATCAAGGATGTATTTTCAGTAGTAACAATTTTAGACTTGGGGTTGTCTGTGTTTTGTGGGAGAGAAGAAAAGAGGACAAGGATGTAGTGTTATAGCCATAATATGTGTGCCATGGTGTGTTTTCTTTTATTTTATATGTATGTACACATATACATACATATGCATGTATAAAATATTTACAATGTTTTTTCTGTATTTTATGTATTTAACCTTTCTTCTCCCTTTAGAAAAATGAACACAGAATGATGTACACTGTATTTATCTTAGAAACTCTGGCTGATCTTTGCCTCCAGTGTTTTGATGTGGGGAGGGAAGACTGTAAAATTACGCCATATGAAATGCATGGAATGTGATTCTTTTTTTTTTTTTTTTTTTTTAGCTATATTTCATACAAGTCCCTGCAGTTTTCTATCTCTGGGAAAACTTGTATAGAAACTGTACTCATTATGAAAAGACAAAGTTGAGAGAATAGAGGTGAAGGCTGTGAAGATTAGGAAGTAGCTGTTAAGCATTGTTCATCTGCAAGCTACCACAAGAGAATTTTATTGCTGTTGGCTTGGGACATATCCGCTTTTGGGATTAATGGCCAGTATGACTTAAAAATAATTAATACATGTTGCTACTGTTATTTTAAACATTAGTATTTCAGTGGCTAAACTGCTCCTACCCTTGCACGTGACACCATGACTTTAGCCAGATGTCTCATAAATTGAATTGTCTATGGTGCTTGTAGTGCTGACAGTATTTAGATTAGGTAACAAAGAACCAGTGCTATTGTATCAATATGTGTTTTTTGTAACACCACAGAAAGCCCAGAGAAGAGACCCTCTAAACAGCCCTAAGGATTCCTCATGTTACAGCTCTAAATCCTGTCCAGAGCTTTTATGAAACTGATGGATCATTTTTCAGATTCTTCAGGCATTTTTTTCCCAGTCTGAAGCATGCAGATTTCCCATCACTTCCTAGACTAACCTTTCTCTTCTCTTCCCTCTGTGTCTATTTCGCTTTGGTCTAATACATTCCCAGTCCTTTTGTCTCAGTAGCTTTTATCACTCTTTGATACCTTTAAATTGTTTATTAAGAGATTCAGATACTTCTTTCCAAAGTATTTACTTTTTTTAATCCTTTAGAACTAGAAACAGTCTGTTCCACTATGTAAGTAAAAAGAGGATACGTAAATTCCTCAGTGAAAATAAACTGGCAATGAGATTAGCCTGCTTAGGTTTGTGCATAGAATTTAAATGGTTAACTTTGTCCTTGGTGTTTAAGAGCAGAGGCAGAATGGCAAATCGGAGTGAATGTGTAGAAATGAGAGGTACTTGTAATCAAGGTGAAAATAAAACATGGACTTTGTCTTCAGTGTTTGTGCTGGAGACAAAACTGCAAGGAGTTAGCAAGACTAACACCCCTTTGGAAGAACAGCAAATGTAAGACTTCTTTCTAAAAGAAAAAGGAATATTCCCAAGTAAATAAAGGCTTTAATATAACCTCAGTAATGTGGAAGGCTTTAAAGCAAACAGATCTCTGAGCAAATTTTCAAGGAGAGAAAGACTTAAGACTTGAAAGTACATAGAAAATGATATCAATTTAACTTTTGGTTTAACCAGTGGTGGGTCCTGCCAGTTAATGTAGTCTGTTATCTTAGCAATGGTAAACACCATGTCTGCTAACTCTCTGTGCTTAGAATATGAGTGTGGCCCTGAGTCTGTCTTGCTGTGGTGCCGTGCGATAAATAGTATGTGGAGATTTCACAGGGGATAGGGAAATAGAGGAGAAATGGGGTTAGAGTTGGTTAATAATCTTTCAAAGCATCTGGTGTAATTTTTAAGAAAAGAGAGGAAGTTTCTACTATTTAATTTTCATTTAATGTATGTGCAGCCTGCACCTGTGCACCAATAACAAGGGGAAACAGTTGAAATTAAGTTGGGTGTAGAAGAGAAAGATCTAGCTGCAAGTAAAAGTAGTAGATCAAGATATAATTTTTATTTATGAGAGTAATGATGTTCTGAAATTACTTTCCAACCTTGAGTAGGAAAAATGCATGACTTCTTTATGAAAGGAAACCTGATAAGTTTATGAATGTAACTTTAATGTTAGGAGCCAGGAATTTCCTTTAAGCCCTTTGTTTCTGTCCTGGAAATTATTTTACATGTTTCCTGAGGCTTTCGCATCTTTCGGGTCTGTTGAAGTGAACGTATTCTGTCTAATAAATGTGACAGGAGACTGGTGACTTCAAAGATAATGAGTCCAGATGTTTTGTGAAAATAATTTTTATGTGTCATCACCAGGTACTTATCCGTTCTTGCAGGGAGTGAAAGTCAGATACAATTTGACCATTATCTACCAGCTGGCCTGCTATCCATCAGTAGAGGGATAGTATAAGTATAAGATAGTATAAGATTATCCACAGAATATGCTCTTGCCCACCTGCTGGGCCAGAAAGGTTATGCAAGGGACACTAGTGAAGTTGGAGCCATCATAACGGACAATAAAGGACACAGGAAGAAGGAAAAAATATACTCTATAGCATTTTAGGGACTTAAGAGAATCTGTGAGTATTGGGGTATGGGGAGTGAGGGGATATGGGAAGATGTTGCTGGTGGTGTTGCTGTAGGAAATGAGTCTAAGGTCCATGTTGTAACTATGTTTCATCGGTTTTATTGAACTAATGCTTCTGCTCGATTGTAGGGGATTATATAGCAGACTGTGCCTGCCACTTCTGCTCTATCAATTTGAATGTGTCCAAAGGAATATAGCAGTTGTTCCACACTGCTAGTCACGCTGAGCTAAGGTTCGAATCTTTGAGATAGTGGATAATTTTGCATTATGGAAAGCTTTCAAAACTTCTGTTTGTGGTAGAGAACTGTCAGATTCCCTATGTCATGCTTTTCCACACACGGGAATATAGACAAACTTGTATTTCAGTTCAAATTGAATTATTATGTTAAACTGCTTAGCTAACAATCCAATCCATTTAGTAACGGGCAAGCCTTAATTTTGCTTAATGATGTTAGTCTAGTATACATATTCACTGTAGCCCTCTGCCCTCCCTGCTGGTTCTGATACCCTCCAGGTGAATTGCAAAAAGTTAAATGACAGACAGTGTGTTGCTGGAGTTTGTAGCCTGGGTAATTTAAGCCAACCACAAATTATTGCTTAAAAAAATAGTAATGCTGTGTTAACACGTAGGTGTTCTTGCCCATAGTACTCACCAGTTAAGTCATTAAGTCACAGTGTAACAGAAGATTTATGTTCCAAGGACATCCAATGTATCATTTAAAAATGGATTGGCTAGACTTTGTGGGCATTGTGGTTTCTAGCAGTGATTTAGAGATGCTTCTTGGAAAATTCCGGCAATATGTCTTGCTCATCTGTCAATTGTAAGTTGCGAGGGAATTGGGTTCTTAGTATCTATAGCAGTTACTGGTATTTGCTTTTGAGCTGTAGAATTGTAGACAAGTTGCTTAACATACAGGCTGTGCTCAGGTATGAGGTTTCCTGTTTAGCTTCTTTAAGTAACCTTAGAAGCAGGTGCCTGTCTGCTGGTTCTGAAAACAGCCTGATGCTGCTGTCTTTGGGCTGACCATCAGTTTGCATGTAACCAGTCCTGCAAAAGAGTTCTCTCTCTCTCTCTCTGTGGAAACAAATTTTTAATCATCTGTGGTCTCCTCTGCATCGTGTTTCTAACAATAATGGCACCCAGAAGCATGACAACCAGAAGCATGGAGTTAATGTGGGATCAAGTTATCTACTTGATGTGTAACTGGTGCTTATTCAGCTGCTGATCAAGTGTAACATGTGCCCTCTGATAGTGTCTATGACTACCCTAGAACTCTCCCATGAAAGGCAGTTTTATACTCTAACTTGAATGAAGTTTTCAAACCAGCAGGGTAGCAGTGAATTGACAGAACTGTATTAATAGTGAAAGTTTTATTAGTGATCTATCCTAAGTGCTTGGATGAAGGTGCTCTAGTATGTTGGAGTCATGTTGGAGTGTAGAAAGAGAAAACGGGCCTGCTGGAGAGAGCTCTGTAGGAGCACTGGGAAGGCAAGTTTGATTTGAGCAGAACATTCCAGCCAACTCTTGTGCTCTTAGCAGCAAGTAAGTGGCTGGAAAAAGCACTGTGAAGGGAAGTAGGCGAATTCAAAATGAGACGATGTGCCTTTGGGAAGGCAAAACATGTCAAGTGAAGAAACAGATATTGACAGCAGACCAGTTTGATCTGGTGTGGCACTTGGTATTACCCAAAGTGCTTCCTGCCACAATTGATGTGCACAGTTATTTTTGTATCCACTGCATTTTGATGTATCTGTTTCCTATCACACCATTGCTGTTTTCATTGAGACCAAGTCCCATAGAAAGTGTTTGCATTGATACATATAGAACATGTCATCAAAATTTTAGAAGGGGGCTGGTTCCCTTTTTTTTTTTCCTTTTGGCCATTTCAATGATTGCATTTGTTATTGGAAAATAAAAGCTTAGCTTTTAGTTTTAAACAATTGTTGATCTTCTTCTTTTTTTTCATCCATGCTCCATGAGTTAATTTAAGATTCATAGAAGACTAGTGTTGACTACATTTGGGTACATGCTTTATGTGGCAGGGGATAAATCAAAAATTCTTGTCAATCTACATTCTGAATTCTCTCTCCAAGAGCTCAACATGTTCATTGCTGTCTAGTGGTTTGGGTTTTTGCCACACCTGATTTTGTTTGACAGTGTTTCATTGTCTTCAGGTGCATAGTACAGCGATGTTCTTGGTAATTTTTTGAGAATCTGGATTCATCCATGCTTGCAAACACAAAAAGCAATTGGTGTTTGTCAAATATTTGAAATGCCTTTCTGCACTGCTTAGCTGCCACACAGTGTGGAAGAACGGTCTTTACTGCAGTAGCTCTGGTTGCTGCTTCTGAAACTCTGGATCTAGGTGTCTTGATAGAGCTCTGGGGGTTTTCAGTCTGTTTCATTCCTGTGCATGACATTAATATTTCACTTTCATGAGCACAGAAGCAAGAAAATCATGACCTTCATAAAAAATTAACAAATGTTGCTTTTCTTGGAATGGTTTTGTTGCATAGTATCTTACCAAGTGTTAAGTGTTTAACAGTTTGTCTACACTTAGTGCACCTTCATTAAAAAAATAAAATCTGACTTTTAATACATATTGGGCTTTGCTGCATACAAGGCTGGATATTGCAGGTAACTGTTTAGCTCTGGTTCAATTTTTGCTTGCCAAACTTTAGACATCCATGTTAAGATTAATAATCTAAAAAACTGAAGCTTCAGTTGATAGAGAATTCTTTTTTTTTTTTTTTTTTTTTACAGAATTTTCCTATTACTTTTTCTAATACCTGATATACAGCAGGATTGTCCCAAGAAAATGTTCCAAAGCCTGTAAGCTATTTGGTGCAGGCACTTGCTGTCCTCTGTCTAGTTGATGAAAATCTTTCATGAGTATAATAGAAAAAAAGTAAAATCAATAGAGTTTTAAAATAACATGGAGTGCTCAGGCATAACAGCTAAAGCTGTTGCAACCAGCAGCTTGGGGTTCTTAAGTCAGGAAATGTGCGCAGAGGACTCTCAACAGTGACAGGGTCCTGTGGGTTGATTGCAGACTGGAGTGCAATCACCTCTCTTCAGTGGTGAATTATTTAAGTGTATAAGCCAATTCCAGCCTATCGTGATTTTAGAGGTAACTAGATGGCATTACTTGTGTTTTGAATTTACTGAAGAGAAAAGAGCAGTGTATGGAAATCAGGTTCTGCCTGCAGTCCGTTTAAGCAGTTTGGCTTGCATATAATACCATTTTTCAAGTAATTCTTCTCAATATTAAGTAGTGATGGATGTAAGCTCCATTCAGGTTATGGCTGATGGGGAACATTACGTCACAATTGCTCTTTTAATGGGAGAGATGTGTGGCTCAAACCCTGCTGATTAATAATACACTGAAAAAATGGTCCAAAATATGGTCTTACAGGAATCAGATAAAAATTAGACTCAACATGATTCATAGAAATAGTGCAACATGAGTAAGCTGCTGCTGAACTAAGAAAAGGAGTGTGTTGGACACCTTGTGCATTCCCCACCTTTTTGTTTAATGCTTGGGAGCCTGTGTTTGAGGTGTGCAATCTGATCAAGGCCTCTGTGCCTCCCAAGGCACGCTGGCCACAGCTCTATAGGGACTCAGGGCAACAAGTTCCCTGTTGAAGAATAACGAGAGCAAGCCTGAGAACACAAAGCAACACACTGGCGTGCCGTCTTTCAGTGACAGTGCATTTCTTCAAAACATGTCTGTGGGGCATGTCCCCACTGCCCTACTCTCTTTTGTAATCTCTCCATAAATCTCAGGCTCCAGTGGCCAGAGTTCCTCAAGAGAGACAGAGGAATGCTATTGTCTTAGCTGTCAGTTTGGTGGTTGGAACGTCTTCCTTGAAGCTGTGAGTTTGAACATGTCTCAAGCCGAAGAGAGGCTAGAACCCAACTGGTACTTCCTTGATGAACAATCTTAACTGATCCGCAAACCTACAGATCATTTCTTTCACCATGCCTGTTACTGAAGACACATATGACTAAACACTCATCATTGGAGTATTTCTTCCCCATTGATTTCTGCAGTGAAGTCATGATACATTTTCATCTCAATTGATTCTCCTGGCAACAGATTGTGATATCAGTGCTCTGGACTACTATGAAGTCACTGAAAAGAAATTCCTGGAGAATGAGGGAATAAACTTTTCAGGAAAATAGATTTTAAGGCATGTGAAATAACAGGAAAAAGAATTCAGGAAATGACTGGCTAAGTGCATCTCACTTGAAACAGTGACATTTGCCTTAGTACAAAGTCTTCAGACTACCTATGTTAGTTCTCTTGTAGGTTATTTAGAATCATGGCTCTGTTTCAATCAGCTAAAATTGCTTTTAAAGTATTACTATCTTGCTAATCTTTGTTATTTGAGTGGCACAAAAGAGAGGCAAAAAGATGTCGTTAAATCTTTTCATTATACAGATGACACAGAGCATGAATTTGTTCTTTTAATTGCCTTAAGCTTTAAAAAAAATTTACCTAAAAAAATAGGATATTATATTTTATAATGCAATTGCAATCATCTCCCCCTTGTACAGTATCTACAGTACAGTTCAATGGTAGGTTGCAGATGTTATTTTTGCTTGACAGGCAAGTGACAGCTTGGATAGCCTCACAAGTAGATTATGGTGAACAATAACTTAGCACTTAGGCTTTCAGGATTAGCCTAGGTTTGTTTGAGTTTTGTTTATTTTGATTTTTATATATGATCCCTTTCATACTTTTTAGTGCTTCTGAGAAGTGAAGACACATACACAAGAGGCTAGAGAGGAAAAAGTTTCTTCCAGGTACTGACAGGCTGATGAGGAAGGCTGAGTGTCAGAGTTTGTTACGTGGCTTGTGGAGCTGCTTGTTCTGCATTCAAGTTGGTACTTATTTCTGCAGCTGCATCTATTGTTGGTGTTAACTTACTGTTAGACTCCTAGAATTAAAGCTGCTGTTGCTTTCCTTGTGAAGTTATCTAAACTAAAGAGTATCTGTATGTGTGATAAGACAACCTACTAGAAAGATTGTGCTTGGATTTCCTCAAATTTCCTAATGTGAGTGGATACTGGTGTGATTTACAGGAAGTTGTACCACTAATGAAAAATTCTATGCTTCTACTATAAATGTTATAAAGCTTTGAGACCCCTTGGCTCAGAGATAAGAAAAATCTAAATTGACTCACGACATTTTGGGGACCGGGTAGATCCTGCAGAAGTTCTGGGTGAGGGGAAGGTAGTAGAGAGAAAAGTGGGAGGGAAGCAGTAACAGAGAAGGAAATGAAAACAGAAGAGTTCACAAAAAAAGTATACAGAGATAAAGGAAGGATTGAAAGCAGTAAGGGGAAAAGCCTAAGCTCATAGAATCCTAAAATCATCTAAGTTGGAAAAGACCCTTGGGATCATCAAGTCCAACCATCTACCCTACTCTACAAAGTTCTCCCCTACACCATATCCC
>JAOXNO010000001.1:48930213-48959918 GCA_028565335.1 Limnodromus scolopaceus | reverse complement strand
TTCTGCTGGTCACACTATTTCTAATACAAGCCAGGATGCCATTGGCTTTCTTGGCCACCTGGGCACACTGCCGGCTCGTATTCAGCCGCTTGTCAATTAGAATACCTGGGTCCTTTTCTGCCAGGCAGCTTTCCAGCCACACTTCCCCAAGCCTGTACCAATGCATGGGGTTGTTGTGGCAGAAATGTGAGGCAGAAATTCACATGAGCTTCTGCTCATGCAAATAGAAATCATGAATTTGTGCTTAACCAGTAGGCTGTGATTTGAAGCAAAGGCCTTGTATGTGGCATCCTCCCACGTTCCAGGAAGGAGCAGAACGGGTCCTGCAGTGTCCTCCCTGTGCTTAACACTTAGAGAAATTCCTGGCTTTCCTGCTTCACCCAGAATAGTGACTGGTTCAGCTTCTACCTGCCAAAGTGGCTACCATCATCATTCATCGATGCCAGCCATGCCATGGATGAGATAAGGTGAAGACAAAACAGTTTAGGTTATGATTTGCAGATGACAGAATCACTATGTGCAAGGTGTCCGATGCCTATGGTATCAGACAGAGGATGAAATTTCACCTGAGGTGGCTGCAGGAGCTATGTGGCATCTGAATGCAACAGGTCAAGTCACTTGATCAAGTGTCTGTGGTTGTCAAAGACACACTGTTTACTTTTGGCCTAACAGGAGTCCTTGAATGTTTCCACAATGAAAACAGTTGTGACACTTGATCTTCTGTGGGTGGAAGATCACAAAATCTTCATGTTATGAACACATGCTGAGCAGGTTCAGGAGGCAACGCTGACCAAAAGGGAAATAAATAGATCATGTTTTAATACTTGGAACTCGTGATTGGTTTGAAAGAACAATGTGGTGATTAGTTTTTGTTCTTTTCATCTCTGACTTGTATTGCCCACCAGTGTGTCTGTGTGCTTTGGGGGGAAAGGCAAATTCCTGTGGAACAGATCACTGACTACATCTGGCATGACTATCTCAATGCAAGCCTTGAGATGTAGTTTGTCACTGGGGATTCTCATGCAACTAGTGGAGTTTTTCTAGGATTTGCATTTTCGCAGGTCAGATGTACAGCTCAAATCATTTCAGTAGGTTGTGCCAGAGACAGGTGTCTAGAACTACCAGCTATAACTTTTAACTTCTACTATTAAAAATGAAAGCTCCTCAGAAGGTGATCATAAAGGTATAATACCCCAACTCTGATACTTTTACTCTGAAAATATTTTCAGCTTGTTGTACAACTTTGTTGTAACAAAATTTCTCTGGTTGGGTTAAAACTTATACAGTCCCTACAGTGTTGTTGCTGTATGTAATGAAACTACACACCTCCTGGAACAGTGTTCTTCCCGGAAGAGTCCTTTCCTTTCCCAACAGGTAATATTAAAACTGTAAGAAAACTTGTGATCATTTCTGGCACAATTTTCATTCACCTTAGGTAATTGAATATTGTGATATTTTAAACATGGTAAGAACTTTTCTTATCTGTTACCTCATGTGACTTGGAAGCCATCTAGAGAACTTGAAAAGCAGTATTCAAATGGTATATTTTTTTAATTACGCCACATAAATGTCTTAATTTTTTTTATACCGTGCTAACCTCAACCCCAGCTCTGCGCGCTAAACAAGAATGCACACACAGCATTGTGCATGAATCTTTTAAAACTTGTACTGTGAAGTCAATACCAGAAACTAAAAATTCCTTTCATCACACTGAGAGGAGAGAAGCAGTTTTTCAATAAAAAGCTAAATAATGACAAACAGTTGTTTTTACTAGTCTATTTACAGTACTTTAAATGTGCTCAAGAGTTGTTAACATGGATATACTACACTGTAGTGGTCCCAGTATCTGTGGTAAGCGATTCTGAAAATGTTTGAACATATAGCTGCTTTTATTTTGGTGAGTCTTTGGCTTTCAGCTGGCAGACAGCCCTAACAGGCTTTTTCAGTGTTTTTTACTGTATCTTTTGCTTTCAGGCTATATGACTATTGTCTAAATATTGTTGCATTACACAGAGGAACATAACACCTGGTGTATTTATTTCTGTACTGACCTTTATTTTTATAACACCCTTGTTAAAGCAGTAAATGAACAAGAAAGGTAATCAAAAGCAACTAAAAAACCTACAGACCAAATGGGATGAATAATTAACTGCGTCAGTTTATTTGATAAAGTTAAAATGATGCAGTGTTGCCTGATTAGTAGCACAATCATATGTAGAGACAGACTTTTAAAATCTGAATTTGGAGGAGCAGATCAATTAAAGAAGTGACTCGTCATTTGCTCTTTTGTTTGGGGGTGTGTGCGTGGGTGGAGTTCCTTGCATTCATGTTTTGTTTCTATTGCAGGGAAGGCTTTTGGCCTGCGCAAATCACTGCAACTCATTAAAGTTTCCTGAAGCACTTAATGAATGTTTGCAAATCTACAACCTCCCTTCCTCGCTTACATAGAATATAAGCCATTCAGACCACTTTCAATTGCTGAAAAGTGAGGTGTTCTTGGTTTCAGTTTACTACCTGCTTTCCTGCCCCCCTCCCAACCTTTGTGTTATTGTAAGCAGTGTTAGTTCTGCAGGAGTTATTTCTTAAAGTGTATTTCTGTCCAAACTTTAATGCTGGTAGCAAGTACATTTTTCAGCTTTAGAAAACAGTTGATACTCTGAAACCAAAATCCAAACTGCAGCTCGGTTGGTGCTTATTACTCCTGTGTACACAAGGTGATCCCTCTAATCTGTTTCTTCCACTTGTTTAGCTGTCAGCAGTCTGCTTTGGTTGTAACATACATAGCAAGAACTAGGGGACATTAGGTGAAGTAGGTTCCATTGCATTTTGCACTATAATTTCTTGCACAACCCTCTCTTTCTCTGAATTCAAAGTTATATTAGCAAAAACTTCTTGACACAGCAGCAAATATGAGTTGTCCTGGTAAGGGAGTCTCTAAGATCTAACAAAACCACTATCCATATAGCTCCTGAATTTTTGGCCTTGGCCATACATTGTGGAATTTTCAGTAAGATAATAGTTAAAAGCATTTCTTAGAAATATTGGAATTGAAGTTGAGGTGTGATAGGCTTCATGAATGAGCAGAATAGTAATATTTACTTTTTTATTTAGTAGTATTTACTCACTGTGTATAAATTGTAATTAGGCTAGCATTGTTTGGGTAATCTCACAGGAGGCATATTTTTGAGGGTTTAGTAGTGGATATAGAGCTTCATCTGCCTGTTGAGACCACTAAATATCTGATTTATAGATGATAGTTTATGCTGGTTAAATTGCTCTAATGATGCGACCACATGAGAGATAAAGGGAAAAAAATCTTTAGACAATTTTCTAATGCCTTGATCTTTTAAAACGAGTATTGTCTTTTGGATTTTGTTTTGCTTTTCCACTTTCAAAGGTGTGAGGTCTCCTGTGCCAAATGTTAGGCAGTTTACTAGAGGATGCTGGGGCCTGTAGCCAAGCAGAGCTCCCTGCTCAGGTACAGAGCTCTGGCTCGGGGCAGTGCCAGTAACCATGGTCGGACTCCAAGGACAGCATGACTCTTGTCTGCTTCCTTTCCCACTCAGCTTCGCTTTGTTCCTTTATTTCTGTGCTGTTGCTATGACTGAATATGGTAATATGTTTATAAATGTTTTACACCAAAGCCAACCATGTGATAAAGCATATCCTTTTAGACTGTCTGAATAGAAACTTGAGAGAAAAAAAAAATCTATTGAGAAAGTTCAAAGGAGAGAGGCAGGCTAGGAACGGAATATTGCTTGCAGCTTCATTTCTAATCAAATCATATCAGTGAATAGGCTACTAACATCTCCACAACTCTAAAAATAGAAAAATCTGAGTTTAATATGTAGGAACTAACATTAAAAGAAAATTGGCAACTACTGTTTGTGTGCTTTTGAGAAACCGTCTATGTTTATCTTGAATATAAGCTGAGCACAGAGCATTTTCTGTTGATAATTATTTTAAATGCTCTGAATTAAGATTACAAACCACCTTAAAAAGACCATTAGGTTTATTGCAGTTTTTTATGGTATAATAAAATTATATGGGGGAAGGTAGGTAGAGAAGCACATGACTGAACTTCTGTGTCCTGCTTTAAGCAGTTCTGTTGTGCTATAATGGCCAAAGAACTTGGGGAACATACTTACCTGAGTTGGGCAACCTGTAGCTTCATACAAAAATGTTATAATGAGATGAGTACTGCTGTTTGACTATGGCAGTGGCTTGAGAGGGGCGCTCCCAGTTATTTGTGGTTAGGTAAGGGAGGCAGTGACTTTCAATAAGCTGAAAAATGATTCTTAAAAATGTTCTGAAGCATCTTCTATTGTCTTCATACACTTGGCAGAGAAGTTGATTGGTGAGGTCTGTGACTCAGTTCCTGGAAGGTGTAAGTCATGGATGGTGAGCGTTTGTGTGACCACTCGATCAAGCAGAAAAGCAATAGCCTGTGCTCTTGTTTCAGAAGTGCTGTCCTGGTCTAGCTAACATGAGTTATGGCTATGAATCTGAAATACCTACTTGCTTAATAAAGTTTTTGTTAGATAGAATATGAATAAATTCTATTACCATCTCTGCTTAGACAATAGCTTTATATCTCTTCATAGCATGTAAAGCTTACTAACAATGCTAAAAGAGATTCTTGGGTAAAGCAGAATACTAAATACTACTGCCTAACTTGACAATTGCATCTTTATCATATGTATTAATACCAGTTCACTTACCCATCACTGTGGATTTAATAATGGACACTATTGAGGATGTAGCAAAATCCAGTCTCTTTTAAGATTGTGTTTTATTAATTAAGCAATATTATCAGTTGTTGTGTCAAGTATCCATTCAAATTGAAATGTATGTATTCCATAAAATCCTGTTCAGTATCCAGAATAGTTACGTGTTGTTTGTGTGGTGTAATATAAATCATCACTATTATTTTAAAAAGACAAATAGTTCTAGGATAGTCTTAATTTCCTGTATCTCCTTCTATAAGACTCTTAAGAAATATTAATGCAATTTCTGTAAATTGCAGCAAGTATGGTACCAGGTAAAATATATCCCAGATAAAAAGCACGATTAAACTAATTTCAGATAAAAGGTGAAGTTACAAAAATTAGATGAGTAAAAGAAGATAAGAAGAAAGGCGTAACTGAAAAGAAAAATGTACAAACTTAGAGCATAAGTACATAACTACCAGTGTAGATATTGCTTCTGTAGCAAGATATACTTGCTTTTATTTATGTAAAGTTTACTGTACTGCAGTATGCCAATGACAATATTAAGGTTTCCTCTTCCAAAAAATCTCAGTTTGATTAGCCACTGGTCCTCATTGATATGAATTGACAAGTTTGCCTATTGTGTTGCTAAAGCATGGTTATTACAGTGTCTGATCATATAAACGTCTTGGTAAAGTAAACCTCTCTGAACTGTAATTAAGTTTCAATAAATATTATTTGAAGAATAATTTTATCATTACTTAAGAGACATTATCCCAGAGCAATTAAATACTGTTAACATTCCCCTATTCAATTAAATAAATAATCCCTCTGACACCATCACTTCCTCTGGAGGGCTAGGACAAAACACCCAAGATATCCTTAATGATGCTGAGATCCAAATTAAATTGTGGCTCTAAAAACTTTATAATGGCCTTAGTCCCTTCTGTCCTCCTAGGTGGAGTTTTAACAAAAATAAAAAGCCTGAAAGGCCTTGATTATGAAGAACAGGGGTCTGTAACACTTTATCCAAAGGCAACAAAAGACAGTGAAATACAGGCTGCGAAACTGTCATTGCTTGTCACTTTCTTATGAGACTCTTCTGTTGCTGTTGCATTATTGGTGTTGCCATTTTAGCTCTGCTGTCTCCTATGACAGTTCTTGACTAGATCTGTGCCACATTGAGCACAATTTTGCATACATGTATTAATGTAGCAAAGAAGTTGCATAAAGTTGGTCTGTAATATTTTATCAACCTCTTTCAATTACAGTATCTAAGATAAGGGGTTTAATTTCACTGTACTAAATTACTTTTAGATTAGCAACATCATTTTATCGGATTAAGAAAGACCAACTTGAACACAGTTTTTCTACTGAATCTATTGTGCTTCACACAGTTCATGTGCTATGCAACTGTACAGTTTCTGAGCCCTTTCCAGTAGTCTGTGGTTGCTGTTTCTTGGCTGTTTTCTCATTTCACAGTTCTGCGTTTGGGAATGTTTCTTGTGTTGGATGGCAGAGAAGAAATGAGCAGATTTTTTTGTTTGGTTTTAGTTTGGTTTGGGTTTTTTTGTTTAGTTTATGAGCACTGAATCTGTGCCTAAATTTTGTGCATAATATACATTCTCCTGTTATTTGTTACATAAAGAGATGTTCACCAAATGTGCCCTATGGTTGGAGGAGAAGGCAGTGAGCTTTGTAATGAGCCTTTAGTATCCACGGAAGTTCATTCCACCCTTGACATTTAGTTCTGGCCAAACAGAGATCGATGTATTTTCAGTTTGCAAACATCTCTGAGAGAAAAAGTCTGCTTTCTTTTGCCAGTACTGCCCTGGCAATACATAACAGTTACTACTCAAGCTTGTTCGAAATGACATCAGAGGCTTTGTACCATACTCTGAAAACTTTGTGAATCCTCATCAAAGGCAGTTTTTTAAAAATAGTCTCTTTACCCCAAAAACTTAAAAAATTGTGATTGAACACTTTTTATAAGTTCAATATGGTGACATAAGTATAATTTAACCTAGTTTATCTTCCAAAATTGTCTGAATTGCTATCTCAAAGTAATTCGGTTTAATATAAATCTCATTAATTCGGGAAGTGTGTTCTCAAGGTAGGAATATTTTAAAACTAGATAATAGTATTACTGTAGGGTTTTATTCCTCTCTAATTGTATGAATCTCTTTGATTTTATTTTCAGTTAGACAAGCCTTCTGCATTTTGGGTTTTTAACTAATTGATGTTATCTTATTGACTTGTGAGACTTCTCTACAATACAGGGGATTTTTTATGGGTTGAGATATCTTCTCTAATGTGCATTAGTATTTGAAGTGTATGGTGTATACACAAAATTGAAAGAAAAAGGGAAAAATGGAGTATGGAGGTGACTCATCAGTAAGTACAAATAGTGGGTTATTTTACTTCAATAAAATTGATATAACAATCTTTGCTGAACTTTGTTCAGAGGGAAAAGACTGGTAAAGTTGTTCATATTCTTTAAAAAACAAACCCTCCACTTCTTATAGGAATGATTTGTGCCAGTACAAACTCATAAGGATTTTAAGAAATTGTGTGAGAAATTGTTCAAAGTTGTGTGCTATAGGTAGTGTTTTAATGTATGGTGATTCCTTAATGACACTTAACCTATTATTTAAAATTTAAATTAGTTTATTTAAAATTTTTTGTAGGCTTCTAAAAGGATTTTGTTTTCTTTTGTAACTAACAAATAGGCAATTGATGCACACAGGAAACACTTGTGGAGAGCACACAAAACATAAGCTGAAGTAGTCATTCTGATGTGTTGCTATTATGTGCATGTGGAGCCTCTTCAAAAAGGAGGATTTGGGGAGATATGCTTGTAGAGGCACACTGATCTTCAAATGTGTGTGATTTGTGTCTTGTTTCCAGAAAAGTTTTCTTTTTTGTGAATTCATATTTAGTTGTAATTATTTTAATTGATTGTTAGGGTGTAAACTTAAAATACTTTGTCACGAGCAGGTTCTCCAGAAGATGTACATCAACTGAAACATTGCTTTTTTTTTTTTTCTTTTTTGTATGCATATGAGATTTTCTGTGGACTGGTACTTGTTTGTAGTAATAATTTTATATATATTTCAAAAAATATTTATAAAAGCATATTTTACATGCATACATGTACATAAATAAGATCATAAACAAACAAATAATATTTGAAGATATTTCCTCCAGAATAAGGAGAACCCTTATAATTGCTCTGGAGAAGATTTGATTAGTTCTATTCATAAACGGAGAGCGTTGCCTGTGACCCAGTTTAGCAGCATAATCACAGCAGCAGAAAAGCTTGTTCAGTTATATTTTTACTTTTCAAAACACTGTTATTTATATTAACTTGGGGGACAATGTTTCATTTTCTTCCAGGAGGAAGATACACAATTAATACTGCCTGAGCAGGAAACTGTGGTTCTGTTGCCTAGTGCTTTATATTGCCCCTTCAGTGACAAGGAAGGAAAAGATTTTTGCTATATTAAAAAGAAATGTGAATAAGAAAATGCTTTAAAGTTCTGTTGTTGTGGTCTTCAAGAAGTAGAGGCTTAAATACATTGAATCTGCAGAGAATTTTGGCACTCACTGCATGGCAGTTAAGATGTTTTCTCCAGAGTTTATTCAGAGCGGTGTAAATCAGTTATGCATAGTAACTTAAAATACCATTATTGCAGCAGTGTTTATGAATAACAAATTACCTGTATAATAATGCACCTGTGTGATTTCAGTTTTAGTTGTCCCCATCTTGCATAATGAAATACAATTTTGTTAATAAAAATAATTTAAAACTTTTTTTTTATAAAATAGGCTTTAAAATAAAACCTCTTATTTCTTTTCTTTCTTTCTTTCTGGGCCTTGTCGTCTTGTTTCTCTTTTTCTTTCATTATATGTAGATCATGAAATATGGCCATGGTTTTTGATTTTTTCATGGCTCAGTTTCTCTGCAGTTCTCTGTCTTTGTGCTTATTTGTGGTATTGGGTAAAAATACAAGCCTTGGATATCAGGTGTGGAACAACAACAAAAAAGAAAAGTACTCATATATGTGTAATGTGAAAAATAGTGAAAGTTTGCTTCTGTATATAAGTAACCAAGCTTTAAAAAATAAAGTTGACTTGTTAGGAGATGTACTAGTTATCATGGAGAGGCAAATAAAATACTCTTCAAAATGGAGATCCTTTCCTGAAGAGCAGCCTGAAGTATGAGGGCAGGGATGGGGAGGAGCAGAGATGAAGGAGAGACCTTGTGGCATTCAGCATACTTCCCAAGTTCAAATAGGTTGCTTTGTTTGCTGCTGACACCTGGAAGGTGGGCTACCACGTATTGAACTTAATGGACAAGCAAAGCTTAAAACCCCTAATATCTAAAAGTTAGAGAGATAGGAGGAATATCATGTGTGTGTGAAATCGTTTTAAAGAGGGGGATCAAAGCCATGGCTGTAGGCCCTCCAGTAGTTCCCATAATAGTAAAAAATGACATCTAAGCTGCTTAACAGCTTATGCTTGTTGGTCACATAATATAGTGAAGCAGACCTTATCTTTTGATTAGTCCTTTGTATCAAAAAATGAACTAAAAATCCTGTATATAAGCAGAACTGCTGGTGTAAAAGAATCATATTTTTGAGATGTTACCTTATCAGCGTGGTGTGGAAAGCATGGTGGGAATAAAGGAAGAAGCAAGCATGCTCCTTTGAGCAAGTGACTCAGTTCATGTACAGGACAAGATGTGATTGTTTATATGCTCAGGATGTGCTGCCGCAGCATTAACGCAAATGAAAAGATCTTATGCGTGATGGAGCTATTGTTCTCTTGTTTATAAATGGAAGTATTTCAATGGTTAAAACAAACAGAAGACTCATGTCTTGTGTCTTTTGCCTATTGATGGTCAGTCTATCTGGATAAAGAGTGTTTTATCTCTGAGTGGTAGTACTTCCAAAATTCCCTGCTACTGTAAAGTCTTAATGTTCTTGTTAGAAAATAGGTTTTATGTAAATGTTGCCAGCTCTAAGCAGTAAAAAGTCATGAATTATACTTTCTAAAATCAGTGTCGAGTCATGGGTTTGATTTTTGTAGATCTGTACATCACATTTTTAAAATGTCCTTAACCTTGCCTGTATTTTGGGCGAAGGAGGACTTGGTTGGTTGTTGACTGTTAAGTTAGATGTGGGAATTATTTCTTTGTAACTGAGGGCAAGAAATCTATATCTATCTAGTGATAGTCCGTGAAAGTCTCTTGTATGATTGTACAGTTCCAGGAGATGGGGTTTCAGGAAATGCTTAGACAATATGAATAGCACTGAAATTTTAAGAGTTGACTGTGAAACAGAAAGGTGGAGGGGGCAGGTGACATATTGCAGCTTTATCAACATGGAATAGATAATTTGTGATGTGAAATTAGATGGTTGAGTGATACGAAGGAAACCACACTTGAAATCAGAAGCATATGCTGTAACTCTGAGAAGTCATGGCAGGGATGTGGCTGGCTATTTATCAAATTCACATTCATAGAGAAGGATTTAATAATTGAAAATGTACAGCAGCGGGCTTTTCATAGAGTATTCCACAGTATTCTGGAAAATTTCATTCTTGCCACCTAGGTGAACATCTTTAGAAAAAGAAAGCTTGTTAATGAATGAGAGGGGAAGAAAATCCACAAAAGCAGGGTGGGGAGGGATGGAAAGCACCTATTAGAACCACTAGAAGCGAGTTGAACAATTAGTCTAGAAGAGATACAGAATGTCTTGCATCACCCTTCAAAAATATGCCACCACCACACTGATTTATAGTGGCTGCATTTTGAGGGATTTGTGTCAGGTGAAAGGCACTCTCCTTCAGTGGGAGTGGGAGTGCAGGCTTCTCGTGCTTCTCAATGGAACTACCCGTGTAGCACCTGGGGCTCTGGGGCTCCCAAGTATTTCCATATATTGCTTTGGAAACCTGAGAGAGAAGGAACATACACATAAAATTACATTTATTTTGATTTAACAAGTTATAAGAGAGTATTTTAATGACCCTTCCTTAATTACTGGTGCTTATCTAAAGAATGGGACTGATCTGAATCAAAATAGTTAACTGTGGGGCGTGGAGCCTACCTCTTGCCCACTTAAGAAAGTTAACATAGTAAATCTGAGTATTAGTTCATTGCTGTATTGTTTTCCCTAGCCGGGGCAGTGATTTATATTTTTGGGTTTTTGGTTTTTTGGGTTTTTTTTTTCACATGACTGCTGGACCGTAAATGGAAAGTAGGTTACTACTGTGTTATAAAGGCCTGTTGAAGTTTGCAGTGTCTTGGCAAAGAAGTTGTTTGTATTGGAACTGGTTTGCTCTTGTGAGTTTTATGCTGCAGAACAACCTGGAACAGGACTGAGTGCAAATTGAGACACGGGAGAATTTTCAGTGGATGTTGTTGGGTTTTGAAGGAGCTGGTGATAGCAATGAAGCACAAAACTGCTTCTTCCCCTCGTTGTTCTCTTCTCCCATTGTTGGTTTAAACTGAAATAGTACCATATCTAAAGACTTATTTGCACACAAGCGGTGACCCAGCTAATTTGCCCTTAGTTCAGTCCTTTAATTAGAAATTAGATAAAAGGTTATTTCTGGGACACTCCTAGTTTAAACTGAGCATGTCCATAGGATTTGAGGCAAAACAACATTGATGTGATCTTGGCTGTTTGGGTCACAGGTTATACATGGCTATTTGGCATTGACCAAATTAGACGCAAGACAGTAAAGGCTGTCTTTCTAATAACAGCAGAACTTAATTGTATATACTTTCTTTGGCATTGCTTTCTACAGAACTTGTTTTAAAGCATTTTAAACTGTTTTTTTTTTCTCCCACTTAAACCAGAATTGCATGCACGTTTACATCTTTCTTGAGGTGCCTGTGCTTACAGTCTCAACTGTCTGAGGTCTTGCCTAAGTTGCTTAGTACAACAACTGAATTTTTACAATGACCAGACCATATTGGCATATTGGGGAAAAGTTTCAGAAGTATCCAAAGCTCTACAGGCTATTCTGCCTCTGTACGATATGTAACTCATCAAATGGCCTTGAAGCTCCCCAGCCTTTGAATATTGAAGTGCAGGTACCTGCCAAAGGGTATCTGGGGTTATCTTTGACTACCACCTGGAATAAACCCCTGATGTGTGTATTAGTGAGACACCTTACAGCTTTAGTGTTAGTCTTTTTTATAGGTGATGGAGGAACTGTTGATAAAAGAACAACCTTTTGTGTTATTGGAGGTGGCCTCAGACAAATCATTTACCCTGGATCTCTGATTTCCTCAGTAAAAAGTAGAAGCAGGGTTTGCTCTCTCCCTCCATTCCTATATACCAAAGAGTCTGCATGATTATTGGTGTGATCTTCTGAGTGTAGGTATGTCTTGATATTACTATTAAGTCTTTAGAAAAGTATGAGCAGAATGTGTTTTGCTGTAACATACTGTACAGTAATATTTGGGGCTGATTTTATATAACTTAAACAGTGCTTAATCATCATAAAAGGTTTTTAAGCCTTCCATGAAAGACTCTTCTCTTGAGGGCTTTAGAAAGAGCAATGAATTTGAACAAGATAGTAAAACTCTCCCCAAACACATTTCTGCTTTGGAATATACTGGACAAGTAAAAAAACCTCCTCTGCATGCCTTTTTACCCATTGGAATCCCTATGCTTCTTGTCAAAAAGAGAATTACTCCTGATTATTTTTGTTGCTATTTCTAAACCATAAAAGCTTTAGAGCTGTCTGAGTCCTATTGTGTTCGTTTCTTACGGGATTCTTTTTCTAAGCACTAATCAGTTGCCCCTCTAAAAGGGGGCTCATGGTAATGAGGCTGTTTGGGAAAAGAAAAAGAAAAAAAACCAACCAATTTTCAAGTGAGCCTGTTTGGATAAGTAGATCACTGTGTCTTCGTGGGTTGCTTCTGTTAGTGAGGCAATGCAAAGATGCATACTTTATGAAGCTTGATGCGTATGTGCAGTCAATGATAATGTCCTGCAAATGCTTTTTCTCTGTGCTTCTTTCAGGCGGTTCTTAAACTATTATAAAAGAAATCTATGAAATAAACAGCAGAATTCGCTTTGCCACTTAAACATAGGTGGCTGAGCTCTCGCTTGTCAGTGCAGAGCTATTGATACAGTCAGTGGAACAGAGGAAGTGATTTATCTGAGCAGCTGTGAGATGAGTGCTTGAGAATGGGCTGCATTAGGGTGGGCTGCATACTCTCTATGCTCTATTCACTACAGATTTCTTCCTCCCAGACCTTTGGGGAAGAAATAACCTTTTAAGTCTACTTTGTATTTTGCAAACAGAGGATATAATGGCCAATATACACAGGCTGCTAAGCATGATGTTCTCAACCATTCGGGAGTTCCTGTCCATATGGAACCCCTTTCCAACGGTCTTATCAGTGGTACTTGGGCACGTGGGTCCTTTTGTGCTCTGAGCTCATTGTTAGCATGGCCTGCAAATCTGAGCTATGAGTCGCTTTCGCAGACAGTAAATGAGAAAACATGGATGATCGTGGTGCCGGTAAAATCCCTATCCTTGCTTCTGTGGTTGTGTTTTCAAAGCACTATTATGCTCTGAGTGCTTCTGTGTGAATTGAAGGTTGCCTTTTACCCAGCCCTCCAGTTACCATTTAAGACAGTAACTGGATGGTAACCTGCCAATTCATGAGTGATGAAGGGTTCCTAGCAGTGCACCTGTGTTCATTGCACAGAGCAGTTATTCTGTTACCCCTTTCGACGCTCTGGACTTTGGCTTGGGATGGGCTGCATGCAGAGTATGGCTCCTTGGAAAAAAGGGAGTTGAGGCAGAAGAAAGTTGCTTCACCTCTGAGAGGTACCTATCTAGTTATCTCTGGTGTCTGGCTCTGATGCAGGCAAGGAGCCTGAATTGCTGCAGTCTTAAATCACTGTTCTTAAAAGCTAGAGCAGCACAAACATTACCATTAGTTCTCAACTGGTTTGTAGCAGAGTGTATGTTGTGAACTGCTCCATAAAATGAAATGGTCTCTCTAAGCCCCAGTTAAAAAGACATCTCAAGATGAGACGGTTGCAGGAAGGAGGCTTTGGGACAGGACTTGAGATAGGATTTGAAGTTGTACCTCTGGTGTTTTGAGGTAACATTAGTGTTGAACTACAAAGCAATAACAAACGGATCTTTGCCAAACTGTTCTACCTGGTCAAGATAGAAGGTGAGTGACAGGCCACTTGTCTAGAGATACCTGGGTCCTTCATTGTCTGCATGCTTCTGATTTAAAACAAAACAAAAAAAACCTACAACAACAAAAAAAAGAGCAAACTCAAACCCCAAAACTCTCTCCTGCAAACCCACACAAAACCAACAAACCAAAAAGAAAAAAAACCCAACCCAACCAACAGCACAAAACCCCACTCCACCAACAAAAGGGTGTATTACATCAGGAGAAGATTTCGAGAACACATATTGCTTGATCCAGCTTTGCATCATGATGGCAAGAGAAGAACTGCCATTTTGGCGAAATACAGTCAGATAGAGGAATGTCGTGGATATGACTCTTCGGTACCCTCCGTGAGTTCTCAATACAGTACGCAAAAAAACCTACTCATAGTAGTGTTTTGGGAATTTAGACACAATTCTTTTCTAAACTTCACTGAATTTAAACTGACCCTATGATTAGTTTTACTCATTTCAGAAGTAGTTTTGCCACATGCTAATTGATTTCCTACAGCTCCAAAAGCAATGCGACTTTCAGCAGATGTATTCTCTGGATGCTATTGTTCTTTTTATCTCTATTGATGTTGTGACCTTGAAGTTCCAGGAAGGTGGGAGGGCATGGTGATGATAGACCCTGCTGACCGCTAGAGACTCCAGTGAAGGAGAGGACATAAGGGAGAAGGGGTTCTGGTTTGGGCTTGTATCCAATTATTACAATATATTTTTAGACTATTTTGTACTAAGGAAGTAAACACTTAATGCTGTATAAAGGTTACAGACAGACCCACCCATTCTTGGAAGTATGTACAGCTTGTCCTGAGTGACATCAGCGAGGGATCTGTCTTGTGTGTATATGCCATTCCATGATTTATTACAGTATAATTTTGTGCCAAAGGTTATTCAAAAATGCCTTAGGTTGTTTCAGAAAACTGTTGTTTATACTGAGCTTTTTCTCTTTACTGAATTTGTCTAGACCCAGTAAATGCATTTAAAGAAATATTTGCAATATGAGGTATAGATCTAGTATCTAAGCTTTTCAACTATTTGCCTTGAATGCTTTTCTTTGCTGTATGAGTCTTTGGAAAGATACAACTACCCCATGTCAAACAATTTTTGCTTGTATTAAACGTATATTTTAGCTACCACAACAGTATTATGACTGTTATCACTTTAAAAAGTGATATGTAAAAGCTATTTTTTCCTATTAGTTATATTTTTAAAACTTGTTCAATTATTAAAAAAAATAAATCAGTAAAAATGGAAGTTAGTTTTGACACGTGGGATTTTTGTCACTTTTTAAATTGGGTATGACCCTGAATATAGAATGCCATCCATGTGTGTCATGTGCAAAGGCTAAAATGAGATCTCATCAATAAAGTGGATTTTCTGTGAAGCATGCATGAGCAATAATATTAAATAATATATAATTTTTATATATTTATAAAAATTACTTGCACCCCTTTTTAATAATTAAGCATATGGTTTGCTATCGATTATTTTTAACGAACTGGTGAAGAGCAGAGCTATTAGGCCCCATCACTGATTTAATTCTTGGAATATAGTCCAAGACATAAAGGTCACCAATACTCTCCAGAAGAAATTGTCAACTCCAGAGCCCTTCGGTTTACTTTTTTCAAGTGTCCATTTTTCTTAGAGGCTGGTGAGTGTGAACTTTTATGTTACGTAGTTTGCACCATGAGCAGTGCAGTAGCAAAAGAAAAAGGAAAAAAAATAATAAAAATAAAAGTAATATAAGGATAAAAATATAAAGTAGGAGTGGAGATGATCTTGTCTCTGAAATGGTCAGATACAGATCCGATTTTATGGCTGTATTACGCCCTCTGTGTTTGTAACCCATCATGATAGACAAAGGGTGAGAATAGCTCTCCTGATCAATATGTACGTGATGCATATAATAAATGCAGCAGGACACCATATCTGGTTCCTGAGCCTGTATTTTAAGGAGAATACAGGAATACTGGAGAGAATTTCTAGGAGGGCCACCAAAACCGTGCAAGGATGAGAAAACAGTTCTTACAACAATGCTTAATGATATTTTTGTGTTCTTAATGAAGGAAAAGATTGGGTGGTGATAACAGAACATGTATGTGCACATAGATGTTGCTGCAAGGTGTTAATTATTATAGACAATATATAATTATTAATATATTGTATATATAGTAATATATAATAATATAATAAATACTGTAGTTGGAAATCAAACTTTTAACATAGGATGTCAGGCATTTTGAAGCAAAGAGCAGTTAAAGCGTTTCACAGATGCATTTTTAAAAGATACTTTAATATAGCTTCTGCCTTGTCTCTGCAATGGTCTTGCCTGAGCAATTGTATTAGTTCCTTCTGGTCTTAAAGCTCTGAAAACCTGTTATGGCTAGAGCGTTTGTTAAGCAGTCTCTACAGATGTGATGTTGTGGTAGCTTTAATGAAATGTGCATTCTTTGTCCCAGAGGCTAGCAGAAGATGCTTATAGGGATGAAGCTATTCTGGTTAGCTCATTCTTGTCTCATGCTTCCCCTGTGGCTTTGACTTCATATGAGGAAATTTCTCTTGTGATACTATAAGCTACTTTATATTGTGTACTTGTTATAATTACGTGCAGAAAAGGAAACCGAAAGTTGGATTTAAAAGAGTAAAACTGAAATTTCATTTATTCTTTTCTCTCTCCTCAGGTGGAAAGACATGACATGAATACCCTGAGTTTACCGCTTAACATTCGCCGTGGAGGCTCTGACACCAACCTGAACTTTGATGTACCAGATGGGGTCCTAGAGTTTCACAAAGTCAAACTCAGTGCAGATAGCTTGAAACAGAAAATCCTCAAGGTTACAGAACAAATCAAAGTTGAACAAACAGCTCGAGATGGAAATGTGGCTGAATATTTGAAACTGGTAAACAGTGCAGACAAGCAACAGGCTGGGCGCATTAAACAAGTCTTTGAGAAGAAGAACCAGAAATCTGCCCACTCCATTGCCCAGCTGCAGAAGAAATTGGAACAGTATCACAAAAAGCTCAAGGATATTGAACAAAATGGCTCTTCCAAAAGTACTAAGGATACTTCCAAAGATAACTTGAAAGACATTCAGCATGGAAAGTCTCGTACCTCTGGGCATGGAACAGAGAGCAGCAAGTCAGGGGTGCCAGGTGTGTCCTTGACACCGCCTGTCTTTGTTTTCAGCAAGTCTAAAGAGTTTGCAAACCTGATCCGAAACAAATTTGGTAGTGCAGACAACATTGCTCATCTCAAAAATACCTTGGATGAATTTCGGCCAGAATCGAGTTCTAGAACGTATGGGGGCAGTGCCACCATTGTTGCCAAACCAAAATATGTTAGTGATGATGAGTGCTCCAGTGGGACCTCTGGCTCAGCGGATAGCAATGGGAATACTTCCTTTGGTCCTGCTGTGGCAGGTACTCTGGACAGCCAAGGAAAACTTTCCATGATTTTGGAAGAACTAAGGGAAATCAAGGAGACACAGTCCCAATTAGCTGATGACATTGAGAATTTAAAAGCACAATTTAAAAGAGACTATGGCTTTATTTCTCAGATGTTACAAGAGGAAAGATATAGGTATTATTTTTTTTAACTGTTCTCTTGAAATGACTTTTGAATGGGTATAGAAACTATTTGGAAAGTGTAAATGTGGGTGTGTGCTTGTGCGTGTGATATTTCAGAAGCAAGAGGAAAAAGTAATTCCAATCAATATCTGTTATTAAAATGTGCTACTCATTCCAATAACTGAAAATACATGTAGAACACTACGATTTTGTATCAAATGATGTGGTAGCTCTTTGCCTTTTGTAGAAGGCTTGTCAGAAAATTCCCGCTTCTGACATCTTACTGGCATATTGTCTTATGTGAATACTGCCAATAGGAGATGCTAATTGTTTTGTAACTGGTGGAAGAATTCCGACCTATTGTGACTTGAAAATGCTAATCAGTCTATGGTGTAGCAGAGCTGACATACAGCTGATAAACACACCCTTTAGTCCTGTGTACCTTGTCCAAATACTTCTCAGACACATTGCTGTCCTGTGGATGCAATGACGCTTTGTACCCTGGTGTAACACACCGCTGTGAAATGTAATTTTACGTGCCATAGTACAACTTCCTCTTGCATTTGTTACTTGGCAATTAATCCCTTGATCATCCACTGTGGGAAGTGATGTGTGTTCTACAGAGGGCTTGCACCTGCTGTACCTATATCCCATTTGTCATATTGCTTGTTAAAGTGTTGATTCTTGAAGTCTTTACTACGCCAATGGGCAAAAACTCAGTATGAATTGCAGTATTTAATGTTTCCCTTGTTTACACTTCTTGAAATTCAAGGGAAGGCTGGATATAAGCTGGTAACACAGGGGAGGAAAGAACAGAGCAAATGGCCTACTGTGCTCAGGACTCAGTTTCAGGAGAAGGCAGAGCAGCCTTTTCTGACCGCTAACTGCCATTAAGATCTCAAACCTCCTGCCACCATTTCCAGAGCTGGATAATTTTGCCTCTATCATTTTTGTGCCAACGGCAGTGTTTGCCTGTTTGTGTGTCAGACTAAGTAATAAACTCACCAAAAAAAATATTATTTTCCTGATGGTTTAATTGAAATGGTTTACTGTGCACAGACATGCCAGAACAGGCTGTACATGAATGGCAGGACCTTGCAGTTCTGTTGGAAAGGGGATCCAGGGAACATATTTTTCCTTTCCCTATTGGCGAGCCGTTAACTGGCTCAGGTTTACTTATGAAACCATATCTTCTTGTCTAAATGAAAAGTGAGAAATGGAAAAATGTGAGTTGGATACCCTTAGCCACTGTTTATAGTTCATATAATTTGCCAATGATGTATAAATATTTGCTTTTTAACACCCACTGCCAGCAAGGGAACATTCAAAAAGGCCTTCAGTTTGCTGAATAAATGATTATGGAGGGTTTCCAAAGTTTTTACTGATTTCTTTATGTGCTCTGTAATGCCAGTCAGAGGAATCCATAGTACTCTGAGAAGTTACCTTCTAAAATGTGTAATTGTTTTCATGATCTAGCATTACTTGAATAGAATGCACTAAATTTAGACCTTTTTTCCTGATAAGATATGAAAGATTGGAAGACCAGTTAAATGACCTCACTGATCTTCATCAACATGAGACAGCAAACTTGAAACAAGAGTTGGCCAGCATAGAGGAGAAAGTGGCGTATCAAGCGTATGAGCGATCACGAGATGTTCAGGTACTTTTTTTTTTTCCTTCTCATAAACTTCTAACACTTTGTAGAAATCTCATACTGTACAATAGTTGCATCTTTGTACAGCTTTTTATATAAGGAATACGGGGAAAGATTTAAGCCTGTGTTTTGTCTGTTTAAGATAAAAACCTGGCACTTCTAAATCTTATTTGTTTCAAGGGATTCAGAATTTTTATGTGCTGGAATTGATATATAGCTCAGGCAGGCTTGTGGATCAATAACAGCCTGTTTTAATTTCTTGCACCAGAGGAGACAGGGATTTAGTCTCCTTGTATGCTGTAAAATGCCACTTTTGACAATTTTAACACAAACCTCTTGCTCAGACTTTGACAATATGTAGACATATCACTGGCAAGGTTTATTATAAGCTGAGTTTAAGGTAAAAAGTTAGAGAGCTAATTGATTTATTTTAACTTAAATTTATTTAAAACTTGTAGATTTGCCAATTATAATTTAACAATTTTAATCCATGGTTACAACAGCCCCTATAATTAAAGCTGTAGGGTGTGTTCATCTCAGCGATCAGTTGTAGTCATGTCTGGCATCAATCAAAAGCCAGTAATAATTTCTACAAGTCCATCCTGACAGCATGTAGTTACATACTTGAATAGTTATATACAACATAATATAATTTTATTAATGCATAATATTTCTACCCAAAGTCTAAGCATTTCTGAACACAGAGAGCGCAGGCAGCAGGATGATCACCCTGTTTCCTGGTTGATGTGAGAGAGTCAGGAACGCCCTGGGAACAGAGTGGGAAAGGGATAGTGCTGAATCTAACCATATCCTAAGTTGCTGTGTAGGTTTAAAGAAGAGAGGTGTCTTATGCAGGGCTCCTTTCTGTGAAGGCATCTTGAGGGTGTAAAAACAGAATGAGACCTGAGTTCTCCAGCAGAAGGGCTGTGAAATGTTCACTGACTCATTAGCAGAACCCTGGAGGGGGTGTCAGAGACTTTTAAAACTAACTGAGGTGCTACGTTGCTGCACCCTTGTTTCTTCTCTCTATGTACGTTTGGGCCTGTTTAAACCTGTCTGATAGGGGGTTTGACAAATAAGCTAAAATAGAGTAAAAGCCTTTAAGTTGTGGATATTTTAAGTAACAACCTACCTTCAGAGCACTCTGTCCTTAGGGGATGGGCAGAGCGTTTTTTTAAAACACTTGCTCAGCCTCTCAATACAGAACTGCTGGCAACAGACTTTTACAGCTGGACTTTCTCCAAAGCAGCACAAGATGATTTGAGAAAAATTTACGGTCAGAGTGGAAGAAAGACCAGGAAGGTTCTTTAGTGTGTAGTGGAGAGCACGCATGAAGCCTAAGGGACTTTATGCCACCTGTTAAGAACTGCCTTCTATATAATTGCTAATTCCTAGAACAGTGAAAGGAAGCAGCCTTTTGTCAGGTACTGTCCCATGTGCTTTGTGTGGCCACAGGGTAAGCCAGTTCAACTTGCCAAAACAAGGGAGAAGTGAGCCAGCCAAAGAAAGCTAATAACTCTGTGTGCAGTGGTCTTGTTTGTTTGTTTTTATGTGGAGGATTGGGTTGAATCAGCTTACGAACACCCCTGCCAGTGCAAGGAAAATGTTTGGAGTTTGAGAGTGGGGAAGAAAGTTGGGAAGCTGGAGCATAATTTTCCCTTTTTACACAGTGGTAAAATGTTATCTCAAGTTGATCAATCTCATTAGTTATAGCCTTGCACTCTGTTACGTCGTGGTGCCCAAGTCCCAGCTCCAGCAAAAAATGGCATTTTGGCAAGTGAAGCAGTAGGAATTTTTTCCATGTTTCAATATGAGGGGCCTTAAGTATAGGGTTAGTGACTTGGGAACCATTTTACTCAAACACCGTTTTTAGTACACCCTCACGCAGAAGCGCAAGGTCTGCTTTCTGTAGAACAAAACGTGAAGTGGAATTATACCACGTGAGAGAGAGAATCCCATAAAAGCATCACCACAGATTTCTCCAGTGCATGCTGCCCGCTTGGGGTATGGGCTTCATTAATTCATTCACACTGACAGGGGGAGAAGGCAACCTCTTACTGAGGACTCAATCTCAGCACTGTAGTGGCTTTGAGTAAAAAAGGTAATGTAGGCCAGAGAGATGGTGTAAACCAAATGCTCCGTGTTCCAAAGTAGATTTAATTATTATGGCAGCAAGCCTGTACTACTCCAATGTTTTCTACCGTGTATACAGAGAAACTTACTTTGATGCTGTTTTAATGCTGTGAAAGTTGCCATGACAACAGCTTTCCCAGTTCTTTATCTCATTAGTATATGCAGGAAACATTATCTGTCATGACCATTAGAGTTGTTATACTTTTTTCTCAAGCATGAAAAATGTAAAAACTATATTTTGGATAGTGTTGTCAGAGTTGATTATGCCTGAGCAAACAGTGATACACACCTGCAGGTGTATCTCTGCATTTGTGAGTTGGTGGGTCATTCAAGTTCTAGGAGTCTATAATAAATTACACTTCTATCTAGCTGATGGATGGCTCTACAGCTAAAATGGGAAAAGTGGTGTACGGAAATAGAGTTGCCCTAATTCTCGTTTTCTGTCTCCAGGAAGCCTTGGAATCCTGCCAGACCCGGGTTTCAAAGCTGGAGCTTCATCAGCAAGAACAGCAAGCGCAGCAGTCCGAAACAGTTAATGCCAAAGTGCTCCTGGGGAAATGTATAAATATTATCCTGGCCTTCATGACTGTCATCTTAGTGTGTGTTTCTACTATTGCAAAGTTCATTGCTCCTATGATGAAGAGCCGTTTTCATATCATCTGCACTTTTTTTGCAGTGACACTGCTGGCAATATTTTGTAAAAACTGGGATCATATCATTTGTGCCATAGAAAGGATGATTATACCAAGATGAAGCTGCTGGTCTGCCTGCTTTCTTTTTCCTTTTCTTTTTTTTCCTTTGCCTCCCTGTTTTTTAAGTGCTGTGTGTACAGATTATTTTTTGTCAGTTTAAATGTGCGGACTGGCTGGAGAAGGCTACAAAGACTCTTGGACTTTAAGGTGTAAATACATAAATGCATATTTGTTGGCAGTCACTTGCCTGTTCAAGCCGATTGTGTCTAATTGGCTGTGTCTGTGATGAACTGCTCGCTTATGTTGGTCTTCTGCCTTAATCCAATGGGTTTCCCAATTCACAGACCCACACCCACAAAAGGTGGTATGATGCTCTGGGAGGGATCCAAGCAACTGTGTGTCGGGTGTGCTTTTTTTTTTTACGAGACTGGAGTGCAAAAAGTGTGATCAGGAGGGAGTGCACCATAATGTATATCAGCCCTGTTAGACTAATAAGTTAATTTTCTCTCTGAATCTAACTAGAATGATAAGCCAAATTATACAGTCATATGTATTAATAGTTCTTGATTCTAAATTAATGGATATCTGTATATGGGGTTTCTAGTTTTCGGGACCAGAAAAAAGTGATTCATCTCCTAGTAACCTTTTACACAGAGGGTTTATTGTTTGTAAATTAGACCAGTGATGGCTGTTGACCACAGTTAGTGGTTGTTCTGTCCTGGCACTGTTCCTTATCACACTCGGGAAACACACAAATGTGGCCTAAGGCTTCCAAAGCTGAACTGAACTGAATGAGAAGATCTCAGTGCCACTTTGTAAAGGAGTAAAGAAGCAAGTAACTGGTGGGTAAGCTGTCATGCAGACCAAAGCACTCCCTTGCCTCAGGCCCTGCAACCTGCAAGGCAACGTTTAGGTTAGCCTTTGTGAGCACTGAATCGTTGGGATGCTCTAACTGAATGCAGAGCAGATAGGTGCTGAGACTCTGGGTATAGTGGATTTCTTTCTTGTGTCAGGTTAAGCAATGTGGAAGAAACATGAGGGAACAGCTTTGGGGAGCAGGGAGTTAAACTACTGTAAATATACAATCACTGTGCAGACTCTCTTGACAAATATTCCTGAAAATAATGTATTAGCATATAGTACCACTACTAGGAAACAGGGTTGGGTTTGTTTTCTTACTGGAATTTATTTTGCTTGATTTAAGAACTGCAAAAAAATTTCCCTGAAATCTGCGTGGCTTTCAGCCATGATGTAAAACAAGACCTTTAATAAAAAACAAAACAAACCAAACCAAACCATCACAACCAGAATTCTTTTCTGCTCTCTGTTAAATGAAAAGACAGTGTCTCCAGTTATTTGATGTTCAGTATTACTTTGAAAATAATTTTCACAACAGATTTTCTTTTCGGTTGCCGTATTTGCTGTGCTGGTTTTATGGGGTAGAGGGCGGGGAGGGGATTACTGGACGTATTTGGTTTCAATCAAGTGCAATAGTTGGTGTAGAAATTCAGAAAACTTTATTCTGAGGAAAGGGAGGGGGCACGAGGGGGCAAGGGAAGAACTTTGACATTTTACCATAATTGGATGAACAATGAACACAGTTACTTTTTGTGGCTTCAGGGACTGAAGGAAAGACAAAATTAACTGCATAAATAATGATATGACTCAGCATTTAGAAAATTCAATTAAAACACTTTAAAAGTCATTAAAGAATTCTTTATGTGTGCTACGCCTTTGAACAGAGAAATCAGGAAGGATTGTGCCGGCTCACAGGCACCGGAAATGGATCAGATCAGGCACACCCATGTTATCCTAACCCAGCCCTGCCTCATCTTCAGAGGAAAGGTGGAGTGGAAAGAAAAAGTCCTGCTGAGAGGGATATGACTTTATAAAGCCCAGACTTACCAAGCAGTTTATCTCTGGCTGTGTCAGAAAGAATTATTAGATAGATATGTTCTTCTTTTCATTTTTTTTTCTTCTCTTATTGCCTTTACCCCTGTATTCCTAGTATCCCCTGAAAAAGGAAAGAGATATTATGTATTTAACTTTTCTGTTTTAATTGCTGCATGTGCTGCTGTTCGGTTCAGGAAGACCTTTCTTCTCATGCCTCTTAACACATTTTGGCACTGTACGTGTGCATTGCAACAGGCCTTCACCCCACCTTCCACGTACCTAGCCTCCTTTTACAGCCGGCTCATAAACTGAGGGGATTGCTTCCACTGATGCAGCTCATAAACTTATCTTTGCAGGAAGGTCCCTTTAAAAAGATTAAAAGGAAAAAAGAAGTAGCTCTTTCCTGGCCTTTACATCACAAGAAAGGGTTTTCCTTGGTTTATTTTTATGCCCTTTTGATGTGTCCTGAGATCCCCTTGGTCTTTTCCACTGTTTTCATATAATCTGTTCTTATCTTCATTTTTGAAAAGGCATATAATGTCTTTTTATAGTCCGTACTTTCCAGTTCTTTAGCCAATGAGCGTGCTTCTGTTCAGAGTGCTTTCCTTTCTGAAGTCTTTTCCTAAATTCCACCACTCTTTTTAATAATCAACCATATGACTTCTCGTCCCCATTTCCATAGACCACAACATAATAAATCCATTACAAAAAAACACAAGGGTCCTGGTACTGATCCTCAGAAAGCTGTGATGCTTCATGGTGTTTTTAATGCCACCTTTATTATAACCTCTACTCTTCTACTCCATTTGCACAGCCACCTTCTGGTTTGGCCACCCGAGAAAACACTGTTTGTCTGCCATTTTGCTCAATGGGTTCAGAGGGGTACATGTGTGAGAAAGAAATATCACATTAGTAATTTTTACGTAATAAAAACTCCTTTGCCTGTTGCATGGTTATGTGTTTAAAGAGCTAATCCTCCCAGTGCTAGTGCATGTAGTTGAAAACGTGATGTCAGGTAGTCTCAGGGTCAGGCAGGAGAAAGATCAGTTGTTTTTCTTAGAACGAAGGAAGTTGATATGGTACAACCTGGGGACGTGACAGCTTCTGCTCCACGGGCACCCTGCTACAGACCTGGAAGACAACCTCAGTGCAAAATTAAGGGTAGAACATAAAATAGATGGGCTTGTGAAAGATTGCTCACTGTCTTGATAAAATCTGACTAGGTCCAAATTGATGAAAGAAGAGTCTTGCGTTTCCTTATTGCAGAAGACATAAAAAGCTGTAAAGGCTGCATAATGTTACTCATGCAAATTAAAACAACCCTAATTGGTGAATGGGCACAGCGCTTCTCTAGGTTATTTCCTCTGCTGGATTTAAATCACTGAAGGATGAGAAACACATCAAGAAATTAAAAAAAGATGTGAAGAGCAAAAGCCTGCTTTTGGGTGAAACTGCCATGTTTTGCCCAGAATTAAGGCTGTGGTGCTAGGAGCTCTGCCAAGTCGAAGGCCAGCCAAAGGGGAAGGAAGTGTCCCCTCCTGCTTTCACCGTCCCGTTTCTCACTTTGTGGTGACACTGGTGTGTGGTGCAGTTTTCCATATGCCAGGTGAGCTCATTAGGCTGGAAGAAAAACCAGCAAAAGAGGTGGACAGTTCTCCACATCTAGAGATTCAGAGGGTTGACAGAGAGGTCTTGAGAGTGCGAAGCAGGGACAAAAAGGGAGATGAGCCTTCTTCTTCCTTGCTGCAGTGACTCGTTAGCTGCCCCTAAAACTGCGCTCTAGGCAGCCTCCCTGCAGAACGGTGGGGCAGCTTCAGTGTAGGAAGGTTCTTCCTAGCTTTTGCCTACAGGGAACAGATAAGAACAGGAGCAGGGTGTGATAGTGGCACAGGCACCAGCCTGGGCTAACTTTGGTATCAACATCGCTTCTACCACTTGGGCTGGGATTATGTGAGTGTACGTATCTGACCTGCAGTCAGAGGTCTCCTTGCTGTGAAAGTATACCTAGGCCATCCCAAATGGCTGCAAGACCTCTCTTAATTAGAACGTTGTTCAGCTTCTCAATCAATTAACCATGTTCTGTCAGGATACCGTTTGCTTTCATGTTCTCATATGACACGTTAGACATTCTTAGTGTATGCTTGTTCAGCATGAGCCTCTACAACACTCCCACTCAACAAAAAGTTGCCAGATAGTGTCTTTTCTGCTTGGTGCTGCCTGGTAGTCAATTATTTCACTTCCCTCTGACAGTAGTTCTCCAACTGAAAATCCCTCCAGTTAGTTTGTTAATACCTGTTCTATAGGCTTTTGGCAGCTTTTTTGCTCAGAGGTTGCTGGAGATTTACTTTCTCGTGAAGGTTAGCACAATTTTCCTGATCTCTCCCACTTCAGCATTCAGCCTAAATCAAGTTTTCTCTAAAACTTGTATAATGCATCCTTCTACTAGCTTCAGCTATATAACTCTGTTATTGTTGAACCCCCAATTAAGTCATTGACAGCATGGACTGAGACGCAGTTCCAGCTCTTTCTCCTTTCTGCTTTACGTTACACGTGGTCATGCAGCTTCTTGTTTTGCTGCGCTCTTGTGATGTCTTGTTCTGAATTCTCAGAGAAGCACCATCCAATCTGGTGGCTTTTTACTTTCATATCAAAATGCTTGTGTCCTGCAGCGCCTCTGCTGCAGGACCATCATGTATAGATTTGATATCTGACCTACGTGAAGGATATTTAAAAGCCAATGGTTTTCTTTGAACAAATCATAATTGCTTATCTGGGGAATAGAAATTCAATAGGTGAAGGCCATTTGCTGTAGGAAAGATACATGATCCACTGACTGGAAGATGAAGCTGGACAAATCCAGCCTAAGCATAAGCTTCAGTTTTGTAATCATAAGGGTTAAGCTAATGAGTACCTACTGAATAACATAAAGGAGGACTGACTCCAGCGTTCGAAGTTAAAGCTGAATGCTGCTGTTCAAAGAGGAATCAGCTCAGGCTTACGTCTGATACAAAGCCAACTGCATAATCACAGGTAGTGCTTTCTGGAGTTAAAATCAACGAACAAGAAATTATTTGGGAAAAAACCCCAAACCAATCCACAGAAGCTTGTGGTTCATTTAGGTGGTATGGAAACCAGTTTTGGAAACCAGGGCCCCTTCTACTGTGATACAGACATTTAACGCCCGGATTCAATGGTACAACAGAAGGTAAATGCAGATTAATGTAATTAAACACTTTAATTTGGATAACAGAATTTAATCACTTCTGAAAGTCCATTTAGGAATAGCAATCAGGCAAGTTTATTCTCCTTTTTTTTAATCAAGCAAATATTTAACTGCTTTTTTCATTTACCATCATGCCAGAATGTGGCCTTTAATTAATTATATTGCTCTTCTGTAAAGCACAAGAGATTATCAAAGGCTTGTGTTCAGATAAAGTTTGAAAGGCCTCTCTGATGCTGAGTAGAATTCAATAGAAAGAATCAGACAATTTAACATCACAGCTGTGAAAGACAAAAAAAAGTTATTTTTTATAAAAAAACTAAATTTTCAGTTAATGGAATTACTTAATTTCCCTGAAGAAGCAAACTGAGATGATGCTGTATATAAAGACTGCATGAGGACTAATTAAACTATCTTGTACGGTTGATTTGCTGTGTGTTTAGCATATTAAGTTGTACTGTTGTTGGAAAGTTTTGCACAAAGCCACCTTTCTTTTTTACCCCGGGAACCTGGGTCTGGTAGTATCAAGGTGTACCAAAAATTGTCTGGTTTTATTGACTGAAGTTAATTGTCTCAGTGTGTGATCTACCACGTTTCTCACGCCGTTATCATTTTGTGCAGCACTGTGGAAAGATGCAACTACGAAAAGTAATTTTTGTATATTTTGTTGTGTAGTCATGACTGCCTTTAAGGTGCCATTAACATTTTTTAAAATAAAAATATTTACACTTAATTGATGATGAATGTTGTTTCTTAAACTTGCTGCCTGATCACTCAAACTGCTATTGGTTTTTCTTTGTTGGTAACAAAGTTATTCAATTGATAGGGACAAAGTTATTCATTTGAACATAAGCCCCAGCTTTAAAATACTGATAAAACTGAGCATTCTGCTGTGCTGCAATTTTGACCAAAAGTGGTAATTTGAATTTTATTTACAGCTATAACAGGGCAAAACTGCAAACATCAAGTGAGATGTCATCATTGCTCTTCTCCAGAGCTTGTGTGAACACGCTATGCAAACGTGATGCTATTGTGCCAAGCAGTTGGACTTGCTTTGAATTATTATTTTTTTTGGAAATCTGAACTAGAAACGTAAGCTGAATTTTGACAATATTGTCAGAAATCTTGGTTATGTGTGCCAAAAATGTAATACTGACATGCCTAATAGTTAACATAACTGACATAAAGGAAAACATTTGCATTTATTTTGCACAAAGCAGAGGTCTTGTCAGATGGCACCAGCAGCCATTTGGAAAGATACTATTTTTATACCAAGAACAGGGTAGAAACAGTGCAGTAACAGCCCGTTGCTTTGCAATCACGCCGTACTTCCTATTTCCTCCTATTTGAGGAAATGGCACACAGCGGCTCCCGTGTCACCTGCACTTTCCAAGGCCTTGTCACGCAGAGTTTCACATGGGTGCCTGGAACTCAGTCTATATTAAGGCAAACTCCATTGCCAAACAGCAGGTTCCCCCACAACCGCTAATAACTTTTGCCCACTTCTGGCATGGGCTGAACAACCCCTGCTAACACACCGGCAAACCAGATGTCAAAAAAAGCATCTCACTCATCAGTTCATAACTCAGCTTCGTTCATAACTCTGGCTTTGAAGAGTGCACAAGACAGCCTGGGAACTGTTTTAGCACCCAAAAATAGAAAGGCAGAGAGAAAAATACACAACTGTGCTGTTTAACTTAGCACAGAAAGAGAAGTGTCACTCATAGCCAACTAGCAGTCACTATTCGGTGTCAGCAATCACTGGATGAGACATGTAACCCTTACCAGCAGCGCACGCTGAAAACACTTGGTGTTGGTGCCCCCAATACCTCCGAGAACCAAAGCTGTACAAATGTGCCAGAAACCATTTGAAGGCACCCAAGACTTACTTACTGCACTGCAGCTCATTTAGACACACCAAAAGCTGCTTTGAACTTGTTAGTTCGGGTACCGCCAGCAGTGCCATTTAAACGTAGCGATACCTGCTTCCCGAGTGCGTGTGTGCCATCGCTCTGCTCCTGCCAGCGCGGCAGAGGACAGCAATCAATCCGCAGGTCCTGCCTCCCACCGCAACTAGCACCGAGCTGATGTAATTGAAAGGAGAAATTTCCACACTGTATCCTCCTCAATTCACGTTTGGGCTGTGGACTTAGGTGGCAACTCATTAGTTTCATGAAGTTACCTAATGGATCAACGCCTTTTATGTGCAGCCCCCCTGACGCAGACGGAAGTACAGCAGAGGCTGAACTCCCCTGCCGCAGGACAAGCTTGAAGCCAACCAACGCTAAGCTGCTGAAAGCAGCATCAACGCGCTTTTGACAGAAACTTTAAGAACTGAGCTTGCATTTAACTTAGTCGTGATCCCTTCAGTTGGTGCGTGTGGGGTTCTACCCATCTGTGTGCGTAAGTTTGAAAAAACTCTTTTTAGTGTGGCTAGAATGGAGTCGATCTAATGGAAATCGTTCAGCCTGGAGAAAAGGAGGCTGAGGGGGACCTTATTGCTCTCTACAGCTACCTGAAAGGAGGGTGTAGAGAGCCGGGGGTTGGTCTCTTCTCCCAAGTCACAGGCGATAGGACAAGAGGAAATGGCCTCAAGTTGCACCAGGGGAGGTTCA
>JAOXNO010000001.1:48899121-48917342 GCA_028565335.1 Limnodromus scolopaceus | reverse complement strand
AGGGAAGTCGTGGATGCCCCATCCCTGGAAGTGCTCAAGGCCAGGCTGGATGGGGCTTTGAGCAACCTGCTCTAGTGCGAGGTGTCCCTGCCCACGGCAGGGGGGTTGGAACGTGATGATCTTTAAGGTCCCTTCCAACTCAAACGATTCTATGATTCTATCTTTTATGTGAGACCACTTTTTCTCCCTCCCCTCCCCCACAAAGGAGATAAATCTCTTGGTAATTCAGCTTGACATTTGTATTGCTTTTACCAGTAAATACTGACATTTTAAATGCTTCTGTTATCTTCCCAGAATACTTTTGGTTCACTAATAGGTTTGATTTTTTTTTTGCTTCTGGAACTACTATTGAAAATTCTTTAAAAAAACCAGAAAATTAAGCAGGATTACTAAAATCATATTTGAAATACTTTATTCCTGTCTATTTGTCCTATCAGAGTGTAAATAAATGAATATGACTTGTTATTTATAACACTTTTCTGTCTTAAGGTGCTAACTCCTCAAAAATTAGAACTGTTAAAAGCACAAATACAGCAGGAATTGGAATCTCCTATGACAGAACGTTATCGGAAACTAGAAAATGTAAGTAGTAAGTATTGAAATCCTATTTCCTTTAGAGTAGTGATCACCGATTTATAGTTGCCCCTAAAACCTTAGGAAACTAAAACTGAAAGGGGAGCAAAGCATGACATTCTTTATCTGGTACTGTTGCCCCAGGCAGTGAAAGTCGAAACCCTAGAAGAGGGAGGAGGGTTTCAGTTCATCAAATATAACTTGTGAAATGATAGGAACATTGCATGGACATTTGAAGGAAATAAATCTGAAAACTTGTCTGATTGATATTTTTGGGTTTTTTTGGCCTAACTTAGGAAGTGGAAAAATACAGAACAGAATATAACAAACTTCGTTATGAACACACTTTTCTGAAATCAGAATTTGAACATCAAAAGGAAGAACATGCACGTGTTTTAGAGGAGAAGAAAATCAAATATGAGGCTGAGGTACGTAGAATGTTACAGTAGCTTAAAATGTATCTGATGACAAAGCTGCTCGAACACTGTGAAAATGTTGGTGTTTGATGGGTTGTCAGTTTGACACCGTTTCATAATGTAGTGTTTGTTTCTCTTCTGTTAATTCTGAAAACACTTTTATGACATAGCCTAAAGCTGTCTCTGTAGGTTTGTTCAGTGATGTGTTGCAATATCATTTGTGCTATTATAAGTAAAAATAGACTTGCCTTCTGATAAATGACAGCCAGTAGCTTTGCTTAATGCTTTTCTAAAATTGCATTTTTGATGAAATTTGAGACATTATGCTAATCTGAAATTAATAAATTATCTGAGCATCTGATGTAAGTTTTAAGTTACTTATGTGGCAACTAATCCAAGAAGAAGGCAGCAGAAGATATTGTTAACAAGGGTGCATTTTGCAACTAAGTTGGATCATGACAGTGGTGGTCAAAATGGTACTGAAAACTTTGGTAACTTTATTTCAGTTGTATTGACTCTTGAATAAGCCATTCATGATTATGTTTGTTTCAGAATTGGACTTTCAAAAGTGTTGCTAAATAAATTGCCGGCTCATTTATGTTTTAAATATATGCAGAGTGTAAATGAGTGTTGCATATGTCATTTGCATATTCATTTAAGTATTTGTCTGGGAGCATATATCCTAAGATGCCAGATTTGAATGTATTAGTCCAAACATGAGATACAAATCAAAGCAATCATTGCTTTCAAAATCAATCCAAATTTGGAAATGCAATGTATTAAAAACAGAACAGTTGTCCTTTCCGGAGCTAAACCCACATGCTGCTTTACAGCCTGCCTCTCTTGTGGGCTTGTTAAGTTTGTGCTCATCCTGCAGCTAATTAGCACACTTACAGAGAATGAAACTACCTTGAGCCCAAGGCACAACGTGATCTAGTTTCTTTCTCTTAGAGCCTCTTAACCTTCCATGCCATTTATCACAAGGAGGCTACAGAAACATCCTAATTCTTAAATGATGGCTTGGGCATGTCATGCAATAAATGTTTGAATCTCCTCATAAAAGGGATTTGGAAGGCTTTTACTGCAGAAATTGGCTTTGCTCCATAAAGATCATTGATGCAACTTCTGAAAAGCACTGCTTCAGATCAGAGTTTGGACTAATTCTCAACTATCAAGTAATCTCTTACATCCCTTACTTCCTCACTCTTTTGCCACCAATACTACATTCAGTCCACATAACTAATTTTGAAACACTAGAACCTATATATTTCTAATATGTTTCTTAATTACAGTCTCAAGATTAGTTTGTACCTATCGTACTACCTTGTAGTATTTCTTTTTGCTTTATTTTCTGTCTGACAGAGCCCAGTCATGTTGGCTGTCTTGAGTTACTAGCAGATTTGAGTTCTGTTGTGGAATCATAATATAAATTGGAAGAGACCTGCTTGTGGTCCAACATCCTGCTTAAAATATTGAAGTGTAATGAGATCAAGTTGCTCAGGGCCATGTCCGGTTGAGTCTTGAACATATGCGAGGATGGAGATTCCACAACCTTTCTGGACAAACTATTTCACTTTTTAACCATCTTTATGGTAGTTTTTTTTCCTAATACCTGATTGGAATTTCACATGTTCCAAGTTGTTTCCGTTGCCTCTCTTCCCATCACCATGCACCTCCTCCTCCAAGCTGAAGAGGCATAGTTGTCTCAGCATGTCTTTACGTGTCATGTTCTGCAACCCCCTGACCACTTGGTGGCCATCCACTGGACTTGCTCCAGTTTGCCATTCTTCTTTGTGTAGTGGACACAAACTCCAGATGCAGTCTTAAAAGTACTGGAAGGGAACAGGTGATCACTTCTCTGGATCTGCTACGTGTCCTTCTGCCAACTTGTCAGGATGCAGTTTGTCATCTTTGCTGCAAGGGTACTCTGCTGACTAATGTTCAACTTGTTGTCCACTAGGACCCCAAGAATCTTTTCCATGGAGCTGCTTCCTAGACAGTTGCCCCCAGCCTGTACTGTTGTGTTGGGTTACTCCATCCCAGATGCATGATTTGTACTTGCTCTTGTTGAAGGCCTTCCTGTCAGCCAATTCCTTCAGCCTCTCTAGATCCGTCTGAATTGCAGTTCTGCTTTCCAGCACATTGACCATTTTACCCCAATTTGGTGTCACCCGTAAGCTTGCTGAAAGCGTTCTCTATCCCATCACCAAGGTCACTAACGAGGACATAAACCAATAGCGGACCCTGTACTGATCTCGGAAAGACCCCTCTAGTTACAGGCAGTCAGCTGGGCTTTGCACCACCAATCGTCACTCTTTGAGCCTGGCAGCCCAGCCAGGTTTCCACCCACTTTATCATTCACTTTTCTAGCCCATATTTCACCAATTTGGTGAGAGAGAAGATTATGGGAGACTGTATCAAAGGCCTTGTTAAAATCAAGATATGCAAGATTCACTGCCCTCTCCTTGTCTGCATTGCCAGTCACTTTCTAGAAAGCAGAGAAGTAGGTCAGGCATGATTTGCCTTTGATAAACCCCGCTTTCCATCACCTTGTATTTCACATGTTTAGAAATGGCTTTTAAAAGGGTTTGCTTCACAGAACCTGATGTGAAGCTGACTGTCCTGTAGTTATCTGGATCCTTCTTGACTTTTTTGCACTTCTTGGGTGATGGGTGTGTGGTCTGCCTCTTTCCAGTCATCAGGAACCTTTCCTGATCCCCATGACCTTTCAAAGATGATAGAGAATAACCTTGTGATGATACTGGTCAGGTCCTTCAAAATGCTTGGATCCATTCCAAGGACATTTAATCCACTTGTGTCCAGTGGATTAAATGATTCCTAACATTTTCTTCCTCTACTCTGGCTACTACTTTACTACCACAGGCTGCTAGGAGGCTCAAGGACACCTGAGGCCTGAGGACAAGACTTGTCAGTGCAAACTGAAGCGAAAAAGGCATTGAAAAATGGCTCTGTTGAATTTCCTTCTTTAAGAAAGAAAAGAAATATGAATGTAATTTCTTTATTTTTTAAATGTGCACTGCTGCTCTTTCCTGCATTGTCAACTGCTGTATTTGTTGATGCCTGACACCTAACCAACATAAAAGCTTTTATTTTTCTGATTAACAACTATCAGATTGCAAGGCTGGATAAAGATAAAGAAGAACTCCATAATCAGCTGCTTAGTGTGGATCCCACAAGGGACAGTAAACGTGTGGAGGCACTCTCTAGAGAAAAGGCACAACTGTATCAGAAATTAAAAGGCTTAGAAGCAGAAGTAGCAGAGCTAAGAGCAGAAAAAGACAACTGTGGTGTGCAAGCAGAAAATGTTCAAAGAGTACAAGTACGACAGTTAGCTGAGATGCAGGCTCTGACAAGGTCTCTAGAGGTAAGATTCTTTTTATTTCTTTTCTTTTTTTTTTCCTTTTAATTAAATTTTGCCTCCTTGTAGAGTGTAGTGAGAATAACATTTGGCCTGAAAGAACTGTCACTGAAGTCACCGATAATTTTGCCATTGACTCCATAATTTGAATTTGTACATTTCAGATTTAAATTGTAGAGTACTTTGGGAATTGGGAGTCATGTACTGCCAATTCAACTTTGGAAAGGTGGAGAGCTCAACTGAGAGATTCTGTTGAATGATCTCCTTTCTAAACATGTGAGTGATATCCATGTCTGCAGGCAGTAAGATGCTCGTGCCAGCACTTGTCACTTGGCTGGAGTTAGAAACTCAAGTCAATATGTTAATAATTTGCTACAGTAAATTTTTTATTCTTTTCAAAAATGTCATATGATGCTCCCCTGTTTCTTTAATCCCTTTCTCATGTGTCATCTTGCTTGCCTACTCGTGTCTCTCCTTTCTCCAACACATTACTGCAGTTGTTTAGTTCTTGGCTGTTGCTCTCCCTTAAAGTACCTCTGGCATTTCTAGCCTGTTGTACGTTTCCCAGGATTCCACTGTATTTCTCATCTGTGGTCTTCAGTCCTCCTGTCAGCTCTTGCTATCTCTCTAGGTAGTGAGTCTTTCCATGTAGATTTCTCACACAGTTGCAGCATACAGATAGATGGTTCATTTTCCTTTTTACTGTTATCAGTGCTGTATACCTTTCTTACAAAATGCTCTGATCACAACTTAAAAAGAAAAGTGCTGTAATATTCCTAATTTAGAAAACTAAAAAAAAAAAAAGTCCTGCTGGAAATAGGTCAGTTCAGAAAGAGGAAGATGAAATTGTAGGTTAGATTACCTTTTTGATACTTAATAAAGCTCGGGGTCTTGAGTCTGTAATACGGTAATTGCATTTTATTTCCTCTTAATTTATTTCCTCTTAATTCTTCAGTTAGTGTAACTGCATTGGCCAGCATATGACATCTTTTTGAGCACCACTTATAGTCATACTAGTGTTACAGCCCAGTGATTTACTGGTAGTAATACCTGCTGTCTTATAACCAAGTCAGATTACCTCTGCCTTTTCTGAAGTAGGATTGAAAATGTGTGTGATTCTGTGCAGGCAGAGTTAGTAGAAATAGTTGTGACTTTTGAGTAAAATTCAAGATGCTCGTTGTACTGGGACATATTGTTGAGCAAAGGTATCTATATATTATATTACTATATAATATAAAGGGTCAGTAATATCTGAAAGCCCGGATCAATTAAACCTTTCAAGTGAGTAGCAAGAGACAGCCCTGCTACAAAAATCTTACAAATACCTCCTTTATTCAAGGCAGAAAAGAAGTCTGCTGAACTACAGATTGATCGAATTGAGAAAGAACTGCGGATGAGTCATGAGCAAAACATTCTCTTAACTAGCAAACTTCACAAATCTGAACGAGAAGTCAATTCCTTAGCTGCTCAAGTAAGTGCTTTTATGGTATCTGAAATACATTTTCCATATCCTGTTATGTTTAAGTTTAAATTTTACACTAAGAATAAAGTAACGTCATCTGCTGTGACTTAAAATAGGTTTGGAATTTTTTTCCCGATTTCAGTTGGAAGATATAGAATATGTATGTGACTTTACAGGAAAAATGTCATCCCTGAAAGTATCTCTAAAGATTGGGGTTGTGTCATTTTTATTTCATTTTCTAGAACTTTTTTCTAAACAGGGCTCAAAGAGGTGTCTTTATGTTCACGTTCTTAGTACTCATGAAAACAGCCAGCCTTATTTGATGAAAACAAGCATTACTTTTTCAGGAAGCGTGTAAAGTACAACAGAGCTTTAAATTGACTTTTTTCCTTTTTTTTATTTAATGGAGCTATGGTTTCTGAAGATCTTAAAAACTATCCTCTAAACGGGCTGTGTGAAGCAAGCTGCATTGGAATCACCTGCAGAGATTTAGGTTATATTGGAAACAGGATAGTCACATTAGCATAGCGTTCTTCTTGGGCTAATGCCAGCACAGCTTGTACAGAAACATTTCTGAATGGCACTCCATTGTATCATTTTAACTAGATCATTGTCTTGCTACATGTTTGAGTTTCTTAGTTGTTGGGTTGGCACCAGATCTTAAGAAGTTCAGGATTTTTTTGGTGTTTTTTTTTTTCCGAGTTCTTAGAGGAATTTCTAGAAAAATACTTAAGAAAATAAAAAGAAGGCTTCAAGTTTAGGGAAAACCTGAAAGTGCTTAAGACACTTGACATCACTGTTTAGAATTTAAGCATAATTTTCTTAGTGTGGGTGCCAGATTCAGAGTTTTATCTGGTTGTGGTGACTCCTCAGCTACACAACTAAAAGAAGACAGAACCTTTATGCAGTTTCATGTGTGAATATTTGAATAAACAAGAAAAATCGAAACACTAGTAAACTGTTCTACCTTCAAATGTTGCAGAATACTTATGTTGCTTTATGTAAATTTGAATCAGGATGCTAGTAAAATAGTTAGTTGGGTAAATATTGGCTTTCTGCTGTCTCTTATTCCCTCCTTTCTGGAGACAATACTGGGTAATAAATTTTTATCACATCTGTCAGTTTCTGGTAGCAAATTTAATGCCCTGTGTTTTCTTACCTGTCTGGAGAGGCTTTAGTTAGTTCTCAACTAACTGCAGAGCCCATAACTGTGGTCTTGTATATCTAGATGAAACGCGGGATTTTGTTAAGCTCTCTGTTGACTTAAAGCTATCCTGCATTTCTGAATATACTTTTCAAAGTAACACTGACGTGTGCTTTGTGCAGGTACCTCCACCCTCTTCTGCACCCACTCAAACTTATTCCTGAGCACGGGTGCACGCATTTGTCTTCCGGAATTTGTGCCTTAAAAAAGCCACCTTAAATCTTTGCAAGTTGCCCTGAAATATTCTCAACTTAGTATTTAAGCAACCAAATCCACCGTGTAGTTACTTAATAAGCTACTATGTCATTCTTAACCTTTTGCCACTTGTATATGCTAGCAGGTTGTAATTACGTTTGTCATTGTGAACGGATTTTCATTATAAGTGCTTTCCTCTAGATATTTAATTCTCATTGACCGTGTAATTACTGCGTACAAATGCCTAAACTATAGAAAGTTTCCGTGCAAGCAGTAATTGTCTTTGATTTGATGTTCTTAAAGCTCCTGCTTTTATGAGGCCATTTGATGTGTATGTCACAGTCGTAGAGAAGTACTGGATTTAAAATGCACTTTAAAACTATGAAGACCTGAATTTTGAGAAAGCAGTGTAGCACTCCAGGAGGTCAAGGGAACTATAAGTAGTTGCCAAATTGAAATTACTTGGGGTAGCAATTGATAATCTCGTTTTGCATATTACTGTTTTGTTTTATTTAGTGAGATTAAATTTATTTTAGCTTAACTTTGAGGGATCTTTAGTCAGAAGTGAAGTATGTGTACATTGACATGCTAATGCTTGAGTTCATGAGGTATGAGGTTCTTGGGCAATTTAGATCAGTGTCATAGCAAGATATTTCCAATGAGGAGTCATTAATACCCCAATGTTCAGAGGCTACTTTGTAGAATGGGTAGTATTTATTCAAAAAACAAGTTTTCACAGGCAAACCTGCACGTCTGTTCAAATATCCCCAAGGCTTCTTAAAAGAGTAACTTTTCTATATGTAGCTTGTAATAACTGGCTGGTTAAAGATGAAATACATGTCAATAGTCAGAGAGCCTGGCTTCTGGAAGATATTTTGTGTTTGAACACTTCAGTTTTTTTAATACAAAACTTGCATTTCAAGATGACTGACAGCTCATTCAATAATCTTCAGTGTGTGACCTGAGGAATTGATAAAAACCTGTAATACCACTGATTATGATTTGGGGAATCAGGTCATGTTACAGAATCACAGAATGGTAGGGGTTGGAAGGGACCTTCAGAGATCATCTAGTCCAACCCCCCTGCAAAAGCAGGTTCACCTAGAGAAGGTTGCACAGGAACACATCCAGGTGGGTTTTGAATATGTCCAGAGAAGGAGACTCCACGACCTCTCTGGACAGCCTGTTCCAGTCTTCTGCCACCCTTAAAGAAGTTTTTCCTCATGTTGAGATGGAATTTCCTGTGTTCCAGCTTGTGTCTGTTGCTCCTTGTCCTCACCCAGCACCACTGAAAAGAGTTTGGCTCCATCCTCTTGACACCCACCCTTTAGATATTAATAAGTATTGATGAGATGCCCTCTCAGTCTTCTCTTCTCCAGGCTACACAGACCCAGGTCTTTCAGCCCTTCCTCATAAGAGAGGTGGCTCCAGTCCCTTGATCATCTTCATAGCCCTTTGTGTCAATAGCTTTAGTGTTACGGTACCTATATACTTACTATTAGAATTATCTACAAGAGTGAACATTCTGATTTGGCTTCAGGAAGGCAGTAGATGAAGAACAAATCATTAAGGTATGTTTAAAATAAGCATAATCCATGATTCTTTCACAGATTTTCTTGTTAGCAAAATATCATATGAAAAACTTACAGTAAAGCTGCAAATATATATATTTTTATTTTACTTGATTTGGTGTTTTTTTCTAATTATTAGGTAGAAGAACTTAAACATTCTCATAAATTGGAAGTAACAAATGTGAAACTGGAGGCAGCACGAACAAAGAGTGAGGTAGAAAGAGAGAGAAACAAGATTCAAAGTGAAATGGATGGTAAAATGTGCAATTAATTTCTAATGATTTCTTTTGTAACTTCTAGTTGGATTACTACAATTATTTTTCCTCCAGACGTTCCCCAGCAGCCTTCGACTTCTCATTCTGGTCTAGGTGATAGATCTGACAATTAATTTTATGTTTGAAAAACTATGTCATTTCACTTGGTCTACTAGGTTAAGAAGAACAGTTGCAGAACAATTTTGCATTTATGTAAATTAGTGAATTTGTGACATAATTTGAGTATAATCTGTTTCAAATCATGTACTTCATGTGGTTATTTTTTCTATTCTTGCCAAATTCTAGTGTCTTTTATGCTCTGCTTGAAACCTTAATGTACCATAGGCTTCAGTGGTTTTGTTTTCTGATTCTGTGTCTATGAAATGGATAACAATTGGGTAAGGATGCCATGTGAAATAAAATACAATTTCTGGCTCCTTCTTTGAAGAAATTAGGCAATGTTCTAAACGACTTAATACAGCTGAGTATGTGGGCAACTTGAAATAGTTTTCTAGAGTGAAAAGCCAAAGCTTTCTAGTACGTGTATGTGTTGATGATTTGAATCCCTGCACATTCAGTGGACTATCCTCACCAATTTGCCGTAACCCCAAAATAGTACCTTCTCTTCCTGGAACAGTTATTTCTGTTCACTTGCTTTGATGTTAAGCTCTCTAAGAGCAACTAAAAAGTGGTGTTTTCTGTATCACCAAGTGTTGGACCCTATGAAATGTGAAACTAAATGCAGGCATGACTTAAGCTAACCTGAACTTGCTATGGAACCCAGTTTGCATCACTGAATTAGTTAATAACCAGGAGTCAGTGTTATTGCACGTTGGCTTATTTGCCAGTGAACACAGGTGTCTTGGTCACAATTTTTAAATTTGCATCTTTTGTCCTTGCCCATAGAGTCATAATTTTAGAATAGCCTCATTTGGTAATGAGTAGATAAAAAGTGACATTTGTTGTCGCCAGTTACTACAGTTCACTGGTAACCAGTTACTGTTTAACATAAACTTTTCCATAAAAAGAAAATAACCCATTTTCTTGTTTAACTTTTTGTAGCTACTGTCAGTTATTTTTTTAATATTTTTTTAATCCAGAAACAACTGCGTATCAGAAATTGCTTTAGAGTTTAAATCTATAATATTATTAACTGTTTAATTATTTTGTATGTTAAAATTATAAACCCTTGCAGACAGAGATTCCAGTGTAACGGTTACTGTTCAAAAGGTTTTGGAATGTTGCTGTTTTACTAAGAAATGTCTCTTCTGGTTTTCTTGGGGTTTTTTTCCTATTTGTTCATTCTGTCATCTGAATTGTGATTTTTAGCTCCCTTTTTTAACAATTTATAAAGTTATTTTAATACTGGATTTCATTGGGTTGATATCAATAATGACATTTTAACTTTTTTTAATGTATAATGCAGGATTGCTGTCAGACAAGGAAATTCTTAAGGCAGCTGTTGAGCGTCATAAGGTGCTTTTAGTAGAAAAGGATCGGGAGCTAATTCGTAAAGTGCAAGCTGCCAAAGAGGAAGTTTTTGAAAAAATTGCAGCCTTACAGGATGAAAAGTATGTTTGTTGATTTACTGCTCATCTTCTAAAAAAGGAGTATTTTGATTGACTTTTAAAAATGTCATTCTTAGCAACTAAATGCTTCTGGCATTTTGTTATGACTCTTGTGTGCGTATTGAATAATGTCTCAGGTTAGAACTCGAGAGCAGATTAGCCAATCTAGAGAAGATGAAGCTGGAACAAGATACTTGGAGACAATCTGAAAAGGAGCAGTACGAAGAGAAACTACGTGTTTTACAGATGGCAGAAGAATCTAGCAAAAAGGAACTTCAGCGTTTGCGGTAGTGTGGCTTTTCTAACCTTAACACAAGCTTCTCGTTTTTCCCCACTGATTTCTTTACAGTAGCCAGTATAAAAGTTTACTATTTGTAGATACACAAACGTTCATTACAGTGAATTAAACAAAATTATCTTTTGCGTTGTTTAAAAAGAGGATAGAATTAAAAATGTGCTGTTTAAAAAAAAATAGCATTTTTCATCCAAATCTTTAAAAATTACATTATTTTAATGAACATTTTAGAGACGTAATTTTGCAATACTCATGTATGTTAAACTTGGGTCCATGTTGGCTGCTGGCACAGCCCCAGCATTAAAGTAAACCATTTCTCTTTCCATAATGTCACCATCTCAGCAACTGGCAAACTGGGACCCTAACACAACATCTCTTTGAGTTGGTTATTGTATTTGTATGAAGGTCAGTATGATAAAATAAGCAAAAGTCATACTCCAAAAGCAAACAAATCAATGCATTTCTTACTCCAATATGAATTCTAATAGTCAATAAAAAAATATTTTTAATCATTGCTTAGTTAAATATTTATCGGCCTTTCAAATTGTGCAATATATTCTATTGTCAGACTGATTTGTCCTAACTTGTAACATCTGTATTTTAATTAGATAAAAAATAAGTATATCTTATACAATTTTAGATTAAAAATTCAACAGCAAGCTATTCAGACAGAGGAGTTGGAAGAAAAGAAACGTGAAAGTGCTGATCTGAAACAGGTACGGTTTTATTGCATTGTAATGTTTTATACAGGAATTCAGCCTTTCCTACAGTTCCCATGTCCAGCGTTTGAAGATTAGATTGAATTTTTAAGGCCTATTTTTTTTTTTTTCCTGAGGGACAAAATGCCTACAACAGATATTTAAACGCGGAAGTGTTCAGAAATCAGTCATGCTTTCCTGGACCTTTATAAATGGATTACAGCTTTTTGCTTCATGCATTTTGTAGGTACCAAGGATTTGAAAGCTGAATGTTTATAGACTGGTATATTGAATACGGTTATGCACTATTTAACTGGAGATTTGGTTTCCATGGAGACTTATAAATTGTTTCTAGGTAATGCTTTGCATTTACACTGCGTCTCTCATCTGAGGTTCTTCAAGTGCTTAACAGATGTTTCATAAATGAATAAACTCGTGTAAAGAGGTATATTTCTATTGCAGAGTGAATTGATGGCAGTGTTGAAAATAAAACCTAATTCTTTTAACTCCTGCTCGCCCATCATGTTATGTAGTAGTCAAGACCATAGCTGTGCATCAAAGTAGTCTGCAAGCTGCGTGCACTGGAAGTTCAAGACAACGTGGGTTTTTTTAACTCCAGAGATCAGAAACTGGGGTGGTCATATGGGGAGGGGAAATGGAAAGGGAAATCATCCTTTCTGTGTGCTGGCTGCAGGAGTTGGGCTTTTCAGAGTCTGTACTCAGTTTTGTGAACTGGTTGGTGCAGCCACTGCTGGCTGGAACACATTGTTCGTTATAAGACAGAAGAGTCTGGGTAGCTCAGCAGCTCTGCTACTAATGTTGTGTGGTGCTCTAGTTCTGTTCAGGGCTTAATTAATCATAGAATGGTTAGAGTTGGAAGGGACCTTAAAGATCATCGAGTTCCTACCCCCAGGGACACCTCCCTCTAGAGCAGGTTGCTCAAAGCCCCATCCAGCCTGGCCTTGAACACTTCCAGGGATGGGGCATCCATGACTTCCCTGGGCAACCTGTTCCAGTGCCTCACCACCCTCACAGTAAAGAATTTCTTCCTAAGTTCTGGAAACACATCAGTGACTGAAGACTTGTACCTCCCTTTCTTTTTCTGCTACAATAGAAAACCTTCTTTGTCTAGTAGTGATTTATTGTAAAGCTTCTGGAGAAGCTGTTGAGTAAGGAGAAAAAGGAACAAATAAGAAAGGCTTATGAAAAGCTATCGCCGCCAGTTCATGTTCATGTTTTGCTCTATCTCAGAATCTCAAAATTGATTGATTGTTATTTCATAACTTCTCAAATGGAAAAATTGCAATTTTTTTTTTAGCAAATTCATGACTTGCAACTCCAGCTTGCCTCACTTTCTCAATCAGAGAATGATTTGTTGGAGTCTAATCAGAAGCTGAAAGAAATAATAGAGAGATTAAAACAAGAATGTCAACATGCAAGGACTCAGGCAGAAAAAGCTCAACTGGAAACAGAGAAGTAATTTTTTTCTTCCTTTTGGCTTTACTTTTCCTTTCCATATTGCTTGTGCTCCTTTCATATGGGTTACTTAACTATGCACTGTAGATTCTGAATGAAGTCAGAAATTAAAAATGTACAGGAAATATTGGATAATTGTAAAAAATGGCCACATCTGTTAGGCAGCTTTGCTTGTGGTAACTTCAAAAATAGGAGGTTTTTTCCATTCATGTCTATTAAAATTAATTACTGACTAGTGAAATACATTATTTGTATAAAACGAAATCCTATTTATACTGAAGGCAATGTTAAACATATTACTTTAAGTGGATCTAGAGTTTCACACACAGTTCTTTTAAGAGTGTTTAAGCATTAAGGGTGAAAAAAGCATTTCATCATTGTATTATGCTTTGATAAGGTTTTGGGGCTGTATATGTGTGTATATGCTTCCCCCTGTTACCTCCCCCGGTCCCACTAGATCCTTTTAGCTCTTATGAGGCAAGTAAAAGCTTATTGGATATCTTCTAGTTGCTCTCATCAAAATGAAAAGTAATCACTTTCCTTTTTTGCACAAGCTTTTTTGCACCATCAAAATATGCTCATAAATCCTGAAGCAAACCACATCTTGTTCAGATTCCATATAGCGATGAACACTTTCCTGAAATTTAAAGATTAATTTGTCAGTCTGGAATGGCTATTTAGTATTTCCCAGCCTCATAACCAAATACATGTCTAGCGTGTACTGGATTATTGTGTGGTGGGCTTTTAAAAAGTCAGTGTCCCAGATTAAATAGAAAAGTTCCACAAGATATAATGTTTTGGGGTTTGTTTTTTTTGTTTTTTTGTTTTAACTTCTCTTTTGCTATGAATTGGTACTGCAATTGCTTTGTTGTCCTTAGTTGAAGTATTGCTTTTCAGTTTAACACGTGAAGAAATTCTCGCACTGGGACTGCAGAGTATGTCCAGTTGTCAGTAGCACATTAAATCCTCTGGATGTTTACTTCAGGAAAGTGTATTCATATTTTGAGTGAGATTGTCACTGGTATTTGAGTGAGACTGTCGATGTCTTTTACATATTTGTGGGCTGTAGACCACTCTGGAGCAGCTTTTCCTCCGAGATCATTGCTTCAGTACGTAGATAAGAGGAGATGCACCGAGGCTGATGCTGCAGCAATTAAGCAGATTTGCAGCCTACGTGGGAAGTCCTCCGGGTCTGTCCTTCAGTTACCCGGGGAGCCTTGGGACATGTTTCCATTCTTCTTCTAACTCTGTGGGGGATTGGACTTCCTTCCTCAGTTCAGTAGTTCTTCTGAGCTTGAACTCCAAGAGTTAAGTTGCACCAATGCAACTTGGGTTAAAGAGGAAGTGAAATAAGGACCAAAAGATAAGGAAGCCCAAGACAGACAGTTTCAGATAAGTAAAATAATGCCAGGTGAGCCAGAAGGAGGCAAAGCAGCTGCCTGCCTGGCCTGTGTCAGTCTTAGGCTTGGAAATGAAAATGTGAAAGGAGAAAAAGGGCTGAAGGCAAAGTGTAAAATCGATACAGATCAGAGATCAGCTCAAACAGGCACTTGTTAAACATTTCAGGAACAGCATTAGTGGGGTAAAAAAAAAATCTCATGGCATTTTTAACCACTGTCTCAATTGACATTCTTTTACTGTCAAACAGTGCTTTTTGAGAAAGCTCTTTGGTTCCTGGGTAGTAGTGGTTATTTACAGCCAACACAAGGTACAAACCACACTGGGTCTGCTAAAAGAACTGTGACAGGTAGCAAGTGGGCCAGGATCCTGGTTCTGATGTGGGAGCGGATGATTCCTGCTACATCTGCTGTGGGGAAGGGAAAGGCTGTTTGGTGAGAAATTCATTCAGAGTCCCTGTAGGGAAACGGCACCGGCCCAGGAGCGGAGTGGTGTGGCTGCGGTTCTTGAAAACCGCTGCACGCCGTCTCACCATTTGATATTCTTTTTATAATAATGTCGTTAAATGTGCAGTTTGTTCTTTTCTACTTTGACCCCCAATGCAGAGAGCCCAAACAAACAAGGCAGCAGAGAGAAACGGGCTCCTTTTACTATCCACTGCTAGAGAACAGAGCCTAATTTTATTATGTTTTAACCATGCAAAGGCCTGAACAGTTAACATATGCTGTTGGTGGTGCGTGCTCAGCTGGAGCGTTGTCTAGGAACCATACTGGTGGGAGCTTCCTGTAGTGTTGGCGTTTGTTTTGGTCAGGAGCACACACTGGTCGCCTGTCCTTCTCCGTTCCAAAGGCGGAGTAGATCTCACAGGGCAGCAACCCGTTCTCTTACATCTCTCACCTCCCAAACAGAGCAGGCAGCTGTCGACTCTTCTGACGACTGGTGTTTGGCAAAGGTGACTACTCTTGTGTTCCAGTGTGAGCCTTTGATCCGAATTTTGAAATTTCCTGCGGATGGCTTGGCAACAGGCCAAGCGAACAAGCAGCCAACAACTAACTAGCTTATCAGAATCAGTTTTTAAATTTGCCTCACGGTTGAACCAAACCTAGGACGATGTTAATGCGCAGGTTGAAATGTTGTTAGTCCCAATGAGATTGGTAGCACAATCAAATCTAAATCAGATTCTCCAAGTATATAAGGTCAGGAGTTGTGAAAAGATGCATCTGTATTAAGAGGCTTAAGGCATTAATCCAACGCACCGCCTCTGTATGTATAACCTCTTAGTCTTTTTAACCTGCTCTTTTTCAAAGGACTTTAGAATACAAACGTATAGAGTGGCTGGAGGAGAAGCACGCACTTACTCAGCGCATCACAGAGGCAGAAGAGAAATACAACCAAGTGAAGAACAAGCTGTGTCGGGCTGCTGTTGCTCAGAAAAAGGCATGTTGACTCTTCCTTTATGAATGATCCAGCTTAGGAAAAGTTTAGCCTTACTTTGGCCAGCTAGAATTGCTTTATTATTGAGAGTTTATTTGCAATCTACTGAATATAGTAACAAAATATATCAGGTTCTTCAAGATTAGCATAGAAATAGATTGACTGTGATATGCAAAAGAATGTTATAGCCAACAACTTCCTTAGAATGCCATCAAACATTTGGTGAGGCTTTTGTGCATGTGTGTATATGCGGTTATTTAAGAGGTGGGCTCCTTAATTAGTAAGGATGATGTTTCAGATACTAGACAAATGATGTCCTACTTTTCATTGGTGGAATATTAAAGTTTTATGTCTTCTCCTAAGCTTTCTTTTTATAAAATAACTTGAAAGGAAAGGCTGATAAATTGTTTATAAAAGCTCAAGATTAACTGGCAGTTTTATACATTGGCCACATCCAGGTTATGAAACCTGCCAGTAGCTTTTAAGGTTGTAAAGTTGAGGTCAACATGAGCAAAAAACCAAAGAAACAAAAAAAGAAGGCATACATTTTTTTGGGTCATGTTTATAGTTATTTATACATGGTCGTTTAAAGACCAACAAGTGACTGACAGCTGGGAATCTTTCAGTTGCAGCTATGGATCATTTCCCATCTCTTCTGCTTCCCGTCATGGGGATTCAGAACCTTCAAACAACACAGCACTTCTTCTTAAGGAAGGAATTCCAAAAAAGTGCCACAACTTTGAAACCATGTAGAGTGTAATTTTAATTTTTACAGGATCTAATCTATCAAGGCGTTACTTAGCTCTGTTTGAAATGTCTGTTTGACAGAGGAAGACTCTCACTGATAATAAACAAAGGAGGATGCAAGAGAAACTAGAACTTTTGGAAGCCAAGATAGAAGAGTTGGAAAAAGAAAACCAAGTGCTAAATAGGTAATAATCTTTGCTTTTTCTTAGCTCAAAAAATGACATATGCCCAAGATTTGGCTTATAAATGCAAATTTTGAAGATACATGACACTTGCTTTAGTAACTGGAGTCCAGACTAATGGTGTTTTCAGCACTAGAATTCTTTGAATGGAGTGTGTTCAGGATGGGCAGCTGAGAGCTTATGAGACACCTGCAGGGCTGTCTCTTTTGGGGAGAAATGAGGGGAAAATATCTGATAGATACAGTCGCAGGAATCCTTTCCAAAGAAGGAAGTGGAAAAGACTTCTGAATTGCAAGAAAAACATACTTAGTATTTCTTTGAAAAACAGACTCCTATTTTTTCTCTTCACTGAGCACCTATGGAGGGCTTGATTCCAAGAATTAATTTAATGTGGCTCCCTACTGTGAATGCTGTTAAAGCTTAATGTATTCCACGTAAATTCTAATCTGTAATACAACAGATAGCTGAATATGTAGAGGGACTTTTGGATAGACATTTAGGCAGAAGAGTACACACAGGTCTTCCCCCTTCCAGTTCTTCTGGTACGTCGTGTTCCTCTGTAGGGGTGGTAAATGGCAGAGCTCACAGGGAGAGGTGAGCTTCTCTGTTGGGGGTAATAAAAATTTTGGGCAATAAGAAATCTGTTATTTCCTAGGCAAAATGTTTCCTATGAAGAATATGCGCGTCTCCAGAAGAGACTAAAGGACTTGCAACGTAGGCACAATGAATTCCGGAGTTTAATCCTGAATCCGAACATACCGTCGCTCAATCCAGTCAGCATGATGTCTGCCTTGCCTCCTGGGCCTGAAGCCTCCTTCCCCCTTCTTCAGGTGAGGATGTGTTTACAAGTTGTGAAAATAATACAACGAAAGAGGGTCCTGGAACAGTCCTTCATTACAGACTTCAGTCTTAACAAAGGAGTATTTGATCTTGGAACAGAGGAAGGAAACTTTGAGGAATGCTCCTACTGATGTTCCTTTCCTTGCAATAGGAAGGGACCTTCAAAGGTCACCTACTGCAACCTCCCCTGCAATGAGCAAGGAGAGACCTGAAGAATAACCACAAAACATTGAGGAGTAAAAGTTAATGAATAAGGGTGGTTTGGACTTTACAATTTTTATTTTAAAATCATTAATTAAAGAAAATGAAAGAGAAAATATAAGAAAATATGAAGACAGGCTGAGAGAGTTGGGGTTGTTCAGCGTGGAGAAGAGAAGGCTCCAGGAGTGGCCTTCCAGTATCTAAAGGGGGCCTACAGGAGAGATGGGGAGGGACTCTTTGTCAGGGAGTGTAGAGATGGGATGAGGGGTAAGAGTTTTAAACTGAAAGAGGGGAGATGTAGATTAGATATTAGGAAGAAATTCTTTAC
>JAOXNO010000001.1:48887933-48898794 GCA_028565335.1 Limnodromus scolopaceus | reverse complement strand
CTGGTCTAGTGGGAGGTGTCCCTGCCCATGGCAGGGGGGTTGGAACTCAATGATCTTTAAGGTCCCTTCCAACTCTAGTCATTCTATGGTTCTGTAGTTCTATGAAAATGAAATTATTGCTCATTTTTGTCCTTTGTAGGTGTGCAAATTGTAATATAACTCTTTTTTTTTTTATTAATTTCAAGGAGGAACAGCATCAAAGAGAGCTTTCCCTGCTTCGCAAGCGGCTGGAAGAACTAGAAACCACGCAGAGAAAACAGCTGCAAGATCTTGGACCATCTAGAGAGCGAGTGACAGGGGGCGCGTACAGGCACTTGGCGAGAAACAGGATCGCTGGAGAGGGCGATGCACAAAGCGAGGACTCCAAATAAAATCTGCAAACTGTACGTGCTGATCGTTGCCAGTAGCTTCTCTTTTGTACGTGCTTTTAATATTTTGCCAAAAACACGCTTGCATGTGCCTGAATAGCACAAAATATATTCTGCATAGTTTTGTATTTATTTTTGATTGATAGAGTTTCATAAATTATCAAATATAATGGTTCAAAACAAAAGCACTGGAAGATTAACTACATTTTGAAATGTTTTTATATAAATGAAGTAAAATCAATTGGAAGTGAAAACATGAAATAATCTTGTCACATGGAACTTTAAAATCCATTGATCGAGGTTTGGGGTGTGCTGACATTCAAGATAGAAATTAAAATCACTTTTTTTTGATAAATCCTTTAAAACATATTTGATAACATTCTCTTACTCCTCCAGCGTAGGAGTTACTGTATCAGCGTGGAGTTTTGCTGGGTTGCTCTTCTGCTTGTGGACGATGCTGTAATCCATGTTTGGATCGTTATTTAGAAGTTCCCGTGCAGAGAGAGGATGAAATGAAATGGAAAAAATGCTGCAAACTTTAGTTTTGTACCCATGACAATGTGCCTCTTCTATTTTTACAACGGGAATAAGCAATAACCATTTTTTTTTTAATATAATGTAGAGATGAAGTATAACAAATTGCCTTCGTCTTATAAAAATGTAAGTTTGTATTTGTTGCTGCTGTAATTTGTTTACATAAGTACAATAAAATTATTTATTCAAGGTTGAATGTATTTATTAAAAATTTTTTTTTTCTTCATTATCAGTGTAGCAGTAGAAACTTGTATAGGGTCGATTCATTTTTTTTGACTCGATGGTGAAATCTTTCCTGAAGTGCAGGAATGATTTAATCTGTGGGTTTGTTTGTTTGTTTGTTTGTTTGCAAATACTGCAGTGCAAGTATGAGAGAGTGAGACAGGCCCTGCCCTTTCTTTTAACAGCCTCTTTGGCATTGTTTTTAGGCTGCAGTAGTAGAGAGCGGAGTAACTACCTTGCACGTGGTGACATCATTGTCCTTGATTCAGCTCTTCTCTCCAGCGGCTGCATTTTTATTTTCCACATCGTACCATCGTGCAGCGCTTCCTTGGGGAACCTGCTTGTTAGACTTCTCTTGAGGAAAGCAGTGTAACCGTGAGAAGTACCAGAAGCTATTTCTACTGCGAAAGGGTACCAGCGGGAGGAAGAGCAATGGTTACCATCTGCTGGTTTGTGGGATGCCCTTTCCCAGTCCCGCTCGGGCTCTTTGCGCTAGAGTGAATTTCCTGTCCCTGCAGCACCCTCCTCAGAGACCGGTTACAGGGTTGTCCTCCTTTTTAACACTTTTAGCTTTTTAAAAGTATCAACACCCTCAGGGCCTTAAAGCAGAGAAGCTGCAGCCTGGCTCCTGAGGGCTGTGTGGAGGAGCAGCATCCCAGAGGCAGGAAGGCTGCAGGACTCCCCCCAGGCAGTGCTGGATTTCAGGCCCGTACCCCTGCACCCCCAGCATCACCCGACACGGCCCCCTACCTTCCTTTGTGTGCAGAGGGACATCAGGGTTTGTGCCACACAGCGCTGCCTCCACGGCTGTGACCTGCCACCTCAGCTGGCACCAGTCCGTGTCCTCCGTCCCGCTCCCAGCACTGCCACACCCTGCGCTTGCTCTCCTTTAACCACTTTAAAGTACATGAGTTAATCAAAAATAACCTCCAAATGCATTTTATTCTAGATAAATCCATACAAACACCAACATGTATTTGTCATTTGCACTTTTTTTTTTTTAAAACCATTCATTTTTAAACAACAGGTTCACTTCTGTACAACAGGAATTACTTTACACATTAGTAAGAGTTGACTTCAAACTAGATGACTGCAAAATAATGCTCTGTAAGCTAGTGTTAGAAGATACGCTGTTTGCCTGTAAACATGTGAAAAAAATCAGGTAAAAAGAGAAGCTTGCTTTTCGTTTCAGAGAAGGCTGTTGGAATTGTCGGGATGCTGTAACACAGCTTCAGTCAGAGGCGGTTCGTTTTTGTGTTTGTTTTTGTCCGGGTGCCGCTAACAGCGAATGGCAGATGGGGAGACCTGCCACTGGATTTGGTTTTGTGTGTGTGTGCTGACCCAAACCTACCAAAAGAGCCACAATCACTTCATTATACTTCACATCACTTCGTGAGACCCACTCCACGGGTTACAAAAATCCCAGCATGACTTCAAAATGGTTTACTAACAGAGTGACGCTGTTGAGGAGGCTTGAATAAAAGGCAAGAATCCTATTCCAGGCCGTCGGCTAAAAAGCTACGGGGCCTGCTCCAACACATACTTAATCTCTAGAACTCATTAAAGCTAGTGTAGCAAACAAGCAGTAGTACAAATACAGAATAGGACTGGTTTTCGTTTCCTCATCATATAAACACATATAGTGAAGTTCACAGGATCAGACCCACGCAAACAGATTATATTTTACAGCTTTTTTTTTTTTTTTTCCAAGCAGAAACGTTGGGGTTTTTTGTTTTTTCTGCCTGTACAGAAGGTTACTGTTGACCAAAACTATCACAGTTCATTCCAATGCACTGCCAGCAAACAAACACCTGAACTGGAGTGGAACTGCTGAGACGTCTAACTGGAAAGTGATCTGCTCATGCTCCTCCTTTCACATTAATTACTGTGCTTTTTTTTCCTCTATTTATTTGATGCTGCTTTAAAAGGTTAGGTTAAGAATGATAAAAATCAAGCCCTTAAGTACAGGTATTCTAAGCTTAAGTGCTACCCAAGCCACGGTCCACTCCTTTAGGACAGAGGGCAAGACAGGTTAGGGTTGGGGCGGGTCTTTTTTCCCCAATTAAAACTAAACTTACCACAATATATTTATTGTGCCAGGCAGAGAATAGAACTGCTGAAAGTACTGCAACACTGTAGTGCAGTTTCCTGAACAAAGCCATACATTCCATCAAGTATAAAGTGTAAACTTAATAGCAAGTGTAAGACTTGAATTAACAACAAAAAAAAGCCATCACAGTATGGGTTGGTGGCTGCCCTCACCGGCTGCAAGAGGGACAATTTGTGCAATCACGTGGTGGGGAGGGGGGGCAGACCAGTAGGCAACGTCTTTGTGTTTGCTTGGCCCCACATGAACAGGCGGCCAAAGCGTGGCTAACGTTCACCAGTGCTGGCCGGCCATGTGCTGTGGGATTGTGCCTGGTACCTGCTTCTGGTAGCCACTGCAGCCAGACCTGGCAGCTTTAGGACTGCAGCCTCAGGCGCTGCCGGGGAGCCTCTGGCTGGTCACAGCCCCAGCACAGGCTTTCTGTGCTAAACTTGGGTCAACTGCGCCATCCACAGCCCGTGGCACCCTCGCTGCTCCCCCAGCAAGGGACAGCTCTTCCCCCGGCCTGTGGGCCACTGTGCTACGCCATGGGTCCCTCTGGGAACGTATCACCATCTCATCGACATCTTACCTCAAGCCTAAGGGAGCCTCAGAAAGTGCCTCCGCGTGACTGGCGCCGAGTCCACGGCAACAAAAGCTTTCCGGTGTGTAGTGGAGGGCAGGACGGTGCCGGTGAGGTAGCCGAGCCAGAGGCACGGCTGCTCCTCCATGGCTTTGCACAGTAGCCACTGCACCACCCTCTTCCCAGCGGCGTGGCCACGCACCTGCTTTCCAGCCAGGCTAACTTTAGCCACCATTGCAAGTGTCATGGCCGCCCTCCTCTGAAAATGGCCAAGCCCCAAAAACCAGCCCAGCAGGACTAAGGCAGAGAGTTACCCCCTCCCCAGCCCCAACCCCAGCCACCGCCTTTGTATCAGTGTCTCGTACAGAGTCAGAGATGACACCAGCCCTCCTGTTCTTACCCTCTTTTGACAAAGCCTTTGTGTGGACAACCTGGAAAGAAAAATAGTATCTGCTGGCTTTAGGTTTGTGAGTCCCTCGTCCAGGGCTGGCCGGGAGCGTCAGCGCTGAGGCAGGGGCCCATCCTGCACCTGAGCACGGGTTCGTGCTCCAAAGGGCAGCCATGGTCAGCTGCTCCACCACATCGCAACGCTGTTCCCACGCGGTGCAGCTGCACCGGAGGCTTCATGTGTGAAGCTGCTGACGAGCGTTTCACAGCTTACTGAAGGATGGAAAGGTAGAAGTGTAAACACAGACTGATGGAGCTCTAGTGCCTTGCTCCAAAAGCCTCCCTCCCCCTGCTTCGTGGTCGGCCTCACTTTGCACATGGAATTTCTAACCTAAGGAAGAGAAGTCCTGCCATGTGGCATTTGGCCTTCAAACCTCAGACCCACTTTTTCTACTTAATCACACTTGTCCTAAAAGTGTCACTTTGGTGCTGTTTTTTTTTTTTTTTCTTTTCTCCAAACAGGAACCAGTGTACGTTTGTCTGGAAGGAAGGAAACTGCAGCTGACCCGTATTCTGAAGCCGGAGCTCATCCAGACAGTTTGCAAAGGCTGCTGAAAGGATGTGGGGCGATATCAGCTTTCCCTCTTCAGAAAAAAAGAGCTACTTACAAGTAGGAACTTGCAAGTTCACACGGGCACCCCTGAACTTGCAGTGTGCTTTGTGCATCTCCTACGAGCTTGCTTTCAAGTAAGCAGAGAGCTTACTTAGGCCATGTTTTTGAACCAAAAGGTATGTGTGTTCAAAGTACCTAAAAAATGCTGGCCCTGCCAACACTAGACTCACTTTCGCTTTCACGTGCCCACATTTGAATACGTTACCCTGCCCGTACTTCATTCCCAAACGTAGATATTACTTGGAAGGGTCAGAGTAGAGAAGAGTGTCCAAATGTTTCAAACCCTGTACATATAGTCAGTCAGAACAGTTTTGGGAGCAGTAGCGCTTATTTAAAATCCCCCACAGTGACGCTGTGAGCCAGTGCTCTGCTCAAAGCCATTTGCATTTTTTCTTTTCATCAAATAAGGCTTTTACTTGCTGGAGCTGTTTCTGGACTTCTTCAAACCCCCGTTCTCGCTCGAGTTTGCTGACAATCTGTTAACAATTAGCAAAAAAAGAGAATAATTTTTTTAGTGCCTATTTTACTTGCTGTTTTTTAAAGTCTGCTGTTCTGCATTCCAACAACTGCTGGCAGAAAAATCCATCTGAATGCCTGCCTATATGTAAACATTCTTTTCTGACTCTAACACTTTATTTTGGTAGTTTTCCTTTCAAGTCATTATGATTACAGGATTTGCAACACTTCCACAAAAGAATGACAGAGCCAAGCAAAAATCCCCAAACAAATCCAACACACATTCATCTCTTGGAAGTGTGAGGCAAGGCGAGTGCTCCAGCTTTACTCTAGAGCAGATTCGTAAATGATAATTTATTTCTCTTCCTCTGCCCTATAAACTGAGGGCAATAAACTGCCTCTCTTCCTCTAACTGGCCCACTTGGCAACAGCCCAGGTGATAGGAGGGAGCATTACTGCTGTCTGAGAACTCTTTGCTGGCAACTCTACAAAGCAACTGAGGTCTCAGCAAGCAATGAATAAGGTTTAGCTGCTCCCAGTCAAAAGCCAGAGATGATAGAAAGAAAACTAAGGATGGGGTAAGTTTAGCCAGTACCAGCTTCAAAAAAAGCAAAATTAGGCACAGAGATTAGAAAGTATTTTGAAGTCTCCTGTGTCAACAATTTTAATGAGCTTAATAAAGCGCAGTGCCATTCCGAGTGCCATCCCAAGCTTCTTTTAAGAGGCAAAGATTTACTGCTGAACTCAGATAATTCGAGATGTTAGAGATCAGAAGTGGTGAGCTCGCTAACAGGTGACTGAGAGCGGGCTGATTGCAGCCAGCACCGATGCTGGGCTGCTGGGGATGAGAGAGAGAAAGGTCTGGTTGCTGGGAGACCCAGACAACCTGCTGGAAGTGGTAACGAGCCCTTCAGGCAGCACACCCCAGCTGGCTCTTATCTGCCTCCCTGCGCAGGCACACGCTGCCTCTGTTAAGGATGCCGAGGCAAAACGGAGCAGAGAATCCTATCATGCAAAGCGGAGGAGGGCAGGGATTTTCTTACAAAGCAGCTTAGGGGTAGCCTGTGACTAAGTGCTTTCAGCTGAGAAAAGATTTATTTTGTTAGCAATAGCAAGGACTGGAAGCTAGAGCTTCTTTAAGAGAAAGACCGTTAGAGCAGAGCACGAGAGGGCAGTGACGGGAAAGGAGCAGACACCTCTTGCTGTAAGGCTGAGTGTGCTCTGCTGAGGTGTTTGAACTGACTGTTAAACCGAGGTCCCTGGTGCCAGTCTAATCTGATTCCTGAATCTCCGGGGAAATGGAGCGCATGCACAGGAGTTGTGACAGGCATTAGCAGACACCCTGCAAACACTGTAAAACAAGAAGTCTAGACTAGATAGGAACTTCCTTAAAACTGCAGGGAGCATTTTGTTACTTCTGTCTCTGTGAAATACAGTGGTGATGGTATTGGCTCTTGACCCCTCTGAGGGGTGGGGGCAGCACCGATCTGGCCCCACAGAGCTCAGTGGGAGGAGCAGCCTTGGCTGCATCCTTGAGGGGCTGTCTCTGGACTGGCACCCAGTAAGTCACACCCCAGGCCAGCCCTTGGCTACTTTGTAAAGTCCAACTTACAAGCAAGTAATAACGTTAAGGGGTTAAGCAGGAATAGCAGACATGCTTACCTCATCATAATATTTCACTATGTATCTGTGGATTTCAATCAAGGCCACTTTCTCATTAAATTCATTTTCATGTTTCTAAAACAGAAAACAGTTCTGGTCAGGTAGTTCTCCTTTTTAAAAAAACTTCACATGAAAGCAAATGAAGTTCTCACTTCTCAACCATACCTTAGATTCCTGAGTTAGAAATTCTTCAACCTCTGAAGTGGTCAGTGGAGGCAGATCCCTGATGGCTTTATAGTACGCTTTCACCTCCTTCTTGTAGAGTGGAATGTCCTTAGCGTAGAGAAGTTTATTTGTTGGTGCTTCCTTAAAAGCAAATATTTGAAGCCTTGTCAATTTTCACAGCACAGATTTCCTAAGGTTCCACCTCCACATAGTTAATTGCATCTAATTGTGTCTGTTCTCTGTGTGACTCATATCTCTTTGCAGTGGTTTATATGCAAGGAATCAAGGTTATGAAATAAAGATGAAGAACAGACGCAGGACCTCAGTAACGGTGCATTGTGTTTCACAACAGCTGCCATATAATTATTTCTGTTGGCATCAGGAGTGATGAACATTTGTCCCTCAGAAACATTTTTCTTTCTTCCTTCCTCCTCACCCCTCCCCAGACCTGAAAGATTATGAAAGCTGACCCAAAAAGGCCTTGAGGCTGATACGCTACTTACATACAGGATACAGTGCTGCTGTGGAAAGTTCCCCCAGGATAAGATGCCAGAGAGCCCTGCCCTGGCAGAGGCTCCCCTAAAACTCTTTGGTCCCTACTGCTCCTTTCTATAAAGGGTTTCCAGAGCGTGGAGAGCTGATTGCCATGCACATACAGCCAAAGGGATTTATTTTTTCCCCCCAAGGGCTTCGACAACCCGGGTCAGCACTCACGTACCAGGCAGCTTTAGGCTCATCTGAGTAAATAAAGGCTGATGCTTGTGGTAGGAGCCGAAGCCCCACCTGGAAACCATGTTTTCAGAATGTGAAAGTGGGGGCTGGTAGTTTCCTGTCACTGCTCTAGTTTAAATTCTGGGGAATAAATGACACAGCCATGTGATATCTTGTCACTACTGTTTCCACTGTGTGATGAAATGATTTAAATGTTTGTTTACTAAGTGGCTAAAGAATGTTTTAAGATAAAAGGCTAAAAATCATGTAAGTAAATATATTTTAGTACTCAAAGGCCAGGAGATGTTTACTGCCTTGCAAACCTTTATCAGGTTTCAGCATCCCTTTTCTAATGGCAGCTTTTGTATCAACAGTACTTCACAATGGATGTTAAGCACAGCAACCTAACAGACCATGCTCATTTGCTGTTTCTCCATCAGGTAAGTGATGTGATGAGTTTTAATTCATAGAATCACAGAATCATCTAGGTTGGAAGGGACCTTAAAGATCATCTAGTCCAACCATCAACCTAACTCTGACAAAAAAATAAATAAGAAATAAAAATCACGAAACCATATTCCTGAGGACCATGTCAACCCGTCTTTTGAACGCCTCCAGGGATGGTGCCTCAACCACTGCCCTGGACAGCCTATTCCAATGCTTGATAACCCTTGCATTATTGCACTTGCACTGTTTGTTCTTTAACAGATGAGCAAGTTGGTTCAGATCACATAGGAAATGAGTTCATTTTTATATAATTTTTTTTTTTAGGCTAAAAAATCTTTAGCCTGTTTTTCTTGGTACTATGAGCCTGAACAAATGCTTCCTACTTTGGTTCAAAGAAAAGGAAAATATCCTTGGTAAAAATGAAGTATTTCTGATCCCCAGTGTTCTGGTGACTGCACAGTAGCTTACAATGCATGCACATTGGTATGTTGCAGACAAAATTTGGATTACTTATCAAATAATGTTAATGCTTTTAAGAACTTTGTTTAAAAATTCTTAAAACTTCATTAAAATCTTACGATTTTCATCCTCTTCTGTGTTCTATAAAAACACCGTGCAGAAACTAACTGCAGAGAAGATAAAGAGCAGTTAAGTATAAATATGGCATTCTAATAGCTGTATCTGCCTACTCCAGTGAATTCTTCAAAGTCTTGTGAGAAAGAGCAACAAGGAGTGGAAACCCAGCTTAATTAGTCCACTGAAAGTTTTGCCCCTGATGTCAGCAGATCCAGGACTTCAGCCCCCAAATCATTGTACAGTTGCAAAAGACATTGGTTGAGGAGTTAGCAAAGGACTGGAAGGGCAGCTTTACCTTCCCCAGTGTCTGTTCTGCTAGAGAAAAGGCATCCATGAAAGCTTGTGCGATTACAGACAAACAGCCATCTATATGTGAAGTCTTCTTAATATCAAAGACAAACTGGGGATTCTTCAGTATGTTCACCCAGAAGCGAAGAGGAAGACTAGACAGAAAAAGAACAAGCATCTTTAAAATGAACCACTCATGTAGCACAACTGCATGCACTGCACTCAAGGAAAGAAGTACATTTCTAGGCCGCATATTCATGTTAAAAAAGAGATCAGGGAACAAAGGCTACAGAGCAAACACATCAGTCAATCACCCTTCCATCTTTCAAATAATGCTCTCAACCTGCAGACACTTCTTTCTGAGTGTGAGGTCAGTATGCAGTCCTGGAAGATATGGTGGTTTGTGTCAGTATCCAATCAATATACTAAAATTACTGGGATCCACAAAGCCAAACCACATCTTCAACCAAACATGCCAAAATCTTATTTTTCCCATCACCTGTTCCATCTTTGCAACTACATTTTCAGAGAGTACACGCCCTCCTGCGTATATCATAGGGACATACCTGTTGGTTTTCCATATATGCACCACATCAGGGTCAGTAATTTTTTTGCTATCAGCCTGGGCATCCAGAAAGTCAAAAAAGTACTTGATGGCAACAGGTGCTTTATTGTTGGGTAAACTCCAAATGCTCCTGAAGAGCTTTTCAACAACTGAATGAATTGCAACCTGAAAAGTAAGAAAATAAGCAGTGGTATTATTATGCAAGAAAAGAGTAGGATTTCTTACCTCAGGAGAGCTAAGTGTGCCTCAAAGCAACCACACACAGAAACTACAATGCACTTGTGGCAAACACCTAGGGCATAGGTTATTGGCAAACAAGACAGTCAACAACAAAAATGAAACTCCAAATGCACCATAATGAGCTGCTTTCAAATGTCACGTCCTGTCACTTTACAAACAGGAGAATTGTGGTGAACCTTGTGACAAGTCGTAGGTGGAAGGAACCACTCATTCCAACAAAGACAACATCAACTCTTCAGATACTGTTGGCACCGTTGCTAAAGGCATTTGGAACTTGTGAATGGAAGTAACAGGGAGGTGAGCAAAAGGAGTTTGACCAGTTTTCTAGGGCACCGGTGCCATCTGTGACACATGTTGAACACATGTGCTCATCAACACTTCACAGCCAAGTGACTGTGGCACTTGATCTAATTCTAGGATAACAGCTTTGGGTGGCATACAATGCACTAATATTAGAAAGAGGAACTGAAAATTGGGTATTTCTGATCCAGAAGTGAAGCTATCTGGCTCACAAAGTTGCTGATGGACTCACTGACATCATTACAGAGTATTCATAAGTAGAGGGCAAACAAAGCAAAACACTGTCTTGTACTTCTTTTCTTCACATCTGTTCTGGAGGTCAGTTCAGCCCAATCTTCTCTCAACAAGAAGGATTTAAGTGTATCCCATTTAAGTGTATCCCTTGATGCACTACTGGCCAGTTCATTTCACCTGCCAAACTCTGTGCTTGTGTCTGTGTGCATGTGTGGGTGACAGGGAGAGGGAGAAAGACAGGGTTCAATGCAATTCCCTTTAGTGCATAGCCTATCACGGGTGGAATTTCACAGCACTGCTGTTCAGAGCATTATCCTACTTCAGAGAAGGAGATGATTAATTTAAAGCCCTTTAAAGGACTGAT
>JAOXNO010000001.1:48824647-48881798 GCA_028565335.1 Limnodromus scolopaceus | reverse complement strand
TAAGAGTCAGACTTTCAAATTCAACAATGAGGCATTAAGAAAGCTCACTAAAAGCACTCAACCTACCTCATTTCCAAAATCTATCTATAAGCATCAAAACGTGAGCTACCCTATCACCTGAGGCCAATCACCTGCTGCACCTTTTCCCCCAGCCTCTCACCCTCTATTTTGACTAGTGTCAGTGGAAACTGCTTAGACAGGCAATGCTGCTCACTGTGCTTTCCCACAAGGGCTCTGCCACCGTTTGCAGCCTTGTATGCTGTTGCAATGACACAAAGATTATTGCAGCATTGAAAAGGACTGCTTTATAGGTGCAATTGGAAGTGGAGGGGAAAACATACAGTACAGGTGGTGACAGAAGGTGGAAGCAGGAACAGAGAAAGCAAGGAGACTGCCACATAAGGTCTCAAGGGAAGAGGAACCAAACTCATCCGCCCTTTTTGTTTTGACCCTCAGTGAGCTTTCAGAAGTATCACTACCACCTGTTCAGAGAATCAAAATATGAGGTGGGAAGAGGTAAACAATTGCTCATGGTGCATCGAAAACTCAGCAGCAGAGATGAGAAAAGATTCAAGGCAATGTTCACAGCTGGAAATGAGATGTTCTTTTAACTAAAATGCTCAACAGAAATAACAGTTTACCAGGTATGCTTGAACAGAGCAACCCTGCAACACGCAAACCTCTGAAAGTAACTGACAACATATGACTCATTGGCAAGAAAGTTACATGTCACATATTTCTTTCCTTCTGTTGATGACGCTCAGCTATCTCTTCGATATTTTGGTCAATCAAGATACTTCTGTGCAGATAGCATTTGGGAGTTGGGTAGAAACTGCTTCTCAATTCATTGGCTTGGCTTCTGTGCTTACCTCATAATGGCTGATGGTATTTAGCTTCCTTATCCCATCCTCCATCACTTCTGAGGATCCATCAATATCCAACAATTCTCTTTGCTGCTCCTCAGACACAAGTTCTGCAGTATGACAGCAACAGAAAACAATTACATCGCAATGGCATTCTCACAGTACCAATGTTTGTAAAGAAAAACAACACCTAATTATTTGTGGACCAGTGGCTCCCAACTAAGCTGTTTTTCTCTGTCCTTGTGCTAGGTCACATGAAAGTGGTTTTTCACTCCCACACTGCAGATTCCTTTTCTGGGGTGACAGCCTGGGTGGCTTCCATTGCTGCAGGCTATTGGTGCTTTACTTTGTGTTGGTTAAGGCAGAGTTTTTGGAGGTGCTTTCACCTAATCTAGCTATTCTGTTGCACAAGTGGGCCCTGGCGTTAAACCCATGTCGGGACTAGAAGAAAGGTTTCACAAGCCACTTCTGAGACCACCAAAAGGAACTGTATATGACTGAACTAGTATCTGTGAAGGACAGTCAGGCACCGGTGGTGGATATAACCATCGGATATGACTGCAAATTGTCATCGCTTGCTGACTCAGCAGCCGAGAAGGTAGAGACATACCAACATCTTAAGAAGCAAGTCTGGGAGGTGATAAATGTCAATAATATAATTAGTTGGATTTCCTATTGGAGCATATGGGAAGTGGTACAGTGGTAACTACTTTTTTGTATCTGACCTTGGGCTCTTGAAAACCCAAGAAGAAAAGGTGGCCTGACTCTTCTCCAGAATGGCTATATTTACATCTGCAGATACTGTACATATCTTTGTGAGTCACATGCAAACTATTATATACACCTAATCTGACTGTAAATAAACTATATTTGTGGGTTCTGCTGATCAAGGGAAATGCAGGCCTGTTGGAAGGAAGGGTGGTAGGAGGGACGATAGGTAGGGACTAAATCATGATAGTGTCATCTTACCCGCTGACAAAAATTATCAATTGGCTGTACTTAGGTGGCCGGGCCACCTTACTTAACCCAGAAAAGGAACATATAAATTAGATGTGTTCAATAAATAACATGTGTTTGTCAACTGCATGCTGAAGTCCTTGCAGAAGTGAAGGGGATGTAGTTCCGATGTTCTAACTGGTAGTATAAATGGTCTAGTATTTCCCCAGAGATTCCTTACAAAAGCTATGTTCTGCCTAAATGCTAAAAAAAAAAACCCCAAAGCCAAAGGTAGGAATTCCTAAAAAAGAAAACTTCACAGACAGACCAGTGGAAATATAACACAGTGACACACTCTTACCAAGACCAATCTCATCCAGCTGAAGACCATAGGGAAAGCCATTCTTATTAAGGAAAGCCTGAAGGCTCTTCTCTTTGGCTTGGCCTATGGTGTCGCAGTCCAGAACATTAACTTGGATAGTCTGACAGGCATCTCCACTCTCATTTTCTGGGATTTTTTCAAAGATAACATTCACTGTCTGGGGAAAGAAACACACGTTATTCTGACTTACAGGGAACACCTGGCATGGGAAACTTATAAAACCTGAGAGTTTTTCATCATATTTGTTATTAAAGCTATTTCAAATAAAGATTATTTGAAGGAATTAAACAACGAAGCATTTAGAATTCCTCATGTCCAAGTAATCAAAGATATATAGCTACATATTTCCAAAAGTATATTTTGTATTCTGCTTTTGTGCAAATCTATTTCAGTGAGTTACCAAAAAAAGACAGGAGACTAGAAAAAAATTACAATGTATGTTCTAAAAGAAGCAGATCTTTTATTTAAAATGAATGCTTTAAAAGCAAAACTGTAAGCTACTAGAGATCTGATAAGGTTGCTAAGTAAGTCGTCATGGTAAGCATGACTGATTTTGAGTAGATAGGAAGCAGTGTTAAAATGCATATTTACACCAGCAGATTATGCCGAGTACCCTATATCATACAAAAAAATACATCTCCCCCAGAGGTGTCAGTGTCTGTTTGCATGCGGCCAGGTCTCTAGAGGCAACAGAAACAGAGCTACCACAGAAGCAGTGGAAAGGGAAAGCATGTTGCCACAGACATGACTGAAAATGGTCCAGATCTGCACCCACCTGTCCAGTTACAAACCACCTGCCCTTTAGCTCACACCTACTCCTAGCTGGGACACAACTCATCTGGTGGGCTGCACACAAGGTGAGTACAGGCCAGAGGGAGGTGCCAATGAGACTGGCTGACCATCTCCAGAGAATGCTTTCAGTATTTCAGGTCAGGTCAGGTCAGGCTTTCAAAAAGCAGGAAAAAGGGATGAGCAGAAGATTGCTAATGCTGAGTGATAACAGCACTCGCTTCCAGTAGCCTGTTCCTTGCAGAGACATCGCTGTTCAGCTACACAGATACAGGCATTCTGCTGCAGATGTCTCAGAATAGAATTAAAACAAGCGTTTTAGGTGCCAGCACTTGACTGCAAGTGGCATAGGAAAATCTATGTACTCAAACCACTCTGGTTATTGGACATTTCTGGTATAATACATATCTTTTGACTGAAATGTGAGCACTGCAGGTGTGACTCAGTGATAAAAGAAGAAGCACCTAATGGTTTTTTTTTTTTTTCCCTGTTGTCATGGGAAGGAAGGAACTTCTGTCCAGGTTGCTGCATGGACAACTTTTCCCTCTTCTTAGATAGTTATGAATCGTTGTAGAATGCTATTTTCTGCTTTATTACCCAGAAAGAGTGGAAATTACAATACACTGGTGGTGAAAAAAGTAGTCAGTAAGACATAAATTAACTTTACTGTTTCTAGAGAAGCAAAAGGAGTATTAAAACAGGGCTGCAAAATTATGAAGATCAGGATTTAACACAGACGAGGATGTAACTGAAGTAACTGAGGATAACTTAATCAGGACAGAGAGATGCTTAATTGTGAGGAAAATAAGACCACAGAAAGGACAGACGGAACAGAAGAGGAGGAGATGCAGGAACAGTGCCTGCAGAAGGAGAAGCAGACTGGATGCCATGCCTCAGGTTGGGATTTCATGCAGAAAATTAGTAAAAAATATATTGGCACGGGAATGAGGGAGTCATGCTTGGTTAGGCCCACAGACCAACTGAACAGACAGCAGTCCTGTCCTTGACTTTGATTGCCCTGGGGTCATGGTCTTGTAGGATAAAAACGTGGACAGGGATTAACTGTATTTTGTCTTTGGAAAACTCACTTTAATCAAAGTCTTTGTCTCTTCTAGTCTCTCAACTAATCTTTTTGGAGTAGCTACTCACACTTTAACTGATGTTGATTTGTCTTTACATCCTTGTAAGCATTCCTTTCTTTAGTTGATCCTTTCCTCCTAACGTTACCCCTACACTGCACTATTCATGTTACTGCTTCTCCTTCATTTCCTCTTCCTTTCAGACTGTCAAGAGAAACTGTCTTTTTCTCTGCTGCATTTCCTTTTCAGCACATGCTCTCAGATTGCACATAAATGTGCAGCCTCTTCAGTCCTCCCATCCCCACTCAACTCATTGTAGGATGACAGGACTGTAAAAAGAGAGAAGTAGTCCTTTATGTAGGTGTAATACAAGTCATTTATAGACTCCTTAATCAAACATATCCACAATGTGAGGATAATAACAATACTTTACAACTCAAAGAAGTGGTCAGATGGAATGAAATATTTAAACTCATAAAAATCTCAAAACCAAGAGAGCCAGACAGTTGCTGATATGATTTCCTGCAGAAGTTAATATTAAGTGATGAAGCAACTGATGGGGAGCTCGGAAAGCCAATTATTATTATGTCTTCCCTCTGTACTTGAAGTTTTCATAAATCAGATTCAACCTGACAGCACAATCCCTGGCTTTAGAAACCATTAATCAGAAGCTGACAGTCACCATCACTGCATTTAGACACAAAGTGCAGAATTGGAAAAGGAATCAGAAATGACTGTAAAATTATGAAAGCCCTTTTATGATCATCTCTGAAGGTCAGAAAACATTTAAGAGAAATCACAGGAGGATGCATGGAAGTCAAGAGGAACCATCATCAGGCCCTTTTCTAAGCTCTCTCACTTTGCAAAGGAAACAAAAATACAAGTTAACTTAGGGAAAGATTCAGGAGAAAATTAGGGGACATGGTTCAACCTAGTAATATCTAGACTTGAGACTTCATGCACTAGAAATTAATGGTTAGCAACACAAAGTCACAGTGCTCTTCAGCAAAGGCCTAACACAAGTTGCAAGAATTGTTAAAGGCTACTTAAGGAGAATGAGGCAAGCATCCGCAACTCCTTGTATTGGAACTAGCTTGGAACCTAGCTAAAAGACAGGACCAGATTTTAAAAACATTTTTTTACTCATGCAGTGACAGTAATAACAATATTTGAAGACAATGTTTACAGATGCTTTTTTAGAATTGTAGTTTTCTTGAAAATGAATTTCAAACAATGAATTATTTAGTAAAGCTATTAATAACCATAGCAGATGATAAATGAGATGTGGTTTAATAATGAAATATGTAAATACCATATTTTCTTAGAAGTAAAGAAAAATCATCTGGGATATTCAAGGGCTCTTATTCATTACCCTGTTCTCTATTCAGCTATACATCTGAATAAAGTATATTTCCATTTATCAGACTGAAAAAACAAGAAAAACTTTTGATTGGTCAGAGAAGCATGTAAAGGAGACAGCACAATGAAATTGCCTTAAACTTACTCCCCTGTCTCTCAGACTATGAAATACAATAAACAGGAAAAATCAGATTGACTCTATGATCCTTCTGTAGCAGCCAGAACAGTTACCCATGAAGAGGTTATAGAAAAGCTAACAAATTAGCAGAGAAAATGTTACAGGAGTTAAATTTAGGCTAGATGGACACTACGCAAAGCAAGGATTGTACTCTTGATGCCATGATATGGTACTGAATCTGTATCTAATTCAGAAGACTCTCCTGTAGCCAACATCTGCACTGCTCACTTCCTAGCGAGGGCTGTTGTGTCTTTTCTGCTGACGAAAATCCCCATATGTCACATGCTTTTAATAGCTTCCTGATCTCTCACAAAGTGTGCCTAATAATACCATAACCACGACATCTTGTTAGGAAATTGGGTTCCCTGTCTCTGCTTTACTCCCTTACAGCCCTCCCACTTCTTTTAACACCCTTCTTTTAACTCATAAAGCAGTTGAACACTTTGAACAATCTTCCAGCATGTGGCTTTGCTTCACTTTCAATAAAAGGCTGTTGGTTGAACAGATGAATTAAGATTGTTTCTTCCCATCTAAAAATGTAAACTCATTTCAGCAAAGAATTCAACAGCCCAAATCCCTTTTTTAAAATAAGCAGTGACTATTCAAAAGAAGTCTGTTGCTCTTAAATGCCTGAGCACCAAGTCTACCACATGAAGTCTCCCCTGTTTTTCCACCGCAGCTATTCCACTGAGAACTTCTCCCACGTCAGTCTTGCATTGTGCAGCTTTTCTATTTAAAACGAAACACTTCAGTGAAATGCTAACACTCAGCTGTGCACTGCGCTTCTTCGTCAGTCATTGAGCAAATTATCCACCGAGGGGTGCAGCTGCTTGTCTGCCTGTGAGAAAGCAGGCTTGCTTCCTCAGCCTGTGAAAAGGCTCCATGACAGATCCAAGTCTCTTTCAAGGCAGTTTTATTTCTCAAAACTCAGATACAAGCACAGCGTGAAACCGCACAGCTCCTCAGCTCATACGGAACCAGCGCTTTTAGAAGCATCTTTACTTCAATTCTTATGCTTGAGTATTTACTTCAGCAGCCCATCTCTGTACAATATCTGACCCTTTCCAGCAGGGAGGGGTAGCAGTAGGGGGCTGGCTTGTCCCAAGGTCAGTGGCCTTTTAGAAAAAGGCATGGGGCCCATCCAAGGGACAGCTCTAATACAATTCAAAACCAACATGTCTCTTAGTTCTCTTATTTTCTTGTTACAAATGGCCTGAATTTTAGAGAATATCTCCCATCTTTCCTTCTTTCTCTGTGCCTGGTGCTTCTTCCTTCTCCTGCCCCAAGAGGTTATCTGCATAGTGGTGTTTATAAGAGAAGACCTGTAGAGCTCCCCCTGATTTTTAGGAGCCTGTCTGTATCCTGCTTTTGTTGGTTTAGAACTGAAGTCTCAATCCTGAAAGGAGAGATTTGAATGCAGAGTGCCAACACCCTTCCTTGTGTCCCCTACCAGAGGCATCCCTGCATCTTCAAGTGCCTGCATACCTTAAAAATCTGGACACCGAGTATCTGCAGACATGCTTCAGTATCTTTCTATCAACCTCTTTTTGGCTGTGTTTTTATAATTTGCTCTGGACAGGCTTTAATGTACTGCTATTGTGGGGCCGTGGAACAGGACAAAATAAAATACCAACAAAATACTGCAAGACTTAGAATGCAGCTGCAGTAAACAAATGTGCAAATGCACACAGCTCAGAATTTATTCCATTTAGAAAACAAAACCTGCAATCCTTTAGGCAGAAATTTTCTTCCAAAGAAAGGAGAAAATACTTGGTTCCTTGCCTGTAAGCTCACAGGTCCTGCACATCATTGCAGTGCATGTGAAGCGGTGCTAGTGAGAGAAGAAAAACTGCCTCCTTACACTTTAGCATCCCATTAAATGCTATTGTTGCAGAGAAAACGCGCCCAGCTGGCCTGTTTCCCCAGCCCAGAAAACTTCACTGTTCCACCCAAATCTCTTTCACAGCACAGTTCTAGTTTCTAGCATACATCTTAGACAAAACACCAACCAAAATTGTTTCCATGTCCAGCCAGAGCTGGAGTCTTTGGGCTCCACCTCTGTAATTTTACTGCAGGATCCCCTCTCATTTTCTGACAGTTTTGAAGGGAACATTCAGCCACTTCTCAACTAAATCAAATAAACTGCTGGACCTTAGTGAGGAAAGCTGACTTATTAACCCTATAGCAATATCATTATCTCCTATTTAAAAGCAGGAATACAAAGTACAAATTCAGCAAACAAGTTTGAGAAAGGCTGTCCGCTCTCTCACTTCCTCATCCATCCACAGACAGCCTTCCCCACTGATACCGAGTCCTTCAGACCACTTCCCCTCTCTCCACTGCAGGCTGTCCACAAGATCCTATCAGTGACTGCACGCACAGAAGTAGCACTAGGAAAAGTATTTAAGGCAGTGTTCAGCAGCTTCAGAGTCAGTTATTCCCCCAAGGTGCTCTCAATTTTAATTTGTGCTATAAATAAGGAAAGTCAATCAATTCCACAGGACCAGATGATCCCGCACAGTCTACTAGTAACAGGCATATTGAGCTTGCTTGAGAGTTATTGCTCTGCTTAACTACTGGGTTTTGTATCCTATGGCTATATATTTAAACTTATCCTGGATCCCAAATACATGCCAAAATGCAGCGTATAAACAAGGAAACCAAAGATTCAGTATTTTGCATTTAATTTTTAGTCACAAACTTCCTTTCCAAATGCACACTGTGGCAACTCAGCTTGAAGTACCTTCAAATGAAGCTTCCAACAACAGCTTTGTAAATAGCTGTAAGAAGATTTGACTCTAAATTTGTCAGTCCAAGAGCTTTCAGCAGAAAAGAACAACTCAGAAGTGCTTCACAGAAAGGTTGTCATTTCAGTGAGCTTCCTACATCACCCAGTGAGTTAAGACCAACAGATTGCTGACCAGCCAAAATTTCCAGGGTCATGTAGTCTACTCCAGTATGTGGCATCTTAGGACCTCCAGGTTTGTGCTGCAAAAACAGAAAATGGGCAGACCTGGAAGCTCCAGCCCTACCTGAGGCTCAGGATATGGGCTCTGAAAAGGACCAAGTTCTCCTCCAAAGCCACCAGCACTTGCAAGTGTCCCTGACATGGCAGTTGCTGCCCTGGCAGGTTCTACTCCCAAGCTCTGAAGCCTACTATTCAGTCACACTTCTCATACTCCTAAGTATGTCTGCTAACTCTGATAGGAAGCCAGGAGTTAAGAAGCAAGGAAGCTAGGGAAATGACTCGAAATGCAGATTTTTAAGTTCTCAGACTCAAAATCATTTGGAAATTCTGGGAAAAAAGTACTCTGGTTATTCTGGAAACCTTTTTCAGACCTCCTACTCAAAGGTTACAATTTTCACATGTTCTCAAGTGCAATAATTGTTGCTATCCCTTCTCCCCTCAGTTTCAGAATGACAATAAGTAGGGGAATTCCAGCTTTCAAAGAATTCCGCCTGCAACTGTAAAATAGAAAGCACTTTGTAGTTACTTTGAGAAAGGCAAGAAATCTATGGTAAAGTTTAGAAACCTACCTAGGTTTCCCAGATACCTTGTTTTTAACCAAGCAGCTAATTAAAATCCACCACGCCGTAACCTTGCTAATTTGGAGCTAATAACATGGAAACCCAAAGCAAATTATTGCTGCCTGAAGATTAGCCACAAGTAAACATAATAGAAAAATAAAACCTTTACATTCCATTCTTGATTCATTGGAAAACTGTAATTTAGTTTAAATTCTAAGCATATGTTTATATTTTTGTAGTACATTTTAAAATAAGAAGGATTTTTAATACACTAAGACTTCATTAAATCTAACCTTTGGTGATTATGGCATGCTGTGAAGCGAGGAGTGAGTGCTATTTGTGAAATGTATATTGGTGAAATACCACCTAGTTAAACTCCATTGTGCTTTGAAACTCCGTCAGCAATAACAATTTTATTATCTGGGTACTTAACCATCACCTTAGTGTCTAAGAGTCTTAATTTAACTTCCCAGAAAAAGAAAAAACATTGTAGCTGTCCATGTTTGGAGGAAACACAAACCGGCAAACATACCACTGTTTTGAATTCAGACACTTGCCACAGCAGCCAGTCTTCGTTAAGCGTGTACAGGGCTTTGCAAGTTATTGCGTCAACAGGTCCTTTGTTTATCCTCTGATTGAGGGTTGTCACTAGCAAATAGAAAGGTTCACCAATTGTCTCCTAGGACATGAAACAAATGCAAGGAACATGTTTACTTTTGTAATCATTAAATGGGCATGAATAACTAGAAAAAAAATAAGTGTAACAAATTATTTCCTTTTAACTAACTTATCACCTTGCAATTAGAAAAGAAAATCCTTCTGAGCAGATGTGTCTAGTTATTTGTTTAACCTCCATCCTTTGCTTTTCAGTGTGAACGTCTCATGCAAATAGCAAGGGACAGCTGGAGCGTGTGGCAAGATAGCTCACAGCCCCTTGCTGTGCACAAGCATGCTACAGACAAGCTGCTCCTACTCCACCTGGCAGACGCTTCCCAGTTCCACCAGCGAGCGGGTGGGGGGTGAGACGTGCATGTGTTCACATGCCTACTTCAGCTATTTCTTCCTTTTTCAGTCTTGTGAGGAAACAAGCTAACAACTAATTTGCTTTTGAATTGGCATCTCCCCTTGTTGTCCCTGAAAAAAAGCTTTGGGGGCAAGGTGGTGGGACATACACTGGTGTATCAGTGAAAGAGGGAATGAAACTGGAGCTTCTCCCTCCTGCCTGAAGCCCAGGCTTCGGGAAAGCACCTGAGTAAGGAAGGATGGATCTTTTTTTCCACATGATGCCATTCCTGTAGCCTGGCTAAGGCATCTAACTAGCACAGCTCTGTAAAGATGACTGGTGCATCGAGAACAGATCTCTGACAGTTCCTTGGCTCTCTCCTGGGGTTTCAGGAAACCCGTGTGACCTGCTGAGCCTCAAACAACTCTGCTGCTGTATTAATACAAGGACCAATATGAGCAGAACCAACAGTGTGATAGCATCGCACTGGTAAGAGAGACAGGAAGCATAACCAAGCTCTGAAACCAAGAGCCAAGTGCTACCAAGTGGGCTAAAATAAACAAACAGTAGAATTAAAGAAAACATTTCTTTTGTTTTCACTTGAGGTCATTTAGTTCTTGAAATCTGCAATGCCGTTTGGAGGTTACAAAGTCTGGAAAGAAGTTTAATTGTCCAAAAGATGGTGTTCCATAAATCTCCATTATGTGGTAGCTTTCCAACAGCTTGCACAGAAAGGTACAGCTGCATTTTAACAAGTGTGTCAGTCTTTTAGCATGATCAGAATACATCTCATGGAGACGAAATAACATCTGACATGAGAAAAGGATATGCTAGAATTGCAAAATTACCCAATTCTCAGCCAAATAAATGACACGATCATCACTTCCAGATGCACTCTTTTCCTACATCCCATTGATGATAGCTAGCTAAGTCACCTAAACTAGAAAAGCGCACATTAATAATGTTCAATGTTAGATTCAATGCTTTAAACTGACCCCTCTAACAATTCCTATGTAAGAAACCAGTTAAAATGTTTCCTTGCACATCTTACATAGTGAAAAGATGTACACGTACCCGGAGAAATCCAGAAAGGCAGACAGACATCCAGTTTGTTAGCAATTTTTCTACCACAGATTCGGTTCGTCTGAGCAGGAGCTTAGGCTGTACATTGCTTGATTGCTCCATCAAGTCCTTTGTCAACACTTCCAAAATCTGGGTTAGATAAACCAGCTTAGTTTGTAGTGCAATAGTCAAGAAGGATGCAAACAAGCACCTGTTCAAAAAAAAAAAAAAAAAAGGAAAAAAAATCCTATAATATTTGGAATTTCTTCCCAGTCATCTTTAATAAACAAAACACACTTCAGTGCAGTTTATATTCTAAGTTTTCCCTCTTCAGGCAAAGAAATTGTCCACTGATCTCTATGAAAATATAAAAAATGCGAGTCCATCTGCTCTTGTGATTATTTTTTAAAGACAGAATTTGTGTCTCTAAATTTAGTTCTGCAGAACAACACCTGCTTCAGTGACAGAACATTTCCAAACTGTAGAACTGTTGATCTAACTGCAGGAAGTATTTACAGTTTTGAAGTGAGTTTTCCTGCTCCTCTGCCTCTTTGTTTACATGTACAAACATTCTCATTTCTCTTTAATGGCTTGTTTTAATGGCAATGTTTTTTTCTTCCTCGGTGTGTGCAGATGGAGAAAATGGAACAATGCTCTGGAGTAATGCAAGCTTGTTTTGCGAGATGTAGAAATTACATTTGTGTGCTACAATCCATGGGTTTTTTTCCTGCTAATTCTTTGTCTTGAAGATGATAAGCATAATCATACTATACCTGTCTTTCACAGTGAAATTTTTCTGCTTTTCAAGGGTGTGAATGAGAGTAACAAGAAAGTTCTTGTTACAAATTAAAGCATGCAACATGTTGAAGCTTTCATCCTTGCTCGTTTGGTCTCTGCTCTGGAATAGTTAAACAAAAATAAGCAAACTGTAGTTTGGCTATGATGGATTCTTAATGCTCAGAAAAATGGTAAGCAACGTATGGGATAAGATCCTGGCCTCAGTCAAATCAGTGGAAACTTTGTATTTATGACACAGGTCTCAGGATTTTACCAAAGATGCATTTGCATTTGTGTACAATACAGAGTACACACATGCAGAGCATACATTTTCTGTCATATATACAAAATAATGTCAATAGTTAAGTTTGCCTGTCATTTCTCAAGATTAGATTCTGTTTATTTTATTTAAATAAGTCATAACATACATTGGATAACAGCATCTTACATATAAAATTCTTTTTATACATAAATCCATGTAACCCTCCTCATGGGGGAAAGGGAACACATTGAAAATGCAATCTGATGTGTTCTAGGGCAATACTGAGATAAGGGATAAAATCACTCTTGAAAAAATATTTATTAATTAAGATATATCACACTACATCAACTTACCTGTGGCATGTCTTCACTGAAGATGGATGCAAAGCCTCCTGACTAAAATATAAGACAGGTGATATTTATCATTCTTACATATACCAAAAGTTTCTAACACATGTACATTAAACACACCAAGTACATTCCTGATGGCATACAACTTGAAATAAAACAATGGAAATGCTGGCTTCTAATGCGGCTACAATGTAAAAACTCTACACCATAACTTTTCCAAAGGTGCTGCCAAGGTTCATTAAAAAGTGAACTCTCAAAGATGGCCTAGTATTGATTTCAGCGATAGAGTGTGCGTTACTCTGAGTTGCTCTACCACAGCAGTCAACTAATGCTCCACAGGAAAAGCTGTTTATTACCTCATCTGCAAATATGCTGGTGTACAAGGGGTGCTATAGGCTGCATCCTTCTTGGACGGCAGTGACAGCCTTTGGTATACACGGTTTCTATCACAGAGTGACACTTGAGTTCATCTGCCTCCATTCATTTCAAGGCACTTTATGAATGTTCACTAATGAACTCTCCAGGAGGTCCACGCTCCAGAGAGGCACAGGTGCCACCACACATCCAGTCCTAGCGAAAGCTCTCACAACAAAGGGAAGCTCCCAGTTCTCCAATACCTTGTCAATGCCTCTCATCTGACTCTTACAGCCCCACAAGGTCCCAACACAGCTGCATGTTCCCAAAGCAGCACCCTCGAGCAACAAATTCACACTAGTAACATTTACTATCACAGAATGGTTTGGGGTGGAAGGGATCTTCAAAGCTCATCTAGTCCAACCCCTCGCCATGGGCAGGGACATCTCTCAGTAAATGAGATTACTCAAAGTCCTATCCAACATGACCTTGAAGACTTCCAGGGATGGGGCATCCACAACTTCTCTGGACAACCTGTTCCAGTGCCTCACCATCCTCATTGTAAAGAATTTCTTCCTTTTGTCAAATCTAAATCTATCCTCTTTCAATTTAAAGCCATTGCCCTTAATCCTGTTACTACAGGCCCTGGTAAAAAGCCTTTCTCTGTCTTTCTTATAAGCCTCCTTTATGTTGAAAGGCTGCAATAAGGTGTCCCTGAAGCCTTCTTTTCTCCAGACTGAACAATCCCAACTTGCTCAGGCTTTTGTCATAGGAGAGGCGTCCCAGCACTCTGACCATTTCCGTGAGCCTCCTCTGGATGTGCTCTAACAGGTCCGTGTTCTTCCTGTGCTGGACACCCCAGAGCTGGACACAGTACTCCAGGTAGGGTCTCATGAGAACAGAGCAGGGGGATAGAATCACCGCCCTCGACCTGTTGGCTGCACTTCTTTTGATGCAGACCAAGATACAACTGGCTTTCTGGGCTGCAAATGCACATTGCCGGCTCACATCTAACTTTTCATCTATATAATTGATTTTTCATCCCTCCCTTTCCTCATGACTCCTGTTCTCTTCTCCGCTACCATACTCTTCTTCCTCTTCCTCCACTCACTATTCCCATTTTTACAGAACTTCTTCAGTGCTCCTAACACCATCTACCAATAAAACACACACACACACAGAGTGAAACACCAGAACCACATTAAAGGTTAAATATGCTTGTGAACAGGGAACAATAATGGTAGCGTTAAACCAAACAATGTGGGAAATTCTGGGAAAACAGAAATAATAATACAAATTTAACAAGTAGCGGAAATCAGGCTGAACGTATGGAATATTTTAAGAATAGATGTAATATCCCTTTACCACCTACAAGCATTAAGCACAAAACAAAAGCTATCAAGCCACACTAAATGTAGAAAATTGAAGCAGCAGAAAGCAAGAAGCTCAAAATGAAGACAGGGTCCATCACTCTTAATTTTAAGTATCTGACACCCTCTTTAAGCAACTTGTCCCATCCTGACATAGATGTATCAGGCAAGTAGGATAAAACACTTTCTTGAGCTGCCTGTCTCTGCACTGACTACAGAAGATGCTCAGAGAACAGCTTTGATGTCCATGTTTAAACAGTTTAGATTAGATTAGACAAAGCCCATTGAACACACTGGAAGGCACAAAGAGTACGGTTCGTGCATCTTTCAAATACATGAGGTTAGTGGCAGAAGTGGTGGTTTTTCACTTTGACCCTTTAGCCAACCCTTCTGACACTCAGTTGCAATCTACTACCCCATTGCCTTTTCTGTTCATCTGTAATATTTGTTTAGTAAAGCACTGCTCTCCTACCACATTCATACAGCACAAGGCATGTTTGTACACTCCCGCAATAGAAACAGTAAGTACTTAGCAGGAAAAATTGGTACACGGTATGTTAAACAACTTGCCTGACCCTGCATGTCTATACAGAGCTAATAGTGGCAAGTTTAGCTTTGTAGTATCAGTATTTCAAACTGAGACAAAATCTAATTGGAGTCATTTCCAGGATGCACAGTGGCATGAGACTTGCCCTTCCTTTTCTGACCTCACATAATGCAATAGTGGCAGACTTCATGCCTTTTTTTCTTCACTTTTTATTTGCATAAAGCAAAGCATTTACACCCAGACAGCTTCTACAGATTGCTACTGTTTTGACAGGGGACTATCACTGGGAAAAGATATATTCCTAAAAATAAAAACATTTTAATGCTAATATGCCTGGCAACAACACAAACAGAAAGGAAAGAGATGCAGAAAGTAAGGTTTTCTTGGTCCACTTTCTTCAAACGTCCTAGTGACCCCATAAAAATTAGACAATACAGCAGTACTAGAATTGATATTCCCAGTTTCCTTTGGTGTAAGAACTGGACTCAAAGTGTACAAAGATTCTGCATATGTAATAGTTAAATATTATTTTGCCTGAGTGTCTGGTAATTGGTGTTGCACCAAAAAAGGCCCTGATTCTGCACTATCACGTGTTTAACTTTATCACAAGGAGCTTTTACTGAGATCCCACACAGTGATGAAGTGAAGCAGTGTGCAGATAAGACTACAGGACTGGGCCATGTGAAGACTATTAGATAATTTGTCTACAAACCAGCTATACCCTAAAACACCACAGCACTAACCAAGAGTTTCCATTCATTGGTGTCAGTTACACAGCAAAATATCACCAGCTGAGATCACAGCTTTTGCCAATTAGTAAATGCCAGCAAGCACTGGTTAACATCATGCTGTAATTTTGAAAGTTGTGGCAAATGCATTTATCAGCTTCATAATGTGCCACATATGTAAAAAAATAGCAAGAGAAGTAAAACATTCAAGAGAAGGCCTCTTCAGTCCTCTGACACAGTGGCACAAACTGTTCCGAAGAACAATTAAAATATGCACCTCTAAACTAGACAGTACTTAAGTATTTATGTAATTTTTAAGCATTTGACCTGCACTCCTTTGAATTAAGGTCTTACCATTTCTGTCAGCAGCTTGGAGTAGAAAGTCAGCACGACCTTAGAGCCATTTCTTCATCCCACAAGTCTAATTAGGAAGTGTCATGATGTTAGCTAGCATGTTAGCTAGCCTGACTGTTACTTTAATTAGCTATAGCATGGAAAGTGAAAGCATGAGAACAAAAAAGGCAATGGATAAATTATAGCTTAGTTGGGATGGCCTGAAAAGGCAAGCAGCATAAAAGAAATGGATGCACACACAACCCTTGAAAATTCAACAATGGTGCTTTATCTACAGCATTTAGGCTTGGCTAAATACAGACATGTACAGCCATAAGTGTGCTTTGATAATTCTTGATTTAAGAAAAGTTTCTTGTGAAAACAACGTGCAATTACTGTGTAGTATTTACTTTAATTATTTGATCCTGACCTTCCTAGCTTCTTCATTATTAGGCAGGGCTGATAACTGAAAGACTTGTAAATACTTACCTCTGGAAAGAAAGTTCTAAGAGCAAAGTGTTTGTAGTCAAGGAAGGGAACAGTTCCAAAACTATCCACCACATCTAATTCATCCATCTGCAGTTCAGCAAATCCTGTAAAAGCACAACCCCACCCAGGCAGTTAGTTTAGTTGACACAAATTCATACTCACTATTATAATTTGAACCCAATAGATGCTCCTCAATAAACAGTTTTCAGGGAAGAAGGCTTATTTTTCAAGCTGAAGCCCTTATGAGTGGGAAAGTACCAATCCATTTTTTTCACCTGCTTTTGTTGAAAGTAACGTTATCACATGCAATCCTCTTAGCTCAGTGCTATCTGCTACTGCTGTGCACACCAACATTCAAGAGGAACTCTGATACAACACAAAAATACTCTAACAGCCATAAAATTAAAATGTTTATATAATGTGAGCCTCCTGACCGTTTCATTTCAGAAATTATGCTGTACTTAAGCTCTATAAAGCTCTTTAGACCTACCTTCACGTATTTCCTTCCGAATCTCATATTCCAGCAGTTCAAGTTGCTGACTCTGTTTACGAGTTAACTCTTTGGATTTGTATCTAGTAACTACAAAAGCCACTAAAAAGGGAGAAAAAAAGATGCTTAGTACAGAAATTGAAGAACAGGACCCCTATAAAATAATATTAAAATATGTTTTGTAAGAAACAGAAATGTTAATATATATTTGCTCTCTCCAGGAGTATGTCAGTGTGCTAGTACCCATGAGCCCTAGTTATCTGGATGTAAATGTTAATAAAAACCATTCCTTTTAACAACATCTTAAAATTGTCAATGCAATTTTATTTGAAAGTCCAGCACACTGTGCTATGTATGACCTGCACTATGAGACACAGAGTCTAAAAACCACTTCCATTACTAGCAATCTACTTAAAGTAGCACTGATTTAACACAAAACCCAGTTGTTTTGAACAGGAAATCCACTTCCAAATTGTTAACTTCTCTAAAGTTCATTTAGAGAGACTAAAGGCACAATTTAGTAATTACCTACAAATTCATGAATGATCCAAATGAGCAGAAACACCACACACACTGCCTGAGGATAAGCAGTTTGTTAGGGATCATCTGCCCCAGGGATAGGAGGAGAGCCCAGCTCTGACAGCTAGAAGGACCCAAGTTGTGACACAAGGATGTGACACCTAGGGCTTTCCTTACTAAACAGTGGTGAGTAATGCCAGCAGAACAGCCAAAGCTGCTGTCTTGTAACATGCTGTAGTCTGACAAGATGTACTTCACCACCAAACCAGAGTTAATTTTGTCCACTCCTATTGGAAACAGGGGGAAACCACCAGACTGTGACAGTTCCAAACATGTATGTGCGTAAGTACATGTGTTTATGTGTCATGATTATACCCTTCAGCAAATCAAAATCTGAAAACACGTTATTGTACTTACCTATAATGACACCCACTATAATTGGTAGCAAAATAAGAACATATAAATATATGTGTGATGATGTTGGTTTGACTTCATGCTCAAAATTTCCTAATTTGACCTGAAGAAAAATAATGGCTGTGTTAATAGAGGACAGGTATTATATCAGTGCTTAAAATGATATCTAATGTATCAAAAAAAATTATTTGAGGCACATGAAGGGCCCTGGTTCTGCAGGTTATTGAGAAGACAGCAGCAATTCGGGAAAACATATGTGAACTCACACAAACTTAACGTTTACGGCATTTGATGTTTAAGCATGATAACACAGCAGTGACAAAAGAAAAATTTGGGAGGTCCTCATGCAGCATGAAATTTTGCCATTGGTCTTGCTGCAAACTAGGGCCCTGAAATAAACGGCAAGATCTGACCTCCAGCTGGCTCATGCACTTCAGAATCACTGCTAAAGGTTCTGGCATTTTGAAGAGAGGAAAGTATGTGTTGATAGTTAAAAACATTCCTTCGCACTCACAGCGTTACTCTGCTGAGCAGAAAAGTAAGATAAGACTCACGCTAATAACGAGGGAAGTAAAATTTTTGATAGACGCGTGGCCCACGGCCCTCTTCCCTATTTCTTTGCAGAAGTTTCAACCTCTTTATGTAGGATGTAGGGCGTTCCTGAAGGTCCACTTGGGAACAAATACAACATACAATACATGTACAACATCCCCCAACAGTTACCAGGCTTGTCAAAGGCAGGACAGGCATTAATTCGTAGGAATACACGAAAAGTGCTGGAGTCTGGCAGATGCTAAACTGAGGCATTCACCACTGATAATTATGGCAGAAGAAATTTCACGAAGGAGGATCTCAAAGAGGACTATGAAAGCACATAAATAAAGGGTAGCTGAGACTACAAACAGGCTAGAAGTAAAAATACATTTTGACTCAGAAAAAGAATACCACCAAGTGCCAGGGATAGAAATAAGCCTGAGATAATTGAAAAGAAGAGTTGGGTTGAAATTATTTTGGGTTACAGCAGGGAAGACGGAGATCTGGTGATTTCAATCACTGACTTGTCACAGGAGGTGAGCAGCCAGGGCAGCTGGACACTGCCAACCGGATAGTCACATTGCAGCTACACAGACACGAGCAAGCAAAGAAACCCCAACAGGGCTGGAAGGACACAGCCTTCGTATTTCCAGGACTACAAAGAATATAGACAAAGCAGACCTATTTCCTCCATCAAATGTATTTTTTCCTTGGTTGTATATGTGTTTTAACAGTTCCCACACAAAGTACTTTTGGTCTGAGCATTCCTAGGATCCCATTTGCTGAAATGCTTTGGTGGCTAAATGCATTAATCATCCTGTGACTAATACACCTGCCTTTCTCCACTTGTCATGTCCAACCAAAGCATTCCTAAAGCAGAAATTCCTGTTACTCATTCCTGCTTATTGAAAACTGAGGCAAAACATTAATTTAATTTTCCATTCATACTCAGATTATCTTTAATCTTCACCATAGCCTTCCTACTCAATGGCTCTATTTCTTTCCTTATCTTTTATTTATCTTGCTTATGAATCACGGACTAAATAAGGGACACCTGAATTCACCCAATTCCTATTCCTAAATTAATTTCTTTCTTCCTGCATGACATTATAAAACCTCCTCTGGACTGGTAATGCCTCTGAGCTTTATATCATCAGCAAATGTTATTAGTGCACATCTTATTTTTGTGCTTAAGCCACTAGTGATATTAAACAATATCTGTATGAAAATCAACATTGCCCAGAGTCAGATCCCCATACACAATATCCAGTTTTTCTAACCCCTAGCGTCTTCATAATCACCATGTTAAGTAGTTTACCGAATGACTTCCAGGTACATGTGATCTACTGCTTTTTTTTGTTGTTGAGGAAACCACCCATCTTACCAAATAAAGGTATCTAGCATAATCTGCTTTTATTAAAAAGAAGTTGACAATTATCCCATTTTTCATTTACCTCCAGGTCTTTTATGAGTCCCTCATTCAAAACACATTATAAAGCTTTACATAGAGCTAGATTAAATCAGCAAGCCTCTATTTGCCTCGTTATTTTTTTTTTTCTTTTAAATACTGGCTTTATATTTGCTGCTCTCCAGTCATATAGTACCTCTCCCGACTCTACAGTTTTATTTAAAATCTTTCTTACTAAGCCTACAATATCATGTGCCAGTTCTTTCTCAGTGTTGTGATGGGAATGACCCTGTTCCAGCTGTCTTCAGGCCCTTGATCTATCTGAATCTTGCTTCTGTCACAAGAACGGCGTTTTTTTCTTGGACACCTCCATTCACATTGATCAATCTGTCTTTGACCCCACACTCAATATCGTCTTCCTTCCTGAAAACTAAAGAGATACTTTTATTCTTGGGCCATACCTATCTTTTATACCCAGCTTATCCTTTCTTCAGAATGGCCCTACTTCTTCTATGGTGATTTATTTATAAGATTGAAAAAACACGTGATGATTTCCTACTTTTACATTTTTCTTGATGTTGGAAAAAAGACTTCTTAATATACCAGAAGTGAAATGGGACATTATAACTATTGCATTTGATCTGCCTTAGTGAAGCGGTGACCTTTCTATGACAGTCACTCCTATGAAGCTTGCAGGATGAGCACATGATACTGCAAGGCAACGTTAATATTTAAATGCAATGCCAATCTCAGAAAGGCTTTTCCATGCCATAACTGGCTCAGACGGCAGGATCCACAGATGGGGGATCAGTTAACAGTGATATGAAATTCAGAATAGCTTCGTTAATCTTTACTATGAGCCATATGCCTTGAAGTCAATAGAGTTATTTCAGTTTTATACCACCATACACTGCAGTAAGAGTCTGGCATCATTTTTCTCCCTCATAAATGGTGACAATTACTTTTTAAAAAATTCATGTCTTCATCTTATTCATGAAGCAAATATCTTAAGCTGCCATTTAGCTTTGACATCCATGCTAATGTTCTTATATTTGGGGCTGGCTTTGTGCCATATGTTCATAGCATTTTGCTCTTTCCAGTGCATACTGAATTTTACCCCCATTTTCATCCAGAAATGCCTTATCTCTGTCTTTGTGGTGATCACTACACACTGTTCAAGATCCTTAATCTACTTTAGTGGGAAAAAGTGAATGGGAGGACACAATGCTTTTCCTCATGGCCACACTGCAGCAGGAGATTGCTTACAGATCTAAGATGGGTGGAATTCCTGGAGCCAGTGATACTTTATTGGTGATGTCTGTGCTCCAGCCAGAGGTCTGACAAGCTACTGCTCTCCTGGAGCTCAGCAGCAGTCAGCTCAGCTTGGACTGCAAAGCCTACCTGTGACACCACAGCAGTAACCAGGCACCACATGAACTCAGCGGTACCTACACCAGCACCAGGCAGGCACGCTCAGACGTAAGGAAGATAACTGGACTAGCACGTACCAGGAGAACAAAAAATACATCCAATTCCTGCCTCTATAAAGAGTATTCATGACCCAAGCATTAATACTTCATTTTGCTTCATTTACCTAAACATCCAAACATTGTTAATTGCAACATAAGGGAATTCTACTTACAAAAACTTTCACTGTGGAAAAGTCAATCTTGTCTGTTGCTTCCCTTTTGAATTTGCACAGTATAGTGCTACGGTCTGGTTTTTTGGTAATATTTTGGACGCTGAACCATATCTTTTTGGTCTGTGCACCATTCACATATGACAGATAAACCTCTACCTCAGTTTTAGAAATATTCAAGTTGTCATTTTCTTTCTAGAGGGAAAAAATTGAAGATAATAAACAGTCACTAAACATGATAAAAAGTAAAATGATCCCCAATGACTATTTTAAATAAGAAATTGTAGGTTATTACTTTCAAACTTACATATATTTTTAATTCCAGATCAGGATCCAACTCAGTGTGCAGCTGGTAGTTAATGAACACTGGGTCAGGATGATAGCGTAATCTGAAACATGGTATAAAGGTAGTTTCCACTTTTAACATCATATCAACAACTTTGCCCTCTGCTGCATGGCTCAGGCTTGGCGTTAAATAATGATATTCAGATTCATTTCCAGGATACCTAGAGACCTAGAAATGCAATAGCAAAGCTGTAACAGTCATTAAGCACTCAACAGCAGGTACAATTACAAACAGAGGCACTCAAAATCATTTTAACGTCTTCCTGACTTCACACAGATATCTGCTAAACCTCTTCTCTGCGATCAGGGCTGCATGCAGAGCACCTGGGAAAGTTTCTGTGTTGAGCGTGTGTCTACCTTTAAGCACATTTATCACACACTCTGCATGCTGCTGTAAGGCTGATTGCACACCGCTACGGCAGCTATTTCCTGCAGTGAGACAGGAATAGTGACAGTGATTTCTCCTTCCTTCCCCTCAGTGCAGGTGCCAAGAGAAGAGCAGGATGAGCTCTCCAGCACCCCTGGGCCCTCTTGATAGAGGGGAGTTGCTACAGTCAACCCATTGGTTACGCCACGGGGTGCTGCTGCTGTTTTCCGGTCTCTGTGCTGCCAAGCCCAGGAGGCAACATGGTGCCCACCTCCTCACAGGCTCAGAGGAAGGGTTTCCGTCCCAAATCAGATCCAATCTCCCACCCCTTGCTGAGGCAGTGGCACCATGTGGGTCCTCAACACAAAGCCAGAGAGAAGTACACCACCCCCTTTTCCAACAGATCCATATTATGGAGGCTGGGGAGGTTCAAAAAGGATGAATTTGGAGCAAGTCTCTACAGCACAGAAAAAAGGTTCAGGGAATTATGCAGGAGAGTAGTTTATGTGTATCCATGATCCTGTACTGAGAACTTGTGCAATTGTAATCCTACAAGTGGTCATATTTATTTTAGTAGGGTGACTGATGTGTGCCAGCAAGTGTTTGAAAGATCTTGAGATCCTCCTGAAACCTTGGGAATAAAACCTAACCCCTTAAGAGACCTCTATTTGGTATTGTAAATGAAGTTAAGACTTACGGTGAGGTTTGATCTCTGGTCATCTGAAATAATCACACGGTCCACCACCTTAAAATTTCTACCAATTGTAGTAATTTTGCGACCACCACTGTAAAAAAAAGGGGTGAAGGGAAGTTAATATTATGTTCTTCCACAGATAAGTCCTGCATTAAGGCTTCAGCCCTGAATAAACTTCTCATGTGCATTTTGCTTTGGTAGCAGCCAATATAATAAAATCAAACTGCTGGACAAGATAATTTGAGCTATACAGTGTACTTCCGTTATTTCCTCATAATGTCATTGTAAATGCTTTTGCCACCACAAAACCAAATGACTTGACAGCATACACAAGCATATTCCTTTTCAGGGACTCTCCACCTTGTTTTCTATTCATGGAGCCAAAGAACTAGACCGTGATTTAATATTCTATCTTGAAGACATTGTATTTCACTGCCCCAGAGTTGCCCCGCCTGTGCTTAATTCCTGCCTTCTTCAGGACAAACGGATGGTGCCAGGCACCTCACAGGAAACATTCTCGCCAGTGAATTCAGGCACCATCTGTCTCAGCACACACAATGGTGCTTGCGTCTGAGGGTCTGGCTCACAATCTCTGCTGAACACAGTTGGAGTGGTTTAAGGTATTATTAATTTCCAGCTGCCTGAGCTGCCCCTCACCTGGAGATGAGGGCATGAGTCCTAGCTGCTCAGCTGCTGCAGCTGCCAGACCAACTTATTACCTCAAATCCACACTTGCCAGCGGTTGATGCCAAGACATCAGATTAAGAATGTGAAAGTGGGTAAAAATCGTGCAGAGGGAAAGGTGGAAAGCTGTGCCTGAGAATATCTTAAAACCACCCTGTAAGTCTTTCACTGGAGCTGTGAGTCTCCCATGAAACACAGCAAAGGCTTGAAAAGGGTTCTTCTGGCATTAGGGAACTTGGTCCTAAAGCTAGTCTGAGCGTATCACTGCAGCGGTGATTATTTTAATTTCATTTCCAATTCACTGATACTTTATACTGTTTTGGAGTTAAAGGATATATTAGTATCAAGAAATCAAAGTTAATTGGAGCTTGAATTTATGCATGCTACTCATATTTTGGACTTAGCTTTAGTATGGAAAGACTATTTTTGACTTTTTCAAAAGAGATCTGGTGTGAGCAAGAAGGAGTTTACAGAATCCTGCAGAACACAGAATCTGTCTTGCAGCTGTCATGACCCTATCTCTATGTTAAATGTTAAATTAGTTCACCGGCATACATTCATCCTCCACAACAGGTCACAGCAGTCATCCAAGTTTACATCAGCTGCAGTCTGGCCACAGAAGAAGGCTTATATAGGGCTCAGTGGGACTACATTTTAATAAATACACAAAAAGTATGGAAAGACAAATTTACCTGATCCAGGAGGTATTTGGTGTGATTCCAAAACATAATGGTACTGAAACATAATGTAGAGTCATTGGTGGTGAACATTTTTTCCCATTAGCCTGTATACATATACTTTTGGCCTCTTTACGTGTTGGTGGGAGAGCAAATGTCATTTGTGTATCATTTAGCACATTTCTAACTTTAATGCTGAAAGAGAAAGAAAACAGTCAGCTTCTGAAACACAGATACAGATGCCACTATGTCACTCACTGGTGTTACTACACAAAACCTATAAGCTAAAGCAAAGGATGCGGAGAGAAGAGGAATGAATCTCTCTTTGAGCTGCCACATGGAACTGGAAAGAGAGCAGGGAGTTGAGACAAAGTAGGACATCTTTTGAATGAAGCTGCTATGTGTCACAATAATCAAAGAAGACGGTAAAGATATTGGTCTTATAGCCTTAGGATGAGGATATGTAATGCAATGTAATCACACACAAATGTGCGATTTTGCTGTGTAAACTGTGGACTTTGCAGCGTATTTCTCTGTGCTACCATCACATTAGCTAGTCAAGAATTAGAATCTTCAGTTTCCTTTTCTTTCTTCTTTTTCTCTCTCCTTACCTCTTTCCCCACTCCTTTCTCCCTTTCTTTCCTTTCTCTTTGTCTCTACTTCCTCCCTTTCCCTCTCTCCATCCTTCTCTCCTTTTGTTTTCTGTGGTCCCCAAGAAATTCACGGTTAAATTGAAAATTTAACTGTACCTTATGAATACTTTTTCAAGTGCTAGCTATGTAAAATTGTCTTGGTAATTATAGCCAGCCATTGCAGCTGCACCTGAAAATGACTGATTCAGAATAAGATAGCCTAATTATTTAGAGGGTTACACTGTGCAATCATCAACAGAGAAAAGTACATGCTGTTGCATGAGAGATTCCCTTCCCTGGCACGGTGTCTGTGCTTTCACAAGCAGAATCCTAGAACATATGGGGGATATTTTGAAGCAGAGGAGAGTCAAACAAAAGCTGAGGCTGGCTTTCCTGTGACCTAACTTCTTATTGCCTGCTGCAAGGCCCAGAGGAACACAGGTATATAACTGCTCCTGAGAGCTGCCCACCTACCCACCCACACACCCATCCCAAACAACAAATTCATTTCCATCCTTTGGGAATTTAAAGTGGAAGTTTAACTAAATAAGAGCAGAGTATCCCCCCCACCCTCTGTTGAGGAGAGGTCCACAACTGTTCATAAAACTATATTGCTAAGGCAAAAGGGGCATAATTTTCACCATGCAAAGTAAACAGTATTATTTTTCAGGGTTTAACTCACATTTCTGGTTTACAGCCAGTCATTCCTGTCAATATCATTTTTATGCCTGACGCACGTGTAAAGTTTTCTCCTTTGACTGTTACTTCGCTTTTGCCTAATGTAGAAATCCACAAAGGTTCAATGGAATGAATGCTGATACGCTATTAGAAAAGAAAGCAAAGCAAAATCCGGTTATGAAGAGGCTAGACAGTCAAACAACAGCTGCAAAAACAACCACCACTCAGGAATGTAGGTTTTATCGCACTAGGATATGTTTTTCTTATTAATTTCATATCTTGTTAAGCTTGATCCTGGGAAGTATTGTCAATCACAACTTATTTATAAGCCAACTATTTTTACCTACATATTTTATATTTCAATTTATCTCATAACAATAAGTTGCCCAAATGAATCACAGTCTGATATACTGGAAAGTAAGTATCATAAAAACCCAGCTTGAAATTATACATTTTGTGTGACTGCTGAAGAACTAAGAAACAATGCTAGACAAAACCCATAATGCTGTCACTAGGAGAGATCAGAGAAACAAACAAAGGCATCTCTCAAGATCTGAAAAGGGGAAGCAGGGTCAAATCCTAGAATGAAAAGTTGAGAAAGAGCCACAGAATTAGCTTTACTAGAAAGCTTTTTCAAAGTCATGCATAGAGCTAAAGGTACAACACAACTGCAGGGACTTTTTGGTATCCCATTTTGTCTTGCATAAATGTGGCCAATTTTTAAAGAGATTTCTTCCCTAGGGTATTTACTTGATACATTTAACAGCATCTCATGTTTAACCAGTTTTGCTGCTTCCCCAGTTCTATAATCATATAGACAGCTTCCTCTCTTTGTATCTTTCAGACAACAAACTGAAAACATTAAAAAAAAAACAGGAAAATATGCACGTGAAACCACAAACTGTTTGGGACCTTCTCAGGCAAATGATTTGTAGCTTGCTTTTAGACTGCCTATAATACTAGTTTAAAATGAGTTTTCAGAGTATTGTGATTTCTGCTGTGATCCTAATTTCTGGAGTAAATGTGGGCACATTTACTGGGCAGGTAGGCCTTCCTGACCCTGAGAATGAAGCTGGTGTAAAAACGCTAGGAAAAGTCCTTGCCACCGAGTGTTTCTCTCCACTAATTTTTTCACATACCCAGAGCAGCACCAAACCTTTGGCCTGGCGGCCTGAGGGGACCACTGGGGTCACATCACCATCCACTGAGAACACAGCATTTGCCCATTTCAGAAAGGTCCCTGGCACATTGTCGCCACACGCTACCATGGCCTGCTGAACGCCTGTGTGCTTGGGAGCAAATGTGAGACCTGTCACAACTGATTGAAAGCTGTAGTTTGTGCCTTAGGAAAGGGCAAGACAGTGCAAAGGCTGGGGGCCAGAGGGTCTGCATGAGGGTCTCCAAGATGACCTCTGCTATGGATAATGGAGGAGGGCAAAGGAAACCCCTGACAAACAGCCTGAGGGAGAAAATTCACTCCCACCCTGAACTGGGGATCAGTTTAACCCTATGTATGCGAGCAGGACAACTGAAGCAGAAATCTGAGAGATCAAAGCCAGCAAAGCACCAGTGCTTTTCTCCACCCATGTCCCGTCCCTCTGCTTGTGCCCAGCCTCGAGCGCACCAAGAAGAGTCAACATCCTCACACAAATCCAGAAGCCAAGTACTACAGAAATGAGCAAAGCACTGCTTTGGGGTTCTCACTGGTAACCAGCAGGGAGCCCTGAAGCACAGGAATAACACAGTATGACACAAACACAGGAAGATCCCCCAGAGCTGCATCAGGGCTGTGAGCCCCCGTGAGGGAAATGGCAGCCGTCCCCTGCCCAGGGGCGCAGCACTTCAGGGCTCTCCCTCATTTCTCTGCCAGGCACCACACACCACTGGGCGCCTCAGCTTAGCTTGCCTTGTCCCCTTTCTTACACCACGAAGAAATGGTGGTAAGAACAGTTTACTCTGGAAGTTTCAGTCTCTCCTGAAATCATGCCTTCCCTGCAGCTACACAACATGGAGTCCCTCACCATGTCCTGCCTTGGACTCACGGTGTCAGTGCGGCCACTCGCAGTCGGCCTTGTCTACTCAAGAGCCCGCTTCTCAGCTTGACTGCCTGTGACACTTGCTCTGTGACGCTTTCCTTGGCAGCAAAAGAAACCGTGGATTTCCTCACTGAATGCGGGAGGGACCAAGCTGGGGTCTGTGGTCATTTCCCCCATGCCAGAGAGCCACTGACCTTCCAGTTGCTGCCCGGCAAGGGAGACAGCAGAGAGGCAGTAGGATATTTATGAAAAATCACTAGTTGCGAGGCATGTGATGAAAGCAGCGCAAACACGCAGCGAGACATACAGCAAGCGAGCGCCAAGTCCTCAGGTAATGTAAATCAGCACAGCCCTGTCAACTTCAATAGAGCTCCATGTTTCTGAGCTGCAGCCCCCCAGTCCCCTGGACAGCCCGACACTTCCCCGGGGCGGCGTTAACAGTGGCAGCCACATCCTCAGAGGTGTGGTTAGCATGGCTGCAGGCCCCAGTGAGGTATCTGGCAGTGGCCCAGGTTAAGCAGCCTCTGCCACCCCCGGGAGCTCAGTCTCTGCCACCCCGGGGAGCTCGTCCCTGTGCCAGCACAGCCCCTCCTGCAGTGCTAGGACAGGGCTTCCAGGCCACACAAAGGACTGGATCAGGGAATCAGGCCAGATGAAAAACAACCTGCCGAAAGAAAACGTTTTTTTCCAGCCAGACCATTTCCCCAGCCAAGCATACTGGCACAACCACCCCAACTGCTGCTCCAGCGCAGGGAGGGGGGAAGGTGCATGCCTGGAAACCAGCAGCTGGAGTCAGGAGGAGGGCTGCCATGGAAAAAAAAAAAAAGTGTATTAATCTATATGCTCGAATGGGGTTGTGGGAAAACACAAATCCCCCTTCTCAGCCCACCAATAAGTTCTCTTTAAAGCACGAGCAGTCAAAAGAGAGCAGGATTTCAAATGCAATTTCAAGCCCTCTGAATGGATCAATCACTTCTAAATAAACATCTGCCTTTGGATTGCCTCTAGTGCTTTCACTGCCTTGTCCATCACTGTCTTTCCAAGATAAGGCATGTGGAAGAAAGCCATCTCCCAGGCAATTCCAACTATTTACCAATGTCAAATTAATGCACTTGGAAGCAGAGCAAAGAAGAATTTCCTCTGTTCTTTCACCAGCTTTATATGCAGACCAAATCCAGAATATTAATGCTCAGAAGCACAAGCATTACAATCCCACTCATCTCTGTTAAAAAAAGAAAAAAAAGAATTTAGGGATTTTCTTTAAGAAACCTCAGCTGAACAGCTGAATTTAAGAGGTAATTCCTGTCTTCACAGGTAAAAGTTTGGGTAGTTCTAAGGAAACATTTAGAGATAAGAACACAGTCACTATTTATACCAACCATGCTCCGTGCTATCACTCACAGAAAAGCAGAAACCAAAAAATGTAGGCAGCAAATCTCTACTTACTGACTCATCAGTCAAATTTCTCTTCACTACTCATTTCTTTCCTAACACCTGCATGTCATAAGCAACCACTGATGACAAGATCACTCAGTTTTATGAAAAAATAAAACCATTTTGGCACCATAAAGAATGAAGAGATAACCTCGTGGTTAAAGGGATGGCCTATGAGGCAAATTGCTTACATGCAGTCTATATGATTTCAATAGAGATCTCAACAAGCAGATTAGAAGCTACTTTGCATCAGCGATTTTCCTTTCATTGAGCAGGATGGATGGAGAATAGCTCCATCTCCAGTTTTGTCTGTAGCCTGGAAGCATGGAAAATTTTTCTGGAAGTGTGAACCAAGGATTTACTAACACCCAGGGATTTCAGTTCCTGGATGCATCCTCTAGCCACTTGTCTGTTACCCAGAAACTGGGTGGCACATTCTCCCCCTTCTTCTGCTCCCCTGGCAGCTATGTTTCAGGAGAAGTTGTGATCTGGCTGCATAAAAAGAGGAAGAGGTTTCAGACTCTGAAACCTAGTCTCACAGAGTTGTCTGTGATAGCAGAACTCAAACATGCACTTAAGCCTAGGTAAGAGATTAAGTCCAAGACGTTCTTTTTTTTTTCTTCTTCTTCTTTTTGTTAGTGGTCAGCTTACACATCCAGTCCTCAGCACAGTGGGTCCTGTAGAATGCCTAAATACAGCACACAGGGGCTTTGGCAGTTAAAGCAATATTGTAAATCTGCATCTAGAGATAGACACGTGACTATTGCAGTATTCACTGTCTCAATGCCTGATCAGAAATGCAAATCTTTGTTGGTACCTTTAAGTACCTACAAAGCACTAAGAAAAAATAGTATCAATCCAAGTTCGGCATTGCCTTCCTATGTAACCGACTGCCTCCCCATCCATATGTCTGTTATTCCTGCAAAGTCCACTCATTTTACATAAATTTCTCCCCCAACCCAAAGAACCCCAATAATACCAATCTTAAAATGCTAACTAACCTCTGTTTTCTGTGCAGTGGTGACCTCCTCGGAAGCAGTTGCATTACAACTATCCTGAAAAAAATCAGCATTTCTCCATGTTAGGACAAGGAAGAGACAGATTGCTGTTCAGATGTAAAAAATACAAGGAGAAGGCATCATGGGGGATTCCAGCCCTCCCCAACAAACTTCACCTGGCAGGTGGTGGCAGGAGAGACACGCATCCATTTACAGCTGGCACACTCATGCTTGTGTATACACTGTGAGCAGCTGGTAACACAGAAAACAGAGTTTTTGTAAGACACAGGGACTCAATCTAGATTCAGCCATGAATGTGAAATTTCAAGTGACAGAAAAAAGCACAAACCCAAGAGAACAACCTAGCAAACATGTAATGAAATGTGTGAAACACATAACCTGCGTTTACCCTCCAAGCCTATTGTTCTCTTGTGCTTATTCTGAGGACAAATTTAGTATGAAATGCAATCTGTGCTGAGGTGCTGAGAGTCATGAATTTCCAAAAAGCATAAAGCAGACGGAACACTTTGAGTTTCATTTCGCTGTGGTTTTCTCCAGTACATAAGTGGCCAGATAGTACATTTTAACCAGAAAAGGGAAGAAAACCATCACTCATTCTTTCACGGCTTGCCTGAACTTCTGTTCTGTATGTGTAGTGCTAGCAAGTATTGCTAGTTTGCTATTGCCTTCCCCTATCAAAAAATATGCCTGTTGGAGACTAGTTTATCTCTATCTTGCTTTGCAATGCAGCTATCAGCATGGAGGAGAGCCACGAGCAGCACAGGTCCTCTCCATGCATGCTGAGAAATGCTCTCATTTGGAAAGAGAGCTCCTTCCCTGTGTTGCTCCAGGGACAGGGAAGTGATGCGCCACTTTCCAAAAAGCAGGAGTTCAGTTTCATTCCAGGTGCCTACGAATTACCCTCTTTGTACAGGGGAGATACATTCTGAACAGAAACACAATAGTTACCTACTGAGTATGTTAGCCAGGATCTTTCTAAGTTTTAACAGCCATATATCATAAAGGGTTAGGCCGTGTACTGGGCAAAAATGCTTTCTACTGCAAGCTGTTAACAAAGAATGGGGCTTTGAAAAATAACGTGTACAGAACAATAGCTATTCATTATTCCTATTTGCAGATTAGATGTTACTTTTTGGTTAAATTGTATTCGTGTTACCCATGGATGACATTTAAACTGCATCTGGCTCAATTAAAAAACAGCTCCATAAAGTGTCTTTTACAGAATCTCCTGACTCCTCTGATCTAGGTCTTATGCTGAGTACCAGGGGCCCACCTTTTTCACAAGGACAAAAAGGATTTTAATGTCATTGTGCCATCCTTTATTATCTCTACAGGCACTCGTCATAAATTCAATCATTGTAATGACTCTCCTACAACTAGCTGCCAGGGTCCTGTTAAATAAAAGAGTTATCAGAAGAAGTAGCTTTCTAAGGACAATAAAAAAAAGAGGAGGAGGAGGAAATGGGCCAAGAAAAGGGATTTGACTATCTTTAGTGAAATGTATTTCCTCAATAAATACAAAATAAAAGAATAACCATACTTCAGCCCTCTCCCCCTCCCCCCACCAAACACCTTAATGAACTTCAATAGGAACCAGACTCTTACTTTTTCAACTGAAATGTTTGTGTGAGATTCCATGAGCTTGAGGACAGCGATGCTTCAAGAACTAGACAATCTGGAAAAAATATGACTGTTAGACATACGCTCGATATTAGAAGAAATAACTGGAAAAAAATAGTTGAGTTGAAAGCTCAGGTGTTTTCAGCTGTTCTCTACATGATATGCACCTTCTCATATGCACATTCACTCACATTTCAGGCTGATAAAAATAACTAGATTTTGTCTTTACATAGCACCCTTCAGCTGACTTACTCCCAAGACTTTACACACACTCACTAATTAAGTCTGATGCCACCACTGCATGACATACAAAAGTAATGTTATTGTCACAATACAGATAAGGAAATGCTACCATGGAGCAGGGATATGAAATCATCTCCCAAAGAGCACACAGTGGCACACTGTGGCACAGTCAGAACCTGAATTAAACCCTTCTAACGCAACAGACTGTTCTAATGTGAGAGATCCAAACATACCGTACTTCTCTCTCTGTCTCAGAGACTTGTTTTCAGAATCTTCTTTTGTAACTATGCAGTAGCAATTTTCATCCTATTTAAATCTTTTATGATTGCATGAGTCAATTTGCCATTATTTCAGCTAGCAATTACTATACCAACAATTCACTGGCAGCTGTGGAATGAAAGAGTATCTTCTCCCATGAGCAGAATACCACATCGAAAAGCAGCGTTAGATATATACCACTTAAGCCATGGTCCCTTTCATCTGTGTGCCTGCAGATGTGTATGTCTGCGAAATGAATGACTGCCTGAGATCAAATGAAACCCATGTGTGCAGACTTCTCTGGCTTCTCTATGCTAAGAAGTAGACAGCATTTTAACCCAGAAAAGTTACATAAATTTTAAAGTGCACCTACCTTGCAAAGGTAGAGAAAGCTTTGTCTTTATCACAGGCTGGCTTGTTCAGATGAAAACCAGCTTTGGATATATCTACACTGTTAAATCAGAAGTATCTCCTGCTCTACACATCAGCATGGCACTTGGGTGCTCTCCGCAAAGGTCACCTCCACTGCTATAGAAACAGCCCTTACTAAACGGATAGCAAAGAGTCTAAAGAGTAAAGGTATTTTAATGCTTGAAGATGTGGATGAGCACACACAGACATTCTGAAATCCTTCACCAAGCCCCTATTTCCATCTCCAGAAGTCTACATATCTGCAGAAATCTGAAATGTTGGGCACAAAATTGCTTAAATCAGTTGCCTAGGTCATTATATGAGAAAGGTCTCAAACCTTGAACTACTGGAAAATATTATTGAACAAGGAGTAATAAGTAAAAGTAAGGAATTCACCTGCTTCTGGCAGAGCTTTTCTTCTCTTTTAAGTTTGTATAAATACTTATAAAACAACACTGTCAAATATAGTTTCCTGATTTTGTCTGTGTTGAAATTAATGGAACCTATTTTCTGTATGGCCTGGGCTGACCTTTCAAAATGCACCAGTCTGCACCGAATAGCAAGTATTTTTGAAATGTTTTTTTTCCAGAAACAATACCTGAAGGAGTTCTACAAGTGCATCTTCCTGTGAGACCAACGTCACTTTACATGAGGAACCATAAACAGTCAACGTAACTCCCACACCTGCATTATCCACTATATGTCAACTTGTAGGAGCATATGAACGGCAGTAACACTGGCAGGCACAAGCTAAGCCCACAGCCTTCTGATTAACACTGCCAAAGGACTCATCTTTGGCACAAAGGACAGGCCGGGTGAGCTAGCTTCTGTAACACTATACTCTGAAAACCTGCTAACGGAGTAAGAGAAAGCCTTAGTCCAAGAAGACAAAGAACCAAAACAAGGTACTGCATAATTATAAGAAAATATGTCTTTTGGATCTTGGTCAATAAAGGACTTTTTTTTTAATTCTCTAATGCATTTGTCTTTTACAGATCCACTAACAGTATTTACTAAAGACAGCTTAATAGACCAGAATACTAATGGATATATCCCTAGCTGTCACCTGCTAGTGACGAAGTCTTGTCTTCTCAATTCCCAAATCAATATTGGACAGGAACTCGACACACAACACTTGTATGATGACAGTGGAACTTTTCTCATACAAAGGCCAAAGTATGAGCTCCTGAGATCCCAATATTCCAAGAAATCTCATGCAGGGGCAAGGGTTCCCAAAACAGAAAGCTTGTTGCAGCACTGAGCTCTTCAGCACACGTCCTTGTAAATTCTCGTTAATATTTCATTCCTCATTCTACATAAAGGTATTATAAGAGAATCAGATTCATGCAGAGTATTACATGTCTTTTGGGCTATATTATCTAGGAAAAGATAAAGGCAGGCATTTATCTGAATTTTCTGCTTCTTCTTCATGTCACTTAAGAGCATATGGTATCTTTGTCCCCTAGTTTAGATTAAAACTCTCTTTTGTATTCTAACGTAAGCAACTTTAAAAAGGTATAAGGTCAACATGTATTAAAAAAGCTTTGTGCTTTTACACAGACCTTTGAAGCAATGCAAGGGGGACGTTTTCCTCCTAGTAGTCAAATAAGACTCTACCGTGAAGGATTATCGTCTGATCTTTGAGACCAAATCCTACAGAACAGCTCAAGAGTCTAGACGTGCAGTGATTTACCACCTCATTCTAAAACTTGTACTTGTCCGTAAGATGCACAAAACAGATCATGTGCATGATGTGTCCAATACAAATGGCCCAGGTGTCTAATTCTGAGAACTACTGGGAAACAAAGTAGTGTAAGAATTATTGCAGCAATAATTCAGAAAGATGAATGAAATCAAGTTAAAAAGATGTACCAGCCAAACTGCCCCTGAACCATGTACTTTTCTGCTAATCCTCCACATGGGACAACCACTTTCTCACAAGCGTCTGTTAGGCTGAAAGAGTTAATTGAATGTTAAGATTATTTATCGTACAGACATTCAGATTGTCCTCTTATTTATGATAGTACAGCTTCTTGCAAAAACAAATTCGGTTTGCAGATAAGAGAATTGTTAAGATGGGTTAATTTGTCAAGGCAGAGCACTGGACCAACGCTGCTTCCACAGGTCCAGCCAGCTTGATTGTCACTGCAGCTATCTTAAGGCTCCATAGACAGCGATTAATGGCACCATGTAAATATACTCCTAATACTAAAAGACTGCACTGCTATAGGCTGAACTGAAGAACCTGCTTCTAGCCATAGGTTAACATGTCTTATTACTTCTGGAAAGGATTCCATATTAACAAATCTTTAATTATCAAGAATAGTGTGAGTATACTCAAATCACTCGACAAAACAGGAATTTTCTTTTTTTCAATGACATTTAATAAAAAGCATTACCTACTCTCGCACTCATTAGGCCTGTATTTATGCTCGGTTCTCCTGAGTAATAGAGGACAGTGAATAAGCATTAAACACATGTAATAGTAAGACATACCATCATCTGTTATCTCTGCAGTAGTTAGATTGCAGACACAATATGAGTTTTTCAGCACAACATTTTCATAAAATACTTCGACAGGTTTTACAATTTTTATCACACAGAAAGTAAGAATTTTGCTTATGCTTGCAGCCACAGCAACCTATAAAACAATAGAAACAAGAACACAAAAGATTTCTTGTTATACTTGTTACATTGTCACCTTGTCTTTACAGAAAATGACAAACTATGAAATGTACAAAATAAAAATTTTTGTGGTGGAAGCAGACAATTCACTAAGTAGCGTCTCAAAGGAGAAGGGCTCTCCCTACTCAAGAAGCAATACGAAGAGTCACGAGAGGAACAGCATTGCTTACTTCCAGAAATTAAATGGATCTGTAAGTTACATGCGGGGATCAATCTGGAATAATTTTGGACTTTAAAATGAGAATTTTTCTATAATAGTGTTGTAGGCTGCTATATTCCCTTAAAAACATTTGAGCAAGAGTGTACAAACCCTAACAGAGACACAATGTTTGCAGATATAACCAAAGTGCATTTAATTCTGTCTTGTAATGAATTATCCTTTGTTTCTGGCTGAGAGTGCTTTATAAATATGATCACATTAGTGCATTCAATCAGGAAACCAGAAACAATAGCATGCAGATTAAGTGGCCAGTCACAATACTTGATAATCGAATACTCAAGGCTATGTGTGCTGCAAAGAGATACTGAGTAAATACTAATATCAAACACTTAAAGACGTATTTGTGTTACCATATGTGTCCCAGGGAATGTTTTGTAACTTGTTACAAAGCTCAGAACTTACATAATGCACTTGATATATAGTCACTAGAAATAATAAAATAGCTGATAAAGTGATATAACAGAAATGCCTTTGTCAGCATAGTGAATTTTTGACTCAACATCATGAAGTACAGCTTCAGGATACATTTTATAGGACAGGAAGAGAACATCTAACCAATTGACACCTTCAACTTACTGGGATTTCCAGTACATTGGAATGCATCTCCCATTGGAAATAGTTGGAATACATTGAATACATCTCCCATTGGAGATAAGAGGAACTAATATATGGAACATAGGGGCAAAAGAAGGGAAGCTGAAATAAGCTATAAAATGACACATTTTAAGTCACAATAAACAAATACACATAAAAGTGGGTGTACGTACCTGATTTTTGCCAGGGAAACTTAGCAGGATTTCCAGATCTTTATCAGGCGCATGTGAAATGTTATACCAATCCTTTATGCTGTTTGAACGTGTACAATTTTCTTTCAATGTGCATCTAAAAGTATACATAAAATTATACTAGCCTCCTTACGGTAGCTTTGACTTCAGATACTGTACTTCAACTTATTTAATGTTATTGATTTTTTACAGGAACACTATTGATTTTTTACAGGAATATGGTTACAACTGCAAAACGCTTCAGGAAAACAATCAGTAAAATCTTGTGCTTATCAAAATAAATTACAATGCATCGATATGTGCTCTAGGGTCCTGATTAAGTCAATGGCACTCAAACAAATATTAGATGCTTGGCCAGTAATAGCGGACTTGGTAGCCTGGGATGGAATTCATCACACCCAACTTTTGATTGCTCCATTGTACAGCTCTAGATCTGACTCCCCCAATTCCGCCTACACTCAATTGGGAGAAATATCCCCTTTCAGGGTGCAATTCACCTAACCTATTTTAGACATTCATACAAAAATGAAATGAATCATGCTATGGAATCTGCTCCTTCTCTCCAAAGAGTATAAAAGGAGATGGGGATGAAGCTCAGATGTAGAGCTATGCTACAAATGTGTAGAGCTGATGAGAGGCATCCTCCTGCCTAATCATCTCCTCTGTCATCCACTGATGTGAATCGCAATCTTTCCCTCTTATGTCAGTGCACTTGGTTAAAACCACTGCGCTTGAAATGGTAGTTCAAAATAGCTTTCTCTATCTTGAAGAATAAAATGTCACATAGTAAATAAAAAGGTTACAGATGTCAAATTGTAGAAAATAGAAACTATAGAAAATTAGGGAAAAATGAGGAAACACTGGGACATACAAGTACTACTGAGATAATATGTATTAAAAACATGATAAAGAGGAGACACAGGCATACAAATTAGACAATCACTGAGTTTGAAAGGCAAATCCTTAAAATACTGTCTGCTGTGAACAGTTAATGAACAACCCACAGATGAACTCCGAGTAATTTCATATAGCCAGCAACTAAAGAAAAGTGCCAATTTCATATATCTTACTTTAAGATTGAATGTTTATAAGTAAATGTAATATTTAATATTGTTTTAATAATCCTGCTTTTCTACCAAATGTAGAAAGATGTGTAGCTTCAATCATGTGATCAGTGGCATGTGCCTTAATGAACTGCTCCTTCACAAAAACTAGAAATGAGTACATACTCGCAAAGCATGAGCCTTTTTCATGAGGAGCTCACTGTATAGACATATTTCACAATGTGTTTTCTCTCCAGAAGGAATAACATAAGAATGACTTTCAAGAAAAATATCCCCTGCTTTCCAAAATGCCCGAAATAACCCCACAAACCATAGAAACCATAAAGCCATCTTCTCTGTAGATCAAGATGTTGGCAACTGGAATGTAGTTAAGCACAAGGTCGCTTCCTTTGTGGTCTAACTCAGGAAACTGAGTTCCTGCTGCACAAGAACTTGGTGAGGCTTTGCATCTGAATACATTCAGATCATAAATATACTGTAAGAAATTGGGACTATGCCTGACATATTTCAAACTGTCTTAACTAGGACAAATTTCAGTCTCCTTTGTATCTCTCCTCACCTCACTGAGATCACAAAGGTCCATTAGCACCACAGTTTTAGAACCACAGACGATGGGATCTGTCATCATCAATAAATGTGCATAAACCAGATGCTCGAGTATGTACAGATAGACAACTCTCACTGGCGAGAATGGAAGAGAAACATCCTATATTTTTTGGCCAGGCTGAGGATCATAATGTTGAAGATGCAAGGCAACATGCTTGCAACACCTGGCACTAAATGAGTGCATACATTTTAGTTTTATATGAAAAAAGAAAACTGTTTATAAAGCTAACTATTTCAAACTGCCCTAGGACAAAGTTATTTGCCTTTTTACACTGTCTGAGGAACTCAAGCAGTGAACTTGTTTCCCTCATTTGTGATGAAGAATCAAGGAGTTTAATGGCAAAAAAAAAGTAATGCCACGCAGGACCCAGGGTTTTACTTGTCTTCATGACAGGAAAAAAATGTGCCTTTTGTTGCTCTAAAAGCTGACCTTTAACACTCAAGGTGCTATGGAGAATGGTCATTTTGTAGGAAGCAGTTACAAAAGGGGAAATAGAGCATCTGATGCCCCTCAACATAAATTCTCACAATTGCCCTGCACAAGGCCAAGAGTAACGTGAATTCCTCACACAAAGACGAGATTATTTTGTTCTATCCCTATTTTTAGACATCTGATATTGCTTGCAAGCACCTTGTAATTAATTTAACAGAAAAATATTATTTGTGAACCACATGGCTCTGAAAATTAACATACAGACTCAGACCACTACTAAGAAAGCAAAAATAGCAATGCTGCAAAAGTCACTGAAAGTTTCAGGAGTCTGGCTTTCTTGGAAAGGTGGACTGGATCGGAGCCTATACAAGTATGCATAGATATGTGTACCGAGAAAAGCAGAGTCAAGATTTTTTTTAATCTTTCACAGCAAACTAGTTCTTTATACTACTAAAGATTGCTCTTCACAATTGGAATCAAGTTCTTCTTATTTCATTATGATAACATGATACCTATGCATACTGGCTCATTCATATTTACTTATGTCTCTGCTTCACTAATCTTGTATTAACTACAGATCCTACTGAGTTTGCTCTCTCTGCTTTGCTAAAGCATACCGATTGCCTCATGGAATGAGAATGTGGTTTCAGAGAAAGTTCTGGCTTCCTTTTCCACAGTACCAGCCCCTGAATGAAGTCCACAGATGTCACAAACGCTGACCAATTCCAAAAGTAAGTCTGGTCATGTCAGGTAACTACGATATATTATGTTATTTCCATATGGAAAATACATGTAAAATATCAGTGCCTTCTACTGGAATAATTTCAGCAAACTTCAGGTAAATCTGATTCATCTATAGAAAATCTATAAACATTAAGAGAAATCACACAATGATATGACTAATTGTTTTGAATCATTGTAAGTGAAAAAAAGAACTTATGTATTTGTCCCTATGGAAGAAAGAGTAGAAATAGGAACAGTAGAAACATTTTTTTTCATTTTGTTTTCACTTGCAGTAAGACGGGCAGATTTTTTTCATGAAAATACTGCATTTGGTTGGACTAGATGATCTTCAACCTAGACGATTCTATGATTCTATGATTCTATTTGAGTTCATGCTGTCTTTCAAATGAAGCACTGCTGGTAAGTTTTGTTTAAAAAACGGAATGCATATTTAATATAAAGTTTATTTCCCAGTAAAACATATAGTCTATCTCAAAGTTATTATGGAATATATTGCTTTAGTGGACATGTATGGACTTTGATTAATATACTGGTAAAAATATGTCTTTCTGTTTTTCTAAAACTTTACTCAAGAGCCTTATGTTCACAAAACCAAATATTTAATGATGCTAAGTGCTTAACAGTGAAAAATTACGTGGGTGTTGAATGGGATTTATATTGTAGCAATTCTTTTTTTCTCCAATTTCTGTTTCAACCAGACGGAAACTTTTGGTGATTCCCCTCATAAACAGGGGATTTACTAATAACCGTTATTCACAAACTCTTTATAAGGTAACTAAAAGCCTGAAAAGCTTAGCACTATAACATATACAGTTTCTAACAGGGTAGCAAAAGAGAGTTTGAAGAAAACACATTATAGAACAAACACCTACTCTCTTCTAATTACCTTTGCAAACACAAAGTAGCAGATCTTCAGCAAAATCACGTTAACATGAAACAAATCAAAACGTGTCGTATTAACCTTCTGAAAGAAGGCTACTAGCGGAATTCCTCAAAAAAACAATCAATCATAACCACTTTTGTCTGATGTTTAATCAGTGATGATCTGGTATAAAAGAAGGCTTATGCTGTGGATATCTGGTGATGATCCAAAGCTGGGAATGCTACCATGCAGAGGAAGATGAGAATATCACTCGGGAAAACTTGGATAACCTCGAAATGGGATGACATTTCAAGCATGTAGTACAAGAACATGTACTTAGAGCAATAAAAATCTCACAACCCATATGTGCTATAGACTGGAAACTCATCAGTTGGAAAGAAAACAAAGAAAGAGAAGGACCTGGGGGCATTGTTTGATCATGAATGATTGTGGCCCATCAATGTGATGTAGTCATGAAAAAGACATTTGTGATCCCAGGACACACGAACTAAGGTGCTTCCTGGACAGACTGATTAAACACCATTGAGCAAGGCACAGGTGAAATCTCTTCTGGAATACTGTGACAGTCCTGGCCATCCTTATTTTAAAAGGATGCATAAACTTCACAGAAGTACTCCTGGAGTGGCATGAAATGTGAGAGGATCTTAGTGAAGTTGGCTCTTTCAGGCACACCAAAATGAAAATGAAGAAAGAGACTGTTTTCACAAAAACACTGAGAAGTATGAGGGAGGGGGAAAACCTGTTTAAGCCAAGGTGATGTGAGCACCAGAACAAAAGAGTATAACCTGTCCACGAACACACACAGGATGAAAATAAGCAGACAGATTTTAATCAATGAGACTCTCAGATAGCCACATCACCAGGTGGGGGAGGACAAAAGGCCTATCTAAATTTAGGATAGCCCTTGATTATTTTATGACATTTATTTACATGATGTGGTTGCTTGCAATTGCCAAGACTAGGCTTGATGACCAAGGAATTTCTCCAGTCCGGGCCAAAGATGTACAGCAGCTTTCAAACCTGCTTCAAAGAAAGCAGCAAAACTAATGACTCAAATGTGAGGATGAAGCATTTAGAAAGTCTCCTCCAGCCTAAACCAAAGGCAGTGGTTCCAAAGCAAGGAACTATGAATGCTGAAGAGAACCGAGCACTCTTTCCCTGTTCTCACATGCAAGACGCTTCTAGCTATTAAGAAGCTTCAAGTACAAGTATACAATTTTATCTCTCAATCAATTTGGAAAGCAAAAAAACTTATGTTCTAAAACCCAAATAATTTTTTCTTTTTAGCCCAACTTCAAATTTATGGGTAGATCTCAAAAATCTGAAGGTTAACATGGTCATTAAAAGGTTCAAAGCTCCCTTTCACATGACAATAAAGTATCTCACATTTATGGCTATGACTGATTCCGTGAAAATTCGGCAGACACAATCTTGACACTGAATAGCCCCAAGCCAGTCAAAATGCACACTGACTAATAACGCATTGCTTTTATATGAAAATCTGAAATACCAAAAAATACCTTTGATTGAAAGAACACCACCCACAGTAGGGATCCTTTGCAGATAAGCATTCTTGCTCGGAAACATATCTACCACAATTTGCAACTGGTATTCTTCTCACCTAAAACCAAAGAAGGCAATATCACACTGAATTAAAATAGTGTCCATGAAGAGGGAAACTGAGGGTTACCATTAAAAATCTGACAGCAACCACACACGATCCCTTCGGGAAAGTTTCCTTATGGATTCCCCTCTGCCAGAAGACCTTTGGATAGAAATATGCAGCCTATTTTATACACGCTGTATTTTGCCATCAGATGATGAAACTCCTCTGACAATGACAAGGCCAGCATGGACAAAGTAATGTGGGAAAGCCTAATTAGCTTAGTGAATTATAGATAACAATAGAAAGGAAGTATATTCTACAAACAATGTTCTGCTCAGCAGAACATCATTTTCCTCTCATCAGAACTGAGATTTTTAAATGATTGATGAAGGTGCATCCAAAAATGCATGCGCAAACCAAAATGCATCTGTGTTGCATCCCCATGTCAGGTAACTGCATGTGCATACTGGAACAAACGCATGCAACTACTTAGCATGCATGAAAATGCCGTTTGAATAAGTCAATGTACATAATTGTGGCTATACTGTATGTAGCTATACTTGTACATTCAGCGCGAATATCCTAGCCAGCCATTTTCAGAAAAGGAAAGGAAAAAGAAAAAGAGAGAGCTGATTACAAATACTGAATACAAATACAAATAATGTTATTAATAAAAATGTTAATGAATAATATCAGTAAGAAAAATATTCCTAAGTCAAACCATTTTTTTTACAAATTTACAAATTTTTTTTTTACAAATCTTTACAAATTCAAAGTTCCTATATTTTGTGAACAGAAAAAAGGACACATGGTTTTCTGCAGAACTATATTTATTGTTTTTTCCAGCCATATCTTGTAAAATTCTAATTATCTAAAGATCTGTAAGATAATCATTTCAGAAATCAACCAACACCATAGACTACTAGCATGTTAAAAAAGACAGTGTAAAAGCCTTGCTTTAAGCTCCAAGAGATGAACAGAGAGAGGCATTTATTCCTAAAAGCTGTTCCTCTATAACAACTTGCTCTTTGAGCAAAGGTAAAGAAAATTCAAGTCTTTACTTCTAATATCTACATATACTTTTGAATGAAATTTTGATTCCTTCTGCATTTGTGATAGTTGGTTTATATCAGTCAGGAGTTCTACCAACTTATCCACTCTCTCTCAGAAGGCAGGCTAAAATGCTATGTTCACTGCTGGAATAGTGATTTTATTGTAAATGAAGGTAATCAAGTGCTGGGTGAAATCCTGTCCAGCCAAGATGGACAGCCAGCCCTTATGTTTTCCCTGCCATGTTCCCTGCTGCTGGCGAGACAAAGGATTTTGCCGAGTTGACTCTCAGTAACCACTGCAGGATGTGCTGCAACAACTGTGCTGGCTCCTGGGAGCCACTTTCTGTTTGAGATGCAGCGTTTGCTCACATGCGGTAGCTCCCGGTGATTGCTGAACTCCTTGGCCTCACTCTGAGTACACATAAATCACTTCTGATTGTGTTTTGTTTTGCTATGCCTAACTGAAGACAATGAGACTTTTATCATTGATTTCAGCAGAACTAAGACTTCAAACCCATCTCTCAAATTAATAGATTTCTCCCCACTAGAAACTCCATAATTGACTAGCAAATCCTGGCCTACCAATAGCTGGATTGCTAATTCAGAGGAACTCCATCTTCAAAGAGTCTACAAGTTTTGTTTGCTACCTCCAGGCTTGATTCTGCATGATGCCTCCAGGAAAAAGAGAAACAAAGGCTCTCTCGACAGGATGATATAGAATAAGAGTGAGATTAAGGGTGTAGCAACAGTGGGCAGCACTTGTAGCAACAGGGGGTGGCACCATGTCAGTGGAGGCTCTTTTGAGTTTTGCAGAAGTGCAGCCCAAACTTAGACAACATAACCAGATATTAGATGTAAAGTTGACAACTGCTGTTTTGACATTTAAGGTCTAACTCTGACCCAAACTGATTATAAAGTGGGAGAAATTTTTAAAGTGGTAGCTTAATTTTTTATTTTATTTGATCTTGTGCTTACCTTATTGGCAGAGGACAAATAGATGTAGTTTTTGTCTACTGGATCAAGTCGAAGCTTGGGGAAAATGGACGTTTCTTCCTCAATTTCATATAAAACCTCTGGGCAACTGGATTCCATATGCTCATTAAGAACAGTCTAAAACACACAAAATTAAATTATTCACAAGTCCTTTTATTGATCAGTCAGCATTTTAAACAAAAGCCTAATTTCAGCTACATCAGAGCTTCTGAGATGATTTACTGGTCCAATTCACCTACTGCACTGGCTCTCACTGCAGAAAGATGGAGGAAAAGACCACCAAAACAGAATTTCAACAAAATCAATGCCAGACACATTTTGCACTGAATCTGGCACTGGTTTAGTCTATGAAACATTCCTCCCACCAAGTATGTTCATGATTGACGCAGAAACTGAATGTGGAAGAGACACCTATATCCCAAAGTCATAATGTGTTAAGTACTCCTATGAATGGAGAAGAAAGTATTAGCATTCGGAAAACAAATTAACACCCAGACACCCATAATGTAAAAAGGAACCTCTGCAACTGACTGACAACTGTCTTCAGGACAGAAGTGTCTTTGTGGCTTCTGTGAGTATACATCTGAGATGGTATTTCTTTTTCTTACCTTGCCCAACTCTACAGTTTTCCACCACCCTTCACACAGAATTCAAGAAAACCAGAGACCACAGAAATTTTATTTTGAAAGTTAATAAGCACACCAACATTGACATAAGGTTTTCCATAAACATGGCTAAACAAGGGAGATATGTTCATGATCTCCACTGTGTTAAGGAGACATGGAATACTTCAATTTCAGTTTTCCTTATCAAAAGCATAGTGGAATCAAATGGGCAACAGCTTTTCAAGCTCTCTACTATATTCCTCTCCAACTGCCTATTTAATAAAAACAAAAAAATGAGAGTAATCCTTTGCAGTGTAGACAGGAAATGCACATTCCTGCAAAACCCAGAAAAAAATTAAAGCATAAAAGACATTTGACTGGATGGCTGAAAAGTTTGAGAGTGAGATAAGATGACTTTCACTTCCAGGTGATTGATTTAAGCTAGCATAGGTCAACTATTCAGAAGCTTAGGCAAAATGAATCTTGACTTTTCTCTCTAATGGACAGCTATTCACATCACACAGATAGACTAACAAATGAATAAATATGCTTCCAAAATCTAACAATATTTAATAATTCTACTGGAAAATCAAAGCAAGAAAGGAAACAAAAGACAGAGTAACTTAGAACTCTACAGTCCACAAATTGATACTGTGGGCATTAGCAGTTTAGTGAAGCATTTCCATGCATTTTAAGCAAGGAACATAATTGTTTTTGAAAGTTATCTTGCTCTCCAAGTAACAATACAGCAGTTACTTCACAAACAAACAAAAAAGAAATAGAGATTCAGGGGATTATATCTGTTTATAATACAGTGTCTAAACCAGAAAATGTTTACCCACTTGAACACAGCAGCAGCTGATGGAGAAGGGCAGAACTGCCACACTCAGCTTACCTTCAGTAACTGTCCATCATCTGTCCCCAAAAAGAGAACTATCTGATTCAAAACAACTGTGCCATAAACAACCACCAATCCAGAGTGAATCAAGGTAGGTAATTTCTTGATTGATCGTGCCTCCTGAAAATCAGATAGAAGAGAAAGCCATTACAAAATCATTCACCTGTACTGCAGAAGGTTACGAAAAAAAAAAAAATTCCTGGAAAGATTCTCAGAAAACTCAGCTTTAGACAATACTTTGGGTAATAATTTCGTTCTCACTCACAATTTCAGAGCAACTTATCATTGGAAATGGCACTGAAACATGAAACTACTTCTTTTTTATACATGGCAACTGGTCATACCTGTAACAGAGATTACATCTACTAAATCACTGATCTCAGTGGGACACAGACTTGGCCTAACAGCAGCAAGTTACTTTGCAACAGAATTTCTCTTTTTTGGGACATAATGCCCTGAGCTTATTCTGAATTGCCATTTCTCCTCAGTGAAGCCATGCTTTGCCATCACCTAATGGCATCTACTATGAAGGCTACAAGATACAGTCAGCAACCACTTTTAAAGACATACAAATGTTCCAGAGAAAGGAGGCACTTCAAACAAAGAGAAATTTGTGTGTGTGTGTCAGAAAGCGCAGAGCTTCATCCTCCCTTTTCTGGTTTCCTGCGTTACACTAAAGGAAGTTGAGACTTGCATATTACATAAATAAAAAAATGACATAAATCAGCATAAAGTTCACGTCAGAAAGAACATAAATGTACCTGTGTGAACTTTAAAATCTACGTGTTGCCTACAATTCTCTGTCCAAGCTGGTGGAAGTTAAGTGACGAACACGTGTAAGCAGCTCATGAAAGAAAGTATCATGCAGGAAATCCCTGTATCTTGTGGAAGAGAAAACCAAACCAAATAACCCTGATGGCAGATGATCAAGTGCTGAAAGGAAGCCCTGATGTGTGAGAATAAAGTCATTCATCACATAAGAGACGGTCTTTGCCCCACACTCCCTACAAGCCCAGGTACCTCCCTTGGAAGCAGTACCTCAGTTTTGCAGTCCTGTAACTGCTTTAAGTCAATCTCCGTGGCAGATACTACCAAAGGTGTGATCCCACCTGCTCTCCAAAGGGGTCCAGTCTCAGGCAAGCTTGACCTCCCCTTCCTCTCTAGTATAATGCTTTCCAGTGACCTTAGTTAAGAAAATGATGTGCCTAGAAAACGGTCTGAAAATCCATCTACCTACCTATATTTTCATTTGAGTCATTCTCCTCATTACATGAACGTGTGGCTGCACAGACACCAGTGCTGGTACAAAGCAGCAGCAGGCACGAAGAGGTGGGGGGAAGAGCTCAGGTAGAGACCAGGTCCTTGGGAACAAGCTCAGTAGATCAGCTTACAAAGCCCAGAATCCCAGCCTCAGGGAGGGATTCCTAAACCTACAGGAATCCTCTGAGTGCAAGAACCTATTTTGCTTTGATGCAGAAGACAAAGTGTGAGAATGGACCATTAAAACTGATATTTTGCAGAAAGGTGAAGGCATTTCTCAAATTTATCAAGTGAATCCATAACACAGTAACAGCTGAATTCAACTCTCTTGCATGCTAGGATGCTGGCTTAACCCCAAAAAGTCTTTCCACATAGAAATAACTTTTTTCTAAACTGCAATCCTAAGTCAATTAAAATCTTTTTCAGTCATCTGAATTATTTTAATTAGTCTGCAAGAAAAGCTGCTTGGAGTAAAAGAAGACTTGATTAACTTTCATATTTAAAGATAATTTTTTTTGTAGCAGGAGGAAGAAGACACAGGAACTGCCATGTACTGGCACAGAACTTCAGTAAAACCCACTTAGGCAAGAGATTCCAGTACCATGGACATCTGGTTTAGATATGGCAGGAAAAAAAGTGGTTGCAAGCATTTTAAGGTGGACAAAGTTAACTTACTTTTTCATTAGATCAGAGGTAACAAAAGTCCAGCACTGGTGCACGCAATGAGTCTTCGCTCAGGCTACGGAATGAGGAGGTGAAACTTCCAGGCTTTGATTTCCACCAGAATTAGGACTATCATCGTTTTTTCTGCAGCGCACCATATAGAAGTGTAAGGAAAACAAACCACCTCGCAGGGTCTGTACAATAAGATCACAGAAGAGGGGAGGACTGACCCAGTCTCTGAAAAGCTTTGCTGCCAGATTTTATTTTGACCCACATACTAGTAAAATAACTAGTGTCATATCAGTGCACCCTCCTCATCTGACTGAAGAACCAATACTGACAAGTGTGGAAGCCTCCTCCCCTCACTCTGCTTGCTAGAGGGAGGGTCAATGCGACATTGAGCTAATACGGATAAGAAGAGGGGGAATTTAGACGGTGGGCAGTCGCAACAAAAATTGCCTTCTCTCTTTTGCAACGTATTTCTCCAGCTTGTCCATTCCCTCCAGGGTGCAGCTGCTGCTTCTACCCTTCTGTCATCCCTTTTCCATGTGCATTTATTTTTTTAATAAGCCCTTTTACCTCTTCCACTGTGACTAATGGGGTTACAGCACTGTAGGGCCTTCCCAAGCTTTTTCTTTCACAGCTAAATCCAACTTTAAAATGCATTTACAGTCTAAACTTCCTTTATTCTTGAAGAGCCACTCATCTCCACGATCATCTATCCGTCTATCCTGTAATATTTTCAGTCCCATACAAAAACAAGAAAAGCAAAAGAAAAGACAATACTGCTCTAAAAGACCATTCTTTTTTTAATTCTTCAGTTCCACCCTTTGTTCTATTCTATAATACCCCAAAATCTTCACATGCACAGGTAAGAATAGAGATCTCCTGAATTAACTTACATTTTGCTTTTAAGTTCACCTCCCTGTGCTATTTGATTATTGGCATGGAAGGTATTTATACTCATTTTCTATTTTGCATCTCATTTTCAGATTTATCTCTGCATGATTCCAACTACAGCAACCATATTCACACTTCTACTTTCTGTCTTGATTCCCCCCTGATTATTTTACGTTGTGTGCCTCAGAGGGAAGGGCAGCATTTTTCGCTCACGCAGCACTCAACATATTGCAGCTGGCCAAAAAGTATAAATAAAGGGTTTGAGCATCAGAGTGAATGAACAGATGCAGTTATACAAAAGAACACAAGATTTGTGAGCAGTGTATAGCAATAGTCAACACTGGAACAATACATAGATGTTTTTCCTAGAGGGGAAAAAACTTCTGGACCCTTATTCTTCTTTCTTAACTTCACCACCCTTCAACGTCCTCCATCAATTTTTATTATATCAGAGGGTAATAAACTTAAATATCGGTGCATGCAGTGAACCTTTATTAGGGCTAAGTAATGAGGAGATGAACTGTTCCAGAATTTTATTTCCATGAGGTTTTTTGATTTGTGCACTGCATAGCAATGCTAGGTGGACAAAGCGTCCTGGTGAGGAGACTACAAAATCAAGGAGGATGAGCAGGAAATGAGAGGGTCTTCACAGAGACCTTGCAGATGCAAGGCAGGAGGGACAGGCATAGGCTATGCTTGAGCAAGAGGTTTACAGAGACTCCTGACATGGGGGAGGCTAGAAATCTGTGACTTCTTGCAGCAGCAGAAGCACTCCTTCTCTGTCCTTAGACCTGAGTTTACAGAATTGATAAAGTGTCCTAATAGCCAATGAGGGAGAACAAGCTCCATTAAGGAAGGCTTTGAAACCAACTGAGCTTGAACAAAGTATTAGCAGAAAGCAAGAGGAAGTGGTGGGTGACGGTAGTTGGGAGATTCCCTCCTGTGAAAGACGAAGGCACAAAACTGCTAAACGATCATGCTGTTACAACACGTTTCTTTATTTTTAGGGCCCCTGATCCATTAAACTGCAGAGAGACTGCCAATGATTTTCCATTCCTTAGATCACTACCCATTGTTGTACATCCACGTGGACACCAAAGGCATTGCCTTGTGCAGATTAGGACTATAGTACTCCTCACTTTTACAGAGCAAACGAAAGAGATGGGATGCCAGGCTTTGTTAATCCTATGGGGTCAATGAAGGGTGATGTTCTTCTGGATTTGCTATTCTGCAAACAAGGAAGAACTGACTGAAGATGTGATAATCAATGGCAGCCTTCACTGTAGTAAGTATGAAATAACGGAGTTCAGGATCCTGAGGGCAGTGAGGAAAGAATGGCAGAGTACAAAGCCAGAGACCAGGCTTCAGCTTGTTCAGGGAACTGGTCAGTGGGAACCCCCGAAAGCTCTGAAGTGAAACGGAGCTCAGGAAAGCTAGTAGGTCCTTCAGGACAATCTCCTCCAAGCACAACACTCAGGAAAACAAGCAGATGTATCAGGAGGTAGCCGCTAGCTAAGCAGGGAAGTCATGACGGAACAACAAAGCAGAAAAACAGTATAGAGGAGGTGGAAGGAGGAACAAGCAACTAAGGAGGAACTGCCTGGACATGTAAGGATGGTGTTAGGAAAGCTCAACCACCTGGTGTTGAAACTGACAAGAAATGTTACAGGCAACAAGAGCTTCTACCACCACATGAGCAATAAAAACATAAACAATGAAAATGTGGGCCAGGTGCTGTATAGGTCAGGTGATTTACTGATAGTGGACACAGATAAGGCTCTGACTTCACCAGCAAGATCTTGTAGTCCTTTGTACCTAGAGAGTTCAAGGAGGAGAGAAACTACAAGTACTGGAAGAGTACCAAGCCAGAGATCTTTTAAGAAATCTTAGCTTACAAAAGTCCCAGAGGAACCAGATGGGATCTGTAGGAAGATGCCAAGAGACTGTCTGATGACACTGCGAGGCCATTCTCTCATAGTTCAAAAGTTGTGGAGGTCAGGGGAAGTCTCCAACAACTGAATAAAGGCAAATTCTGCACCCATCTTCAAAAAAAGGTAAAAAGGATGACCTGAGGAACTACACATTGGTCAGTCTCACTTTTCTCCTGGCAAAATAGGAGAGCAAATCCTCTTGGAAGCCATTTCTCGGCACAAGAAGAGGAAAGTGACTGGCAAAAGCTATCATGGATTCACTGAGGATAAATCATGCCTGACCAATCTGATTGCTTTCTGTGATGAAATGACTCAACTTGTGGAAGAGGGGAGAACTATGGATGTCATTGACTTTAGCAAGGCTCTTGACATCATTTCCCACAGCATCCTTGTATCCAAGTTGAGATGTTACAATTTAGACAAGAAGACTACCGGATGGGTGGAAAAACTGATGGATCATCAGGCTCAAAGGTTATTGGTTAATGGCTTTTACTCTACCTAGACACTAGTTACAGGTGGAGCTCCTCAGAGAACCTATCCTGGGACACTTTCTGCTCAATAACTTTATCAATGACCTGGAGGAAGACACTGAAAGCTTCTGGGTCAAGCTTGCAGATGACATCAAAATGAGTTGTCATGCTTGACTGCAAGGCTGCCATTCAGAAGGACCTAGACAGGCTGTAGTAATGGGCAAACAGGAACGCCAAGAAATTCAACAAGGACAAAAGCAAAGTCCTGGACCTGGAATGGACTGACTGCCCGTGACAGTACAGACTGGGGAGCAGCTCTCCTGAAAAGGACACAAGGGTTCTGGAGGGCAGTTGGCTGAACAGTACATCCAGACAGGAAGGAAGTTTAATAGCATCTTGGGCTGTATCAACAAGATCATCGCCAGATTGAGCAAGGAAGGTGATCGTTCTCCTTTACCTGGCACATGTTCAATTGTGTCTAGGATGCTGCACTCAGTTCTGGGACCCTCAGTACAGCACTGCTCTTGATAAATGGGAGTGAGTTCAGTGGTGGGCCACTGTGATGGTCAGAGCCTGGAGCATCTGCCCTATGAGGAGAGGCTGAGGGAACTGGGCTGGTTCAGCCTACAGAAAAGACAATTTCAGAGGGACCAGATAAACAGAGCCAGGCTCTTGACTGAGGTGTATGCAGGAAAACAAAAGATAATGACACAAACTGAAACAGGGGAGGTTTCTAGTGGACAGGAGATTAAAAAAACATCACTATGAGGACAATTAAGCAGAACAGGTTGTCCAGAGAAGTTGTGCAGTCTCCGTCCCTGGAGGTTTCAAGACCTGACAGAACAGAGCCCAGAGCAACCTTTTTTGATCTTAGAGCTGACACTGCTCTGAGCAGGGGAGCGGACTGGAGACCTCTTCTGAGGTTCTTTCCAACCTGAATGATTCTGTGATCCAAGGAAGCGAATCCTCTGTTCAAGAGCCCCCAAGCTCTCAAAAGTTTTCGCTAAGAACACCTGGTAAAGCCAAATGACTGAAAACAACTCTTCTTCTTACTGACGATGTGAGAGTTTACAAGTCCCCCATGGCTTACTTCCCACAGCAAACAGGGATGAACTGAAAATTCATTGTAACCGGACAGAAATATTCACTCTAGAAATGTTAACTCTAGAAACCTGTCAAACATCAGATGAAATACTAGCAGTATGGTAATACACAGAAGATGACTTTACTACCAGAAGATTAATTACAGGATCAATTTTGATACCAAATGATATTTAGAAGTCTGTTATTCTTTCCTTAAATAAAAGGCCATGAATCATTTTGGAATTAGTTACCACACAAATTCAAATGTCATTCCTGAAAATTAATGGCCATGATTAAACTGATGTGACTCTGTTGACTTCAAAATCTAATTTCAGCAGCGCTTATACCAGCTAGGATTTGTCCTAGGATTCCAAACTATGCTGGATAAATTAAGGGGCATATACCAACCCACATATTTATCACCCACTGAAAAATGCAAAAATTCAAAGAACAGACTGTTATATATCTTCACTTGCATTAAATACCAGATGAAAATCCAACCAAGATAGCTTAGCATTCAGTAATTATCACAGCTACTTAGCCTTTGCACATCATAAAATAAACACCTCTACACGAACTACAGCAACTTTTGTCTTAACAGATATACACCTAACTTATGTTTGGATTTTCTCTGAAAAACTGTGGAATCCTTTTCTTCCCACGCAACTTTTTTAATGGCAAACCTCATTTCCAGATTTGTCACTGTGATTAGGTAACATCCTACAACTCTGTCCTGTTGATGTTCTCTAATTTGGGCACTTCTCCAACTCATCTCTTCAGCTGTGACCCACAAGATCCTGGGATCTCTGGAAGAGAACTGAGACTCTAAAAAGCTCCTGTTCAGCCACGGAACAACAGAAGGAAAGGCCTTCTTAAAGCTCACTAGCTACTGGAACAAGTTTGTAACAAATTCCAACATTCCTCTTATGTACTGGCTACAGAGCTTCAATTTCATAATTGTGATCCACCAAAATGTTTGTTAGTGCTCAGTCAGGTTTCTGAAAAGAAAATGAGAGTGATATTTGGCAAATTCACAGGTATTAACTTAGGCAATTGTGAAGAAGATGTGCTTACATACGTGCAGATTATGCTAGTGAGTCCATTAACACATAGACCTCAAGACTGTGTAAGTAGATATAACCAAAACTCAGGCACATGTGGATCAGATTAAAACAAGCTGAATATAAAACTGCAAAATGTTTTCAGAGTAGTTTCACCTAAGACACCACTTGCCTCTTGCTAGTTAGAGATCATGTCTTTGGGAATCCAATATTATGTATGTCCAGAATAAACACATCCAACTAGGACAAAATGCTTTGTGCACACTACCACACAAAATGAAAACTGAATTAGCTAGTTCTCATAAGAAGCAATTCCACAGAATTTGCAGCACTCATATACCTTTTGATAAAGCTGGTAAGCAAGGATCCTAAAAATTACTAATTTTCAATAACAGACTCAAATCCATCATTAAAACTTAATGCAAATGTCAACTTTGGTCTAAGTAGTAGTGTGAGGATGAAGAGATCACACACCTACAATGAGTTCCTACAGGATGCGGAGCAATTTGGTTGCAATCCAGTGAAGTACTCAAGTCCATGCTTAACATTAAATGCATGGGCAGTTCCCTTGCAGATGATGGAAATACTTATATGCCTAATGTTAAATATGCCCTTAAGTGCTTTACTGGGTGAGTGCCAGAAAGCTCAGTACCTTACAGGAATGAGTGCAGAGTATAACACGCAGCAGTGCAGGACCACAAATACCTCAGGCTAAGTCCCTCTTGCAGTGTAATACTGAGAAGCACAGTGCCAACACAGTGCAAAGACAAGCAGCTGTGTGAGTGTAGACAGGTAAGACGATGTCATGCCTAAACGTAATCAGGATAATTACAGAAATCTAAAGAATGACAAGATCAAAAGGAAAACAAACTGATGCTACTCCCTAACATATAGTCTAACTATAAATTGTATTCCTGCAGTGAAAAAAAATTGTATTTTCAATTCCTACATAAACTGACAGTCTGTGTCCGTGATAAGTCACATCACACCTGAGCTCCAGAATTTAAGTGTACCCAGCAAAGAAGACTAAGACCTGCAGCACCCTACAACACACAGCATCTGCAGTGCAGAAGTCAGGCTGACATTCACCATGGCCCACTCGCCACAAACACTGTCCAGGTCTTGCACTCCAGGCAATCATGATGCCGCAACTCATTCATTTCCTCAGTACCAACACTGCCTTTAACAGACTGGGCTTTAAGGCAGACGCTAAGTACTGCTGCTTGCTGCCATTCCTACACATCGTACTGCAATGTACTGGTGTTAGCTCCTCACTACGAGGCACTCCGCTCTGGCCAGAGCCACTGCTAGCGATTGCACACACTTCTCCTAAAATCCGCATGCTGACAGACGTGCTGCTCACCATCTTCCTGCCAGTTCTGAAGCCCGCGCACTTCCGAGTCCAAGAAGAGCACATTCCACATTTGCAGAGACTCCCATGATTTGGTGAGAGACAGAGGAAGGATCTGGACTAAAACAACCCAGAAGCAGCAGCATATGGGCCTGTCATCTCCAAACTTACTCTGCAATAGCGTAGCCTAACCTTCTGTAGTATAAAAAACATATTAAAGCTGAACTACATGCATTTATTTCTATGTTTATACACCATAAGCACATATAATTAGCTTAAAAAGGGAGCATAATTAGCCATGTAATGTTACAGGTCATATTACTACACAACACCCAGATGTCCTGCTATCTCACAAAATATTAAAATACCACTTTCCTGTCAATGGTAAACTGTATTTATTGTTGTGCCAAAATATCACAATTAATACCATCACCATAGTTAGGGACATAATGTTAAGCAAACAATCCTTTAATAATTTTTAAAGTTGGGATTCTTCAGCATTGTACCCAAATATAATCTACGTTTCCAGAAGGGAAAAGCCTTCTGGGACATGAAAGTAACTTTGGAGTCACGTGAGTCTGATGTGAATGAGACCGATCCTTAAACTAGTAGATTGTTGATTTTTCACATTCAGGCACTGGGAGGCAACCGGGACAGGGGATTAAGAGCAACACTGGTCAGACAGAAATACCCGCCTGACCCTACCTGTATTACCTTACCCTATGAAATCCGTAAGACTCTTCTGGAATTTCTAGCGTGGGGCTTTGGAAAGTGTTTATAAAGGATCTGCTGCTGCCCATGGAGGTTTCTTTTTTTTTTTTTTTTTTTTTTTTTTTTTTTTTGCTTTGCAGGCTCAGAAAGCATCTTGTGAAGAAACCCCATGAATAATTAGGAATAAGGAATACAAATTAAAGATCCAACTAACAAACAGGTATTTCGGGATGAGGATGAGACCTCAAATTCATTCAGCAAGTTTGGCTTGTGAGCGTGCAGAAATCGGCAGTAAGCTATAAACTGGCACTGGAAATCAAAGGATTGGCTCCGGCTCTGCAGCAAGAGTTTCACCATTTCCATCAGCACAGTTGTTTCACCCACAGGTGGGGTTCTCATTTGTAACTACATCCTCTAACACTAGCAGTAGTCACACAACTCAGCAGGGAGATGAGCAGACTGAATGACATGTCTCCTCTGGTAGTTTGTATTTGGAAGAATCTCAGCACTGCACTCTGCTACAGATAGATTGGGGACAGATTTGGGAAGCCAAGGAACGACTTGCACTTCTGCACTTCTTTCAAGGAGTTTGCAGCAACCTCCCATCATAACACAGCAAGGATTCAGGGGTTAAGCTGCAAAGTCCCTGGATGGTGAGGGAGCTGCAAAAGGCCAGGGCTTGCTTTACAATGGCTTGCTTGATCCCCTACGCTTGTCCCTGATACTTTTCAGCATTGTTCCTTTTGCTACAGCTCTGAAAAGACTTCTGAGTGTGACTTAAAAGCATGGAAGGGCCTTGCAAAAGCACCTTCTTTTCCTGAATTACATTTTTACCTTCTTGAATTTCATTTCTAGTTCATTTCTAGTTCATTTCTAGTTCATTTCTTTACTAGCTACCGAGGCGACAGCAAAGCAGGTAGCTTTGCTCATCCTGCCCTCCCTGTGCACAGCTCACCCTCAAAAGGAGGAAGGAACTGAAGAGAGAGTGTTAGAGAAGTAGGTGACCAAGGGATCTCCATGGGATACCACTGCCTGTGAAAACGTAACCACTGCAACAACAAAGACATATCGCCTACTGCTGTCTGCTCTGCTTACATTACAGGTTTGGGGGGATGGCTGTGAGCTCCCTCCAGCAAGGCCAGTCCTGGGAGTCTACGGAAACACCTACCACTGAACAAGCAACCGTAAATAACTAGTGAGCAATGTGGATAACAACGCACACAGCCCAGTGCACAGGAGTCAATTTGATGGGCTTTTTTTCATTTCTGATGTAGCTGCAATGACATGAGATGTAAATGCACAGAATAAGGTGGGAGATGCTTTATCTAGGCTGTACGGAAAATACAATGAAGTACGACTAATCCTTGGCAGCAAAGGGCACGCTGAGTGAGGAGCCTGGGACTCAGGCCTGACCCGGGATGCCCTCAGGTGTTCCCTCAGACATGTCTTTCCCAAGATGTAGGTGGGAAGAGCACTCCAAGGTCTGGCAAAGGGTCAGTTTTTTAGAAGCAAAGTGCTGCAGAAACCTTTAGGGCTGATGGAGCCAGGGCTGATGCACAAAGCCTGGCGCAGCTCTGAAGTTCCCTGGGAACTTCACGTGCCATCAGGTCAGGGACACCCCACCAGTCATGCACAGTGACACCAGCAACAACAACAGTGTCAACAATGGCGTGCAGGACGAAAGCTTAGCAAAATGATGCCCAGACTTACACAGCTCTCCCCGACCACGTCGAAGTGTGACAACGCACAGGCTTGCTCCTTCACCTCCTCCATCCCAAAGATGCAGACGGCGGTGTCGTTCCAGGCCTTGTCGTTCAAGGCCTCAGGGTCACGACTGTGGCGGAAAACACCCACCCACCAGCCCCGTTCATCCTGGCGGACAAGGCTGGAGGAAACGATGAGGCCCCTGCACCCGCACTCCAAATACACGTGCCCTTTCAAAGTAAGGCCACCCTCTGCAGGGCTGCGCAGCTGGCGCAGGACAGCCATGCTCGGTGGCTCCGTGTTGTTGACCTCCTTGGCCTTCAACTTGTAGTAGGGAAAGAAGAAGTGATCCCCCCACTGGAGCGCGTCAACGAAGTGCAAAGGCTCATTCTTGCGCTTGATGATGCCCAGATCCTCCTTGGTCAACAGGTCGACCACTTTGCGCACTGTGATGACGGTCGCCTCGTCCGACCGGGAGGGCTCGCACTTCAGACGGCTCCTGTAGGAGGGGGCGGAGTAGGTGGCCGCCAAGGCCAGGTACCAGACGTTGGCCACCTGGAAGACGACGCCGGCAGTGGAGCCATCGGGCAGGCAGCTGACCACCTCGCTGCGGTTCACGCGCAGGTGGTAGGTCGGTTGCTCCCACACCTCGCAGTGGCCGTTCGCCTGGGTCCAGCCGGTCAGCACGACGCCCACCCCGCGGGACTCCTCGTAGGCCAGCAGCAGGTTGCTGCGGACGTCGGGGGGCTCCCCGCAGCCCTGCTCCGCCGTCGCCGGCATCACACGGCGGCGGAGCCCCAGCTCGGGCCCCAGCTCGTAGACGCAGCTGCCGCCCGCCACCAGCACGCCGCCGCCGCTCACCTCGATGTTGTCGATGAGGGCCCCCGGCAGCTCGAAGCTCTGGGGGCCGCCGGCGCCCGCCAGCGCCGCCAGCAGGGGCAGCGCCCAGCTG
>JAOXNO010000001.1:48788476-48824128 GCA_028565335.1 Limnodromus scolopaceus | reverse complement strand
CGGGGACGCCTCCGGGGCAGGGCGACCCCCGCGCACCCCGCTTTGCTTCGCTCCCTGCCCGGCTGAAGGCCACCCTGCGGGCGGAGGGGTGAGGCAGGGCGGCCGGGGGCGAGGGCGCGGAGCGAGGGCAGGCCCGGGGGCCGCTGCGCCGGTGGGCGCGGGGCTAGGCTCTGCCGGGCAGCGGCACCCCCCATCTCTGCGTGCTGCGAGCTTGGAAACCCTGCTTATACCCATCAAACCAGTCGTCCTGCTACACAGCACCCCTGTATCCCAGTCGGTTGCTGCCATCCTGAGCAGGAAGGTTGAGGTGTCAGCTCATCTCTGCTTAGGAACCTCATGGTCTTTGCCTGAGGTAGAACAAAGGCTCTGGGCTTTCTCCCGAGTTCAGCAGGGGAGGCAAAAAGCCCTGCCCTCTCCAGCTGTGCTGCTGAGGGATGGACGCCCATCCAGCACCCACTCGGGGGCAGGACAGACCATAGAATCATAGAATTGTCCAGGTTGGAAGGAACCCTTCACATCGAGTTCAACCTAACACTGACAAAAACCATCACTAAACCATATTGCTAAGCACCATGCTTACCCGTCATCTAAAGACCTCCGGGAATGATGATTTCACCACTTCCCTGGGCAGCCTGGACCACATCGAATGGCGCAACTGACTGGCTTTACTTCCCTCTGGGTTGTTGCTGGTAAAGGCTCCTCAGAATAAGAAGTATAGGCTGCATGCTTGGCTAACAGAAAATTACCATTTTGCTGAATTTTAAATGAAAAATGGTCTTGTGAAAGGTAGCAAAGATACATTTTAGTGTTCTCTCAGGGATGTCTCTGGAAACTCTGAGTGAGGACACGCATAGAGCCCATTGCCATTCTTGCTGAGAAGCAGACAGAGGTTCAAAACCCAGAGGCCAGTTGACCCTCCATTTACACAGCTTTTATCTTAAAGTAGCTTTACAGTGAGAATAAGTACAAAAGTAACCTCTGTGTAAATGAGTCAAGCACCACATTTTCAAGTAGGAAGCGTGACGTAGTTAGCAAATGTTCATTATCTTTTTCCATTACTGTACCCAGCAGCAGTTATTGTGCAAGGATTGATGTTGCTCTGGTCAGCAAAAATATTTGACCATCTTGCAGCAGTCAGCGTCTAGGCTAAATGTTACTGTGAAATTTGGAGCCCTCCACAACTCATCTGCTTATCTCTTGTACAGTGACTCCAAAATGCACCCAAAATCAGGAAGATGTAGCAGAAGATGTGAAGCAGAATCATTGGACAATATTTCTTCTCTCCAGATGCGAAGAGGTGCTCTGCCTACTAACAAGCACTGCCTGCAGCTCCCCGTGTGGTACTGAACTTCTAGTCGACACGTAGGCAAAGTAAATCCTCATGCCAATATAACCAAAATAAATTGTGTACAGAAACACAATTTATACAGTTTTGCAAAGGAGGCTGAACATGTCACACTGGAGTGCATTATACACCACCTTGCCTTCTAGTTGCTTTTCAGTGCAAATATAAAGCTCTCTGTGATCTGCCTCTTGCTCACAACCTATGAGGCTAACCGGGAAAGCACACCAACCTCCTGTCTGCAGGGCATCTTTGGTCCTGGCCACAGAGCACGTCCAGCAATAGGTTTCCTTCTGCAAACATCCCTCCCTTTGCAAACCATTGAGCTCTACACCTGTTGGCTTTGAGGGCTGACCAAACGACCTCTTTCTCAAGCTTTATGTATAGAATAGGCCACATGTACTTCCTTCACCAAATGACTGATTTTGTTAAATGGGTGAGACCAGGTGTCGTGGTTTTGACCAGATTGACCAATCAGAATGACAGATGGCCCCTCCCTCCCCCCTCTAAGGAAAAGGGAGGAGAGGAAGTGATAAAAGAGATTTATGAGTTTAGAAAAAACTAAACTACTTCAATGAAAATATTGATAAATAATGAAATGAGAAATAATAAGAAGAAGAAAAGAAAAAAAGGAAAAAAAAAGTATACAGTATATACAAAACCATATCTAGTTCCCAGGATGATGATCACGTCACCAGCAGGCACAGTGGAAAGCCCCAGGCTGGACTCGGTGACCGACAGGAGCTGGATTCCGGATCTGGAATCAGGAATGCTTGGATCAGGATCAAAGGCAGACAAACAGACAGGGTCCTCCTCAGGTGTCAGCCATTGAAGGAAGAGAGCTGACCCTTTGATCCCTCAGCTTTTATACTGAGCATGATGCGGATGGGATGGAATACCCTGTTGGTCAGTTTTGGGTCACCTGTCCTGTCCGCTCCTCCCCACAGGTGGGACCCCTCTACGCTTTTCCGCTTCCGACCCTCCAATGGGGCAAATAACAAATTTGCCTGACCTTGGTTGTTATAGCAATAAGTATAAGCAAGGGCCTCTCTGTATACCATTCCTTGGTATAATCAGGTCTTGTCACTGGAAGAGTGAACAGTTTCTGAACAATATGCTGTTAATTTCAGAGTTTAGTTAGTTAGAAGAGGCCCGGCTAAAAAAGTAAAATTACTGAACAGAAAATTAGTTCTGTTTTATGTCAAACCAGGCTTATTCTAGTCTAAGAGAACAGCAGTGGCTCCTCCAGCTGCAGACTTCTCTGACTACCAAAACAGCAGTGTTCTGCTTCAAATTTGCTTATTCTAGGACCTGGGAAGGCTGGACTGCATATGGCTGCTGTCGCAAAAAAACTGTCTAGTTGTGTGGGGTAGCAGGTGCTACCATGATGGGATGGGATGGGATGGGATGGGATAGGATAGGACAGGAGGCTGCACCCCACCTGTCCCAGGGACAGCCATCGGAGCCCAGTTCTGCAGACTCTTTCCTGCCTGAATCACTCTTTTGTTTCTGTTCTTTCCTCCCTCTTCCCAGGGAAACAGTAGCTTGGACTAGAGCCTCATCTTGCAATGTTTAATTTTGCATGCACTTCTGAGAGCCACTGAAGCAGCTTTGCACTGAGAATTAGTGCATGAAGTTTTGCTCATGAGTGAGTGACCCAGTTCTTGAAGTGGCAAAGTATTCTCAATTCCTTTCAAAGTAAATAGGAGCTTCTATCTTCAACCTGTTCTTCCAGAGACACCCATCAGGACACCGGAAGAGTTGAGCTTTTACTGATGTTATGGAAATAGAAAGGGAGGCTACAGGTTTATTTTTAAATGCTGCAGAGTGTAATATTTGTTATTAATGCAGCAAACCAGAAAACAGTGCAATCAGTCCATGATGATGATCTTCAAAGGTCCTTTCCAACCCAAACCATTTTATGATACTTTTATAAAAACTGAGCATACAGCAGCAAATCATCTTGCTCTAATTTCTTGGCTGTCAGTTCCATAGTTGGCATTTTTATGCTTTTGTTACACTGTGTTTTATTTTTCAGGCATTGAAGGAAGGGCAAGCAAGGGAGTCTGCCTCTTAATGTTAGACTTTACAAAGCATTCCTGCCTAACTCTGGCACTCCAACCAAAATTTCTAAAAAAGCCAGGGAACCAAATTGAGCTTCCTTCACTCTCTGAGGCAAGCTTTATATATTTCAGCAGGGTGTATGAGATCTGAAGTTAGAATGTGAATCACACCAGGACTTGATTCTATATGTACAATTTAAAGAGCTCTCGTTTAGATCTTCAGCAGTATTAGGCAGAACACATCCTGAATTATTTTACGATTGCTTTCCCACTATAGTTCATGTGCCTGCTTCCCTCCTCCTTATTTCTCATCTGCATGTTAAATTTCTCTGAATTTATGACTCCATGGAGAATCTGACAAAATATTACTCAGTAAATGAGATTTATTTTTTATGTTTAATTTATCTAGCTTAACTTTGGTATTTTCCCTGTTTTGAAGCTCCAAGCCCAATTAAGGTTTGATTTGATTTGTTTATTTAATGCATGTGGTTACCTTAACTCAGTTCTGAAATGTTTTTTCTCAAAGGGTAAATAACCCTCCGTTTACAAAGTAGTAATAGGTAGCATTAAGGTTAATGTGCATTTTATCTTCAGTGTAATACTTGAAATAACTGCTTTCCTCATTATATAGGTAAGTCAATTTTGTCTGTAACTAAATGTTGAAAAAATAAAAAAGAAATGCTGAGCAGTTTTTTCAAAAGGTTTTGCTTAGAAGGATTCCCTTCCTGGCAGAGTAAGTGCATTTGAATACTGAAACTGAGTTTGCAGATTTGGATTTTAGTTCTGCTTTTCAGTTTTGTTTCTATGCATCATTTAATCTAGAAGTTACTGACCCTTCTGCATTTTTTTTGGTGGTCTTTACAATGAGGAAATGGCAGAATCAAAAACAGGCCCCTTTGTGACCCTCGAGAGGAAATTCCAGTCGTTATTGCAAAACATGAGCAATTAACTCTGAAAGGTCTGCAAATAATGCAATTGAAGGTAGAGGACATTTACCTGAATTCATGAATGTACTAGTCACATATTTGCCTGTATTAAAATATTCACAGGTACTAGTGTGAGAGGGAGAGGGAAAGAAGGAAAGAAGGAGAGATGGAGGAAAAAAGCAAAGGAAGGAAGAAGGTTTTCATCCTATCTCTATTATAAATGCTATGAAATTTTGGGTAAGAAATCAGGTTTGCTGGTTTTAGCTGGGATAGAGTTAATTTTCTTCTAAGTGTCTAGTATGTGGCTATGTTTTGGATTTGTGCTGAAAACTGTTGGTAACACAGGGATGTTTTAGTTACTGCTGAGCAGCACTCACGCAGAGCCAAGGCCTTTTCTGCTTCTCCCACCACCCCACCAGCGAGCAGGCTGGGGGTGCACAAGACATTGGGAGGTTGGGACAGCTGGGACAGGTGACCCCAACTGACCAAAGGGATATTCCGTGTCATGTGAAGTCATGCTTAGCATATAAAGCTAGGGAGAAAAAAAGGAAGGGGAGGACATTCAGAGTGACGGTGTTTGGCTTCCCAAGTAACTGGTATGAGTGATGGAGCTCTGCTTTCCTGGAGATGGGTGAACACCTACCTGCCGATGGGAAGCAGTGAATTAATTCCTTGTTTTGCTTTGCTTGCATGCATGGCTTTTTCTCAACCTATTAAACTGTCTTTATCTCAACCCATGAGTTTTCTCACTTTTCCGATTCTCTGCTGCATCCCACTGAGGGGGAGTGAGTAAGCAGCTGTGTGGTGCTTAGTTGCCAGCTCGGGTTAAACCACGACACCAGGAAACCACAATTAGATATGTAAAACACATTTTTTTTCAATCACATTATGTTTCCTTTCTTTTCGAATGTGATATTTTTGAGATACAGTAGCAATGTTACAGAAAAGGAACTCAAGAATATACACAAAGTAAAAATATAGTTTGCATTGAAAAATGTTCAAAATCTAAATTAAAGCAACACTGACAAGATTGATTTTGTATCAGAAACACAAGCAGGAAACCTAGGCGATCTGTGCCACAACATTCCTATATAATGTTGGACAAGACAAATCCATTTCTAAACCCCGTGTTTGTCTTTTGTGTTTATGAAAGAAGTAAAATGACTTACCTTTCAAGGAAGCTCTGGGAATCCACACCAGTAAAGGCATTATATGCATGGGAAATAAAATTACAGAATTACAGGAAGGCACACGTTACTGCAAATAATGTTTTTTTTATCCTCAGTTTATTTTAACTTCCAGAGCTAACACATATCGACAGCTATGTTTTACCTACAATGTATTTTCTTGTTCTTTTATTTATTATAAAACTTTGGACCGTGACAACCAGCAATATTGTCTCCGTGAATTAACTAAGAGGAACGAGAGTTGAACAGTATCAATCCCCTTTTTTTTTTTTTCCTTCACAACTGGCAAGGTTCATGGGTAGTGCTGTCTGGCTGAAACAGAATGATGCAGCTGGATGATACTGGCCAAAACATGGTGATATAGCTGAAACTGGTATTTGCTGGTGTATTTGCATCTGCCGCTCGTATGCACACAAAGAGTACCCAGCACAGAAGGAATTCTGGAGAGGGAGCTTTGCCTGTAGTCACTTGGGGATGGGGTTAGTGTATCGGTGTGTCTTGCCAACATCAAATGCAATGCAGAATAAGGAAGCCACAAAGGTGTCTCAAAGCCACGGTCGGTCGCTCCATCCTCTGTAGGTATGCACGTTGTTTCATTTTTCTGGGGCTGCCTGTCTGTGAAGGAAAAGAAACACAACCCAGTTGGAATAAAAGGTGCCAGGGCTTGAGCAAAAGAAAAGCTTTGTGGGTGTGACCAGAAGGGATGCAGAGAGACTATGAGGATAATGTTGGGGATTACTGAGGGAAAGAAGTTGAACCACAGAGGATGAGAAAAGATATGAGAGAGATGAGGGGAAGGGAACCATATCTTTTTAGATAAGAGAGAGCAGAGTGTAGATAAATCTGTAGAGAAGTCTGGTAACAGCCAACAAGGACTATACTGCCATAACTTGTTGGGGATCTGTGTGGGCTGGTGTCAGCTGTAGCCACCAGTAATATGTCTGTGGGCTCCAGGGAAAATATTGCTTTGATGGAGTCCCACTAATGCATCTGAGCCACTTCCCCAGGGAGATGCTCCCTTCTGATGAAATGCTGGAGCCATATGCAACACCTGGGCATCTCTGACGTAGCAGAGTGCTCTGGATACTGGTTAATGCTTCTCTTCATAGGAGCAGCAAATTATAACCAAAAGACTCAACCTTAAACTAACTCGGGCTGGAAATTTTGGGATGGATTCTGACTATCAGAACGTGGCCCTTGAAAATCTTTTTAAGAGGAGCAGTGAATACAGAGAGCAGCAATGCTTTTAGAGTGGAATTTCATGACTTTATGGTGGAGGTATATGACATGGAAACCTGCAGGAATTTATGACCCAGAAGGCTCCTTCCAGTGCCTCATCCTTATGTGAAATCAGCTAGGAAGGGTACTGCCTGGTGTCGCTCAAGTACTTTTAAAAGTGACCCAAGCTCTTGACCTGGCTGTGTCTTCAGTCAGTGATAATAATCACACAGTGAAGGGACCTAAGATCTAGAGTGAGGTGTGAAGCAAGAGCGATTTTGATCAAATGAGAAAAGGGCAAACGCTGTATGATGTGGCCCTTCCTGTGTGTGCCAAAATACAAACCAGAAACTTCTGCACCAAGTCAGTTCCTTAGCATTAGATAAACACACCCTGAGTATAAGAAGAACAAATTTAATCTGCCACACCTAACTGTGCCAGTAGAAAAGGAAAACTATCAAGAACCTGTCTTAAACTCCTCTTCATTTTCCCCTTTGTACCCTTACACCTGCAGAGGAGATACTTATCAGCAGGCTTACTTAAACATTTCAAACAAAATCTGTCGGGTCAGCACGTTTGCCGTTTAAGCTGTCTAAACCATCCCATCCAATTCGAATGCGCCAGCTGTAGGAGAGCTTGTGCAGGCTTTTCTGCTGGCAGATCTGAAGGGGTGATAAATTCAAGCGGAGGACTGTGGTGGTGAACAGCTGGGTATGGGCCAAGAGGTGGTAAAGGAAATGGTGAGTAACCCCCCCCAAGAGCCTGGGTATGCCTCTGTTCAAGTCTCGTGGTTGTGAACTGAGGCTGTGAGATGTGTTCATGCCTTTCACAGATGCCTTGAGTGTTTCTTAATTTACATTTTTATTAAAGACTCATTGGCTGTCATTAAGACTGTCTAGCACAAAAACACCGTAGTACTATCTTGCACCAGCACAACCATTTGCAGAGTCACCATCTGCCTAATATCCTTAATATTTTCTAATCTCTAGCACCATTGTCTTATTGAGTTTTGGTCTCACCCTATCCATTTCTGACAAATGTAACATTTAATGGATACACGAATACTTTTTAATGGATAAGTTTAGCAGGAGCTTTTTAAAAACAGAGCTTTTTGCAACCGAATTAAATAAATTTTCACCTATTAGGATTTGAAAAGCCTGTGTCATTCCACTAATAAGAACCTTCAAGTCATAGAAAAGTTAAAATGCATCCTAAAATTTGTTCATTGAATTTATTTCAAGTTAAACTTGGAATGTTCACTCAGCATTGAAAAAAACACCCAAGTGCTCCAAGATGGGGAATAAGATGCTGTAATCTTCCAGAGGGACAAGCAAAATGAATGACTGCTTTAAAGAATGGTCATCTCAACTTGAATTACAGAACTGATGCAAGAGCCATTGTAGCATTATTGCGTATTGATATGCACCAGGATTAGAATAGGTTCTGAATGGATCAAGTACTATGTATTTCCCCCATTTCTCTGATTTCCCAAAATGATACAAATTTTGTGCAATCCCACTGCAGATGTGAGTAAACACACTTACTGTTATTTTTACCTCTGGCTTTTAGTTGTGGTTGTTAATCTGGTCACAGCCAGAGTTTCATAATCTGACACAAAGATATCACTTGGGAATTGAGTCAGATTACAGATATATGCCACTGTAGCAGATAGATAGATATAGTTGTTAACTTTAAGAGAAGGGTACTAGAGGGTACTATATACAAAGGAACAAGCCCTAACTAGAAATATTTTCCAAAGTATTCAAATACCCTTCCATTAATCCTGACAGTCACTTATAATAGGAAGTGTTACTTCTGCTTGCCGTTAGACCCACTTGTATCAGTTGGGTCTAAACTCAGATAACAGTCCAAGTCCACCCTTCAGCACTGTAACACTGATGTTGCATCCTTCACTTTCCCGTATGTGGACTAAAAGATGACAGCATACCAAACCCGCTTTGCCAGGGCAGTTTGAGAAAAGGATCCTCCACAATGTCTCACGTGCCAGAAATTCCAGCTCCCTCCATGCGCCTTTCCCCCATCAGCCTGGGAGTCCTACCCTCCTACAGTCCTGCCCTCCCAGAGCCCAGATGCTGACTGTGGGAGAGATCCCATCTGAAATACCAGCTGCGGCATCCAGTCGTTATCGAGTGTACAGGCCTCCACATACCCAGTTCTACAAAGTAAAGTATTTAGCTATGCTAGAGAGGAGTCGAGCATGTCTGCAGAGAAGATCTTGGATTTTTCTTTTGAGAGTAAAGATGTAAACAACACACTGGTGCTAGACAGGTTAATACAGAGAGGTGGATGGAATTAAGTGATTTTGGAATAGAAACCAAAATGTTCTTCCAAATGCGTGTTCATTTAAGGCACGGTGTAACTGAGCACCTATTTACGCATGTATCTACTTGTCCTTGCATACTGACCTTTGTATTTTGAAATACTCTTGGTGAGAGAAAGAAAAATTACTGTATTGTTCCCCAAAGTTAAAGATCTATGCAATTACGCTGTGAAATGAATGGCTTATCAGTAAAAAATAACTTTGCAATTAGCTGTGTGTAGGAAGGCAATGAAAGATGTTAACTCCACTCAGGGGGTAGCCTGAAAACTATTCTGGTGTTCAGACCGGTCTTGATCTCTCACTGCTGGTGCTTGACCTTTCTTCCCTGGCTCCATGGCTGGTTTCCAGGAACAAATCTTCAAGGAAAGGTAAAAGCTGACCCAAGTTTAACTCCTTATTCATCATTCTGGCAATTGTTTTTCGTGTATCTCAATGTCACTTCCCCCTTTTTGTTTTTGCTGAAGAGGCTTTTGCATGGAAACAGGACATTAGAGGCAGACAAACCAGCCCAGTGCTGCAGGGTATTCAGTGCCTGCAGGCTGCCATCTGCAAGCTGATTTTTTTTTTTCTTCTAGAGTCATCTAAGAGGAATCAAGAAGACGACAGAGGGAAAGACAAGTTTGGCATATAAATCCTCCCCTATTTCTATAGAGAAGATTTTTTTGGGGTTGTCTGGGTATCAACAATCTTTTAATGAGCATTTTTTTTAAAACCATTATCAACACGACAGCAGTACTTAGTCTTTTCATTGGTTTAATGAAAGTCTGATTAAGTTAGCCAAATTAATTAAGCTAATGAAATTAACCAACAGAACTTTCAATTTTGTATCCAGAGGCTACAAAGGTAGTTTTTGCCAAATTATCTCCTCAGTGCTCCCACTCTGAGATAAAGAAAGACCCAAGATATACATTACTTTTGCCACCAGAGAGCAGTGGAATTAAGTATTTTAATTACATCAATAATTGTTTTTAATTAGTGACATGTGCTAAATGCAAGAGCTTGCCGTTCCTTGAATGCTGTTGAAGAGTAGTGCCTCTGAAGGAAACAGGGACAAATCACTTAATTTGATATGAATTTGCTTGAAATTTTTTCTTTTTTTTTTTCAGTAATACTTCCCTTCACTCCGTTAATTGTAAGAAGGATCTGATTGAATTGTCATTGTCTCTGATGATTCACCAGCAAGTTTACCCTGAAGAGCTTGTTAGTTCATGGTTGTACCCCCAGTACATCAATCTGGAATACCGTTTGGAAAGCCAATCTCCAGTCTTTTAATTGCTGCCACTTTTGCAATGAAGAGTCTGACAGAGGGATTGATCTGCCCATTTCCTTCCCTGCCTCCTTCCTTTCCTTCCCTCCTGTCTCTCTGTCTTTCTTTCTTCTTTCTCGCTATCTCTCTCTCTCTTTCACTCCCACTCTCCTTCTTGCTCTATTTCTCTTCTTATTTTTACCATCCTAATCACCCCATATTTCATGCATGCTTGTCTTCATGCTTCTAAAAATGCTGCCTGCTCCTTACAAATTCTCTCTGCCAAAGGAGTTTTTGACACCCCAGTATATGGGGTGTAAACACCCAGTATTCCCACAGTTTCCCCCTTCTGTTCCTCTCCCTTCAGTCTGGGACATTGTTCAATGCCAAATCTGGGCAACAAACCTATGCTGCATGCCCTATTTGCTGTCTTGCTCAAATGGAATCCTTATTATGAATGTGAAGCCAGAGGATTCTGGAAGGCCAGATGAAAACAAGGATGGTGGATGCTATACCTGAATGAAGGTTGGTGGAGGTGAGAAAGCCTGGTGTGTAGTAAGATTGGTCATCTTCCCCATTACAAATGCCACTGAGCTAGTTTATTATTTGCAGAAATACCTTGCTTCTTTTTTATCTTGTTAAAAATACCTGTGGCTTTTCTCATTGTGCACAAATGTACCTGGCATCCGTTATGTTCTCCGTGTGCTCTAACTTCAGTAATTCACTACATAATCACAGAAACATAGAATCATAGTGTGGTTAATGTTGTAAGGGACCTTGAAGATCATCATGTTCCAACTACCCTGCCATGGGCAGGGACACCTCCCACTAAGACCAGCTTGCTCAAAGCCCCATCCAGCCTGGTCTTGAACACTTCCAGGGATCCACACTTCTCTGGGCAACCTGTTCCAGTGCCTCACCACCCTCACCTCAGAGTAAAGAATTTCTTCCTAATATCTAATCTACATCTCCCCTCTTTCAGTTTAAAACTCTTACCCCTCATCCCATCTCTCTCTACACTCCCTGACAAAGAGTCCCTCCCCATCTCTCCTGTAGGCCCCCTTTAGATACTGGAAGGCCACTATAAGGTCTCCCCAGAGCCTTCTCTTCTCCACGCTGAACAACCCCAACTCTTTCAGACTGACTTCACAGAAGAGGTGCCTTCATCTGGACTCTCTCCAGGATGTGTGTGTCCTTCATATGTTTGGGGCTCCAGAGCTGGACGCAGTACTCCAGGTGGGGTCTCATGAGAGTAGAGTAGAGGGGAAGAATCACCTCCTACGATCTGCTGGCCACATTTCTTTTGATGCAGCCCCGGATGCAGTTGGCTTTCTGGGCTGCCAGCGCACATTGCTGGGTCATGTTGAGCTTCTTGACAACTGACACCCCCAAGTCCCCCTCCTCAGGGCTGCTCTCAATCTGTTCTCCACCCAGCCTGTATTAGTACTTCTAAAAGTACAGATCTGCTAGAAGATCTCCTGTCCAAATAATCCTCTATGTATTATAATCTCACTAGTTATATGAAATTAAATGTTTACTGTACAGTCTGAAACTGAAATAGAGCTTAAACTACTGACGCGTACTGTGCTTTAAAACCTTCCACGTCTTAATCTACATGAAAGGATACCAGATACAGTTTCTTTTTTTTTTTTTTTAAATGTGAACGGTATATTGCTTTTAATATTCTTGTTGAAATATAACAAAGGCAAGTCCTCAGTTAGTACAAAATGTCAGAAGTCTGTGGTCAATGAAGCAATAGCAGTTTATCCCAAAGGAGGATCTGAAACAGAATAGAATATTTAGTCTGAATTCAAAGTAAAAAAAAATTTAAAAGGAATTTTAAAAGAACCATAATTTGTTTGTCTGCAATATCAATGCTTGAGAGTTAATAGTGTTCTCTATATCTCTATATTCTCTGTATAGTTATCATTTTATCTCATGATCTCTGTATTCATTAATTCATCAAATAATCTATTGTGAGACCTCCCATCCAAATCATCCTTCAGACAACATGACATTCAGCCAAAAATACATATTGAAACTCTGTGATAGTATAAGGTATGCGACAATGATCCAAATTTTACTGTAGCGAGATCTAGTTTTCTGCATGAGCACTTCTGTTAAGTATTTTTGTGAACATTCAAAACGTACAAAAAGCCTTTGAATCACTGTCTTAAAAAAAAAAAATTAAAAAATGAATAGACATATATGCAGCTAGGCCTGGATTCAAAAAGGTAGTTCAAGAATTAGATCTGGTACAGAAGTATGTGGAGGCCAGGCAGTGGCTCAAAGAGCAAAACAAGAAGCTTGCTTTTTACACAGGGAAGAGCCACCAGAAATATAATCTTTGCAGGAATGTTCTGGATTAACACAGTTTGCCAGCCCAGATGTGTTTAGAAGAGTAGCAGTAAATAAAGTCTCTCCCTTTTCAAGGTACTTAGAGTCTCTTAATCCAGGCTAAGGAAAATACTTTCAAAAAAATGACCCATAGGTGATGCAGCTCAGCAAAAAGACAACATTTAACAGCCATGTTCAAAAGTCTCCTGGGGTCATTGTTTTCAGTGAGTGTTGGCAGCCACCAAGCTGGGAAGGGCTTCAAATATTTTGGAAGACAGGATTATAATTCGAAATGATCTTTACAAATTGGAGAAGTGGCCTGGGGGAAAAATAGAATGAAATTTAATAAAGAAAAAGAAAAAGCCACATAATTTGTTCGGCTGTAAAACCCATATCTAGGAAGATGATGCAAGTTCCTTGAAAGTAGAAGATTCCACATGTAACTGAAACAAGCAGCATTGCAGGCACAAGATTGGGAGAAACAAGGTAACCCACAGTTTTTCAGAAAAGGATCCATGGGGTATCCTGTCACATGCTGGGATATGAGTCAACAGCATCACGCATTTGTGCTAAATCACTTGGAGATGAAACTTCTGTATAAGCAGAAATATTGTCTGCAAGAGCATGAAGCAATCCTTCTACTCTGCTCAGCAATGGCAAGGCTGCAGCTGATGTGTTGCCTCTGGCTTTGGGCATCACCCTTCAAGGAGGAGGAGAACCAATGGGAAGCAACAAAAAACCAGAATGGGCCTTTGAAGACAAGACTGGATTAACTAGAATTGGATTGAATTTATTTTTCTCCAGAGGAAAAGAGAAAAGGGTAAACAGAGATGGGTTGTGGTGATCTTCAACTACGCAACAGGAAAGGAAACCGTTTGTTCCCCTTGTTGATTGCATGACAGGAAATCTACAGTGAGTAAGGTTCAGATTTGACATTAGGAAACGTCAGGACAGCAAAGTCTCAAAGGGTCGACCACTGGGCAGTATTTAAGAACAAAAACCTTGGTCAGGAATGACAGGCAGAATTGGTCTTGCCTGGGTGGTTCCACAGCATCCCACCAAATTTGTGATTGATGTTCTGGCTTTATCTTGCTGAAGAGAACGGGGCTTGAGCAGACAGGAATAATGAATAACTGAAAAAGAGAGGGGGGTGTGTGTGTATAGGGATGATGCCATTTATTCGGGAAGATTTGCTATGCATTCATGCTTCGTATCTTCATCCCAAACTCAGGCCAATAATATTCTCTATCATGCTAGGATGGCATTTGCTTCTATCTCTCATTCTCTAGCAGTGCCCTGTATTTATCATTACTTCTCCCCCTTCAAACTGTTTTTTTGGCTGGAGGGGAGTGGGGAAGGGGGTTCTCACTCTCTCATCCTTTTGGAACATCCTGCATTTTGCAGTGATTAGGAAAAAGCTCTCACAAGTCCTCCCTGGGAGAGCTGACCTCTCTGCTACCACTGTGAGGAATGGGGAGGTCCCTCATAGTGTGATGGCTGCAGAGGCCACTAAGCTTCAGCAAGGCAAAATAAGGTAAACATTTTGCAGGCAGAAAATTTTCAAAGTATTGCCTGGGAAAACTGATGAGAAAGTATCTCCCTAACAGATATTTATTGAAGGTGGAAGAATTAGCTCAGATATGAAAGACAGCAATTACTGAAGCATGAAAAAGGAATGTGGAACCTCTTTTAGGTAAAAGTTTAAATGCAACACAAACTTTATTTCATGTATCAATCAGTACTTTTTTAATTGACCACAACTAATCAACATTTAATGGACTTAAGACAGAATAAGATTTTACATTTGCTACGAAGAAGTACCAGTGTTCCCAGTGTACTGGATTTTTTTTGTTCTTTCTTTTTTGTATTGTTGTTAGGTATTGTAATCTATGTAGTAAGTCCCTTTACATCATTCAGAGAATTCTAGAGAATGAAAATTTCAGTCATAACTAGAAATCATCAAAAATAAGGCTGAAAAGTATTTTAAGAGGTCCTCTAGTCCATCCTCTTTCTCATAATGGAAGAACAATTACAAGTAAATCATTCTCAAGAGATTTTTGTCTCTCCTATTTTTAAGAGTCATCAGTGGTGGAGAGTTCTCTGCCTCCCAAGAGGAGCTATTCCTGTGCTTTATTAACAATACAGGCAGGGCCTGAATGGGCAAGCTGGAGCAGGTCTTCTCTGGCTATTTAGGAAACTATCACTAAAGGTTTCCTGTCCCATCCTGCTGCCTGAGATGTCTGCCCAGCAGCTGGAGAGTGAAAATGGAGAAAGCCCCAGCGTATCCAGCTCATGGTCCAGCCTGTGAAAGTCTCTGTGAAGGTGGGTGGCTGAAATGCATTTGCAAGGAAACCCTTGCAGAGGGGTGGGGGTTAGAGGCAGGGATGTCTCCAGCTGTTTGCTTCTTCCTACATCTTCCTCTCCTACATGCTCCTACTCCAACATCTTCCTCTTAGAAGTGAGCGTTTGTATGGCAGGATGTGCTCTCGGCCAGTACTTCCCAAAGGAACAACTCACCAAGGTGAGGATCACATCCGTAACCAGTTGAGCAGCAGGTGTGTTTCTCTCCGGTGCTTAAAGTAGGAGGTGCGTGGTAGGAGGGAGACTTACAACTAGGAGAAACAACTAGGACAGAAACCAGTTTGGAAGCTGTCCTGCCAGGCATTTCTCTTGGTGCACAAGGGACAGAAAACTTGGCACCTGCTGGTGCATGTTTTTAAACGTCTTCATGGTGAGTGTGCTTGGCAGCTTCCCCGTAAGCTTCGCAGATGGCTTTGCGAGGTCAGCGGTGATCTGTAGTTATGACCACATGCTGGCAGGCGAGGGCTGGGCTGTGGTGAGTCCTCAGCAGGGGCTCACTCTCACTGCCTCTGCATCAGCCAGCTTTTCCCTTTTTTTTTTTTTTGTGCCTTCCCATCTTTCCACACACCAGGTTATCTCTCTGGACTACCATGGGAGGCCACACATTTGTAACCACCTGCACCTCACGCCACCTTTGTTTATTATCTCATGTGAAGGGTGTGTTTCTGGTTTTCATATTAGTACTGATCTTTCACTGCCTTGAAAAGGTTATTTTACTTTTATGTGGTGCACTAAGAGCTTTGGCTGAATATTTAGAAATACATTTATTATTAGAACAAGATGTTTCCGGCTGCTACTGTCAGAGTGGGTGCTTGTCTACAGACAAACATCCCGCTGCCCACCCCAGGGTTCAGCCTTGAGGTTCCTGAAAGGGCCCTGGTGCTCAGTCCAAAGGTCCAAGGCCGTGCAGTGAGAAGCCCATGTCTCAGGGAAATCACTGAGAGTTTTTCCAGCAGCAGGGACGATACGGCATCAGAAGCCTTTCTGCGTGCTTAAGGGATGCTTAGCACATCTCGGTTAACGTAGGTCACAGCCTGTGCCATTGCAGCTCTGCTGCCCCTGTTACCCGGACCAGGGGATGCAGCCTGCAGGGGAGCACCAGCATCAGCTGCCCTCGTGCCTGTGTAGGACAGACGCATTCAGGGAGCCAATATTTCAGCCCCGGTGTCTCCTCCACAAGCACTGATTCATGAAGCGTGGATACTGCTCAACTTCACGTCAGCTTTTAAACAGTGAATGATGTGGACCAGCAAATAGTGGACTCTTGGTGGTGATATTCTGGGTTTTCCTACAAAATGCTCTATGTGCATGCGCGCACACACACATGTATGTAATCGTATGTAACATGTATGTACATATAGAAATATATATGTCAAAGGCAGGGAGTAGTATAGTGTTTTATAGCATAGACTATATATAGCCAGGAGCTCACTGCAGATATTTTGCTTCCTATTTGCAATTATGTGGATCACATCCCTTCCCACAAATCGTTATATAACCCTCCCATGGCAACTGCGGCAGTTGCACAGGAAAATAATGTTAGGAAAATAATTATATTTAGCTGGTTCAGTGAAAAAGGTGTATTCCAAGGGTAATTAGATACCTCAATGCCTAACTCTTTTAGTACTCCTGAGAGAGGCTGGAAACCGTTTCCCCTTGCTAGGATCTCCCTGAGCTTAGCTGGAAGCTTTTTACATTGGAGTTGGGAAATCTTTGGGATAGTGAAATTTGCAGTCTGTATTTTAGCCACTTGGTGCCGCTACCAATTCAGTTGACAAAACCAGTTTCTCCAGCAAATACGAGATAGTAATTTTAGCAGGATGCCTTGATCTAACTCAGCCTTCGACACTTGGTTTTGTGGGGTTACCTGTTGTTCAAAGGTTCATGCAATAACCCTTTTCTCACAGTCACCAACAGGCATCAGTTCAGCTGCAGTCATGATGTTTCTTCTCAAAAGAATGGCTTTTTATTAAAGTGCACAAGTGAAAGGTTAGCAGAATTGATAATAAAAGGATCTAAAAGAGAACTTTAAGAGGTATTTCATAAACATGATATGGTGGTAGAGGGTTAAAAACCCTAATTCTTATTATATGGTTTGAGATGAAGCTGCTGAAAATAAGCTACTCATCTCTGCTGTTATACAAACTTATAAAAAGTATTCGTGAAACAAGATGATCGATTAATCCTATTCCAAACTTCAAACATCTCCTCCATCATCATTATAAAAATGCTGTTCCAGATATTTTTTTAATCAACTGCAGATTTTTTTCAAACTGCTTCCTCACAATATCCTTGCTGTTGTAGTGATCTTTGTTCTGTTGGGAACTGTCAGATGTAAATGTAATACCGTCAGGGTAGTCTAATGATACATTCAGACCTGAGAACATTTATTTACAGTCCTCAGTGGTTAGGAAAATGTGTATTTTCTAACATGGGAAAAGCACACATCCCAACAGATGCAACTACTTACCGAAAAGCCTATCAGCATTTTGCAGCATCTTCAGGTAGAGGGAGAAAACCCAATGCTGTCAAGTCATCTCTCCAAAAACAGCTGGGCAGGTGCCAGCTAAAAACCACTGACAGAGCACTTGCCTGGGTGCCCTCTGAGAGGCAATGACAAAAGGAGAGGAAGACATGGTGGGAATCCTGTGTTGGGTGGTCTGAGAAGGAGAGAAGAGTGGTAATAGCAGCAACACTAACGGCAAGTGGCAGGAGGAAAAGGAGCAGGATTTTGGGGGTGGAGGGAAAGGCATGTAATACTATAAATTTTCTCTAGTAAGCCTTTCTTACAAAACAATTGGGAGCCACTAACCTACAATTCACAGTTCTACAGGTGATAGAGACCATGTTGTCATCCTGGAAATCATAATTTTTTCCTGGAAATCATAACTTCTTGCATGGTGCTGGCATCTGGCCAAGTCAGATATAATTTCAATGATCCTCTGCCTGAAATCAATTTGTGATAGTGCAGCATGGTGACATCCGGACAAATAACCTCACAGAAATTTCTTGATTGTGGAATGCATTTCATATTTTAAATAGAAATTTGCCTCTATTCATAGCCAGTTGCTTTCACTTGCCTGATATTAACTCATGCAACAGTGAGTTTCAGGCATGCATTTCAATGTCAAGCCTTTGAAAAGAATTTCACATTTTTCTGTTAGTTATATATCACCTTGTTTCACTTCCCTGTATTCTGTAAGATCCAGGATTTAAAAAGTAAATAAAAGAATTTAAGGGCGACTTCATGCCATTTCCGTGCAAGGTACACGACTGATGTTCCCGCAGGAAAATAGTCTGCTCAGTTCCCTAAAATAAAAATCCCCAGATTCTCATTAAATGGCTGGAATGTGTCAGACTGTAGAAATCAAAATACTCTGCTGAAATCGTTTAGAGAAAGCTCTGGCAGTCTCCTGCCTGATGTGCGCATGGATGTGTGCATGTAGGTAGGCATAAACCTACTCCTGTCCCACTCCATGGCAGCTCAGCAGCTGGATTGCCTTTGGTATTGGATCTGAGCAGCCTGTGGCTGTTATCTCTTTCCAGAGAACACGAAGCAGTTTGGTGTCTGCACCAGGAGGAAAACACTTTCCAAAACATCCAAGTCCTCTGCTAAACAAATTCATGTTGCTCCTGCAAGTCCAATCACCATCTTAACACTCTTTCCTCTGGAGAGGTGCTTCAATTGGGTTTAATTTGCATGAGCTATTTACTCACAGGTTCACTAACACTACTGCTGTTGATGAACTTGGGTTCTGAGAGAACAGATGGCCCCACAGACCTTGTATGTTGGGGCAAGCAGCTCCTTTTGAAGCTGTTGCAACTGCTCCAAGGCTCTGCCTCCTCTTGCTTCTCCCTTGGGAGGATTTTGGTGCAAGGGACAATTTTGCTGGCAGCTAGGGTAGGAGCTGGGAGGTCACTTGCAGTTGCTGGAAAAGAAGAACAGGCACTCGACTCTATTTCCAAAGGTAATGGTGTTGTGTTTTCCCAGACCGATAACCATGTCCCCTTTTCCTTCATAAAGATCTCTCTGCTTGCATGGCTTCTCACCTGCCTGCTTGCAGCAGGTGTAAGGACAGGCAGGGGCAGTGCCTTTACCTTTCACAGGTCTCAGGATGTGGGCTCAAGCTCCTAAGCCACTTGGCAGATGATTGACAATTGCATTCACAACGGTAGGAAAGAATAATATTTATTTAAAGAATTAAGCTAATGAAGAATACATCAGGAGGATGGGGGAGAAGGGAGTAACACAACCCAACTGCCTCAGGACCTGCTGGCAGATAGCTGTAGATAAACCATAGACACTTGTGCTGAACAGAGACAATTAATATTTGTCCCTCAGAATTTTTCTAGTTAGAGCATTGCTCAAACTGTGGTGTTTTTTTTTTTTTAAAAAGATCTGCTTTAAAAGACCAAAAGTGCAAATGCATGGAAGGAGGCCTGGCTCCCTCATTCACTTTTTATTGATGCCCCATACAGGCAAGCTGGCAGGAGCAGGAGTCTAAGATTTCCTGCAAAACCAAATTGCAGCGTAGTCCTCTGTAGCAAAGACTGGAGAATAAAACAGTGAGAGATCTACTAAACTCCTCAGCAGGGGGAAGAGCCTGCCCACCTTCACGTGCACAGCTGAACAAATACTCTGCCTTTGCTGCGATCCAAAGACACGGTGCCCGAGCCTCCTTCCTGCCATTAGCTTTCCAAGCACGGCACAGCAACAGCAGGCTTCAGCTGAAGCTTGCACAACTCCTGCAAAAAAAAAAAATGAGCGCTATTGCTTCTTGGCTAAAGCTGGTTTGGATATTCCTGAAATGCATTGCAGAAACGATCATACTCTGACTGCCTTCTGGAGATCTTGTTCCGACTCGAAAGTAATGAAAGCTCGAGCCTGCAGGATAATCCGAATGCTTCAAACAGTTCTCCCTTACTCCGTGTGGATGGTCCCAAAATTGGATCCTGAACGTAACTGCCATTGCAATTAGTGGCTTCAGGGGAACAAAGAAGGGGCTCTGTTTACTACAGTGAGACTGGTAAGATGATCTCTTTCCCAGCCCTCAGTTCCCACTGGTACAATAATAACCAATAACTGGGATTTCCATCACTTGTGTCCTCTGGGAGACACTTATATATCACTGATTCATATTGCAAGTTTCCTTGTTATGTGACTGCCATAAGCCTGGCAAATCAAAGAGCGCTGACAGCCTACTGAAGGAAGGGATACTGAGCAGAGATGGACAGGAATTTTTCAACAAAACAACATGTCAACACCAAAACATTTAAGGGAAACAATAGGAGTGCCAGTGAAAGTTTAATTAGGAAGGTATTTCGGAGAAAGACGCATCCCCTTCCGACTGATGGGTACCCCATGGGGAGGGATGTTATCTGCAAGCAGGAAACCACCGCTCGTTGAATTTGTGCCTGGCTGTCTCCCTCCGCCCTGTCCCGCCGGAGCTGCCACCTGCAATATAAACCACGGGCATACTCCCTTCAAAGCTGCTATACCAGATGGCATCCTCCCTTCCCAAATTAGAGATGAAGCGTGTTGGCAGAAACTCCTTGGGAAGCAGGAAATGTCTGCACGATGTTTCCCGCTCCCCTCCCAGCAGCTCTCCTCGCTGCCTCACGGCTGCCTGGATTGGCAGCTCCCAGCTCCCACCGGCGTCAGAACCCAGAGCTCCTTAGTTTTTTGAAATTACAGAAGCAACTCTGTATAGCTGAGCCCTCTGTTCCTACCATTTTATTTCTAATGCTTAAAAACCCTGTTTGATGGTGTTCTACAGAGGCAGCAGTACCTACGCTAGTACCTAGTGGGATATGATATAGTTGAATCCTTAAAAGTAAACTGGTTTGATAGAACCTAGAAGCAAAAAACCCACCTTGTAAAATATTCTTTTAATAAACAGTTTTCCGAGTTTTGAATTATTTGCAGGAAGTTTCCACAATGAGATATTTGGAACCAAAAGTTTGCGTTTGACAAAAAAAATAGGAGCTAAAGTACATGTAGCACTTTGGTCCTGTGGCAGTGGTATTCTAGCCCAGAGCTGCTCGCCTGGTTTCCACAGGCTCCACTTGAGAGGAACGGCCGGCCTATTCCTCCATGGAAAGACCAACTTTCATGCATTAACTAAAGCACTCGCAACAGGTGTAAACAACTTTCCATTAGAGGTAAAGTTCCTGATACATTAGACAACATCACACTTTAACCTTCCAAGATCTAATTTAATTCCTAGGATCAATAGCTCATGTTACTAATACATTTTACCAAAACCTGGGATCATGTCCTACATATTATAGTAATTCTTTCCAGAAGAATTTCAATTTGTAAATAATGAAGAGCTCATACAACTCCTTCTGTTAGCAGCGCTGCCGGGCCTTTTGCCAGTTTGTAAGCTGAAGAATTTTGGTGTTTAGTGCTCCCATCTGTTCGGAAAGCCTGAGGGTGAGTAGTTATCAAAAGCAATATGTGGGCTTTTTTATTCCATGTCTGAGATTTTATGACACACTTTGTCACAAAACAGACCACTGGGGAGAAGAGATTTCCCTCCTCCTGAGTCGCTCTGCCCAGGGAAACCTCTGAAGTCCCACATACTTGATTTTTGCCCAGTCTTGATCCAAACACACCAAAATTTGCACAAATATCGAATAATTCCCATCCCAATGCCCCAGAAAGAAATAAGACTAAGTGTTTCACAGTTACGAAAGAATTAAAATCTCAGGCATGTATATACTCAGCGCAGAGGAATTCGATAAACACAGCTCTGTTTGAACGAGGGCTTTGAAGGCAGCCCTGCTGTCAAGGTATAAGGAAACTTTTGTTCCCCAAATAAACACTTCAAATGTGCCCTTCTGCTGCATCAAGGTTTGGAAGGTGAGGGCTCCTCTCCCCGTGGGGACAGTGGGACGCACGATGGGGGACACATGGGGCTGTAGGCAACCTGCCTGCTCCGTGGGGGCTGCGTGCCTGGTGGGAGCCCATCTGATCCACCCAGTGAAACAGCATTTTCACTGCCTTTCCATCAGGATGCCTCAACCTTCCTGGCTTGAATGTACTCCAGCATAAAGGTTATTTTCCACAAGCGATCATTTCATTAGAAGTCACTCAGGACACCTAAGGGCAGGTGGGTTGGCAACAGAGAGCTCTTTACATGCTGTCTGTCTGTCCTCTGTCCCACCCCAGGGAGGGACACGCTCCTCTCCTGCCGAAGGTGCTCCCTCTTCCCCTGGGGCAAGTGGATCATCAAATCGCCTGCAAGCCCTGCCTGTAGAGCTTGCACAAAAATAAAAGTGGACATCGACGTCTCCTTCTGGCAGCACAGGAGATGGCACAGATGTTGATGGGGTGGCTCCAGGGCTGGTGGCAGCCACTGCAGAAAGCAGAGATGGGAAATGTCAGTCTTTGTAGAAACCTCTTCCTGCTTCATCAAAACAAGTTGCTGCACCCAGTGATCCTGAAGTCCAATGCGATGCCCGGGTATAGATGGAGTAATTCTTCCTTATGCTTTTTATTTCTTCAGGAAAGCTTAACTGTACAAATTAAGAAACTGAACTCCTGAATTGTACAAAATAAGGGAAAAACTCCAAAGGGTCTTAAATGACAAGTAGATTTTTAACTGTTATTTAAAGGCTACAGTTGCAGACACCAGTTTCTCCAGGGTTTGCTCTTGGCCTGCTTTAACTGAGAAGAGTCACTGTCAAGATAATCATGAACAGGTTCCTAAATGTTTACTGAAGTTTCTGGTCTGCTTGTTGTAAATGTTAAGTCTTGTAAGTGTTGTAAATGTTGATAGTTTTTGTTAGATTCATCCACTAAAAAACCGGTGGTTTCATGTAGCTGTGTTTTAGCACAGCAGAGACCAGACAAAATCCAAATGAACTCTATTACTAAAATTAAAACCAGTACTAAGAACTCAGAATTCAAACAAGCTCCACAGTCACAGAAGCCTGGCACGGCAAGCACAAGGTGAAAAAGAAGTGTCAAAACACAAGCCTGAGAAGGAGCTCGGAGGAACCATTTTTAACACCCTTTTATCTCCAAATCAGCCAATTTCCATATTCATTAGATATAGGCTGTAAGTATAACTCCGCAGAAATTCAGAATACCGCATTTGACTGGTTTCATGTAACTTGGTCTGCATTTACTTTGCAATATCATTACAATTATGAAGAAACCTCTACTCAACCGTGCACAAGTCTATTGAACATTTTAAAGTCAGGCCAGCTCGTCTCATTAAAAAAACCCCTCGTCAGTCATAAGTGTCAGAGCTGCTTTTCTTTTCCTTAGTCACAATGCATTCCAGTCCTAACGAACCGGCACAGCAAGAGGTTTATTACCCTCCTGCTTGGTTAAGAAACAACAGGAGTCTTCTCTGTCAAATGCAGACCGTCTAAAAACCGTTCCACTTTGTATTTGTTATCAGATCTTCCAATGCACCACAGCTAATTAGGCTTTTGCCTCCCAGACCCCAATTCTCCTACTGCTCTCCTTCAGTTTCAGTTTTAGTTGGCTTATGCAGTGCATCTGAACAAGCCTGTTTTTGTTAAATTTCCCAGCTTAAGAGGGATTGCTTGGAAAGCGATGAGAAGAGCCTAAAGCCAATACCTGAGCGAGATTTAGGCACTTAGCCCTCTTTTTCGTTTAAATAAGAGGCCCACGTTTGAAATATCCTGTAAAGCCGAGGTCTTAAGGGCAGGAAATTGTACATTTAGGGTTTTATCCTCAAGCTGGTAGAAATCATCGTAACTCCAGCCATGCGTGCGGCTGGGATAATGAGTAACACCGCAGCCAGCAGTCGGTGGCCAAGCCATCCCCAGGCGCAAGAGGCTGCTGCTGCTGCTTCCCATTCAAAGGGCAGTGCTTGGCATGGCGGGGGAGCCCAAACTCTGCCTGTTCTGGCACCACCGTGGCAGGTTCAAGATGCTCAGCGGTCGGCGGGGAGAGGTGGGGCACGGGAAAGGTCACCAGCAGACCCAGGAGCCCACCGGCTGGCCAACGACAGCGGGGGGAGCTCCCACACGGCGTCTTCTGGGAAGGGATGAGCTTGGCATCCCCCGTGGGTGCCAAGGGCATGGTCCAACAGATAAGGCAACAGGCTTTGGCTCCCTGCCGCCGCTGGGGAAGGTGGTAGGAAAGCAATCAGTTCAGCTCGCTGCATGGCTGATTTAGCCAACAGCGGGCTGCCCCGGAGAGCAAACACAGGCGGCGCTGGCACAGCAAGGTGTCAATAGACATTTTATTCGCTTGCTTGTTTTTTGTTTGTTTTCAAAAGGAGCCTCCTTTCCCCCTTTCTCCACAGGATTTCGGCACGAGCAGAAAGCATGACTGTCGAGCAGCGTGCCGTGCCATGAAAGGCCTTACAGAAACGTGCACCTCGGTGATTGCAGTGACTGGGGATGGGAGCACGGCACATCCCGTGGGAAAGCGGAGGGCTCTGGAGGTGATGCTTAACAAAGTGAAAGGGTCTCTTTCAGCAGCCAAGTATTGACTGCAGGCATTAAGCTTGTATCTATAGTTTTATAGTTTAGAAAGTTTGACTTCCTGGAAGTTAATTGAATGTTTCTTTTCCAAGTATGAGCACAATACACCCTCACCGAGGATCCAAGGATGAATTCAAGCTTTTGTATACTTTGCAGCATGGTGCTTGCCATCTGTGACACGGATACAAATTCTCTGTGAGACTTGTTGGCATTTGGAAAACTAATGGTTTTGGTGTGGTTTTTTTTTCCATCTGAAGATGAGCTACAGGAACTCCAATTTTATTTAGTTGAATATTAAATTAAACGCACATGATTTGTTTGTCTTCAGTGCCTTATATGTCAACTTTAAACTTCACAGTTAACAGTTGCAAGGAAGGACAAAACTAGGCATTCATATTTCCTAGCCACTGCCCAGACAGCTGCAAGCATGAGCTCTGGGATATTTGTTCTCAAGACTTTCCTTGAAATCTTGAGAACTAGCCTGATCGTTTCATCAGTGGATGCTGAGCCATGTTGGAGGATGTGATGGGCACGGGGAGCTTCCACAGGGAATGGCAGAGTTCCCAGGGGACGTCCCATCCAGACATGTGAGGCCAGCGACTGTCCTATCTGCTAAGGGGGATGGGGGATACTAAGTTTTATTTAAGTCAAGGTTGTATCTACAAGGCTGCTGGAAAACTCTGGATTAAAATCCAACCACAAGAAATCGTTCTGAGCTCACAAGAGTTTCCTATGCAAGGTACTAAAAATGTACCAAAATTTGCCTTTAAAGACCATCAAGAAAGAGAACTCAACACACAGAAACAAATTAATGATACCATTTTAGAATAGATTTTTAAAGCAGCTGTTAAAGGGACACTACGAATTAGAAAATTACTAGAGATTAATTAGAAAACTAATGTAATTATTTCAAACCCCTTTCAAATTTTAACCTTCTATGCCTTATCAGCTTTTGGGATGGAGGCATCATATTTCTTATTGTTTTAAGAAGCAGTTCCCTGAGCAGAAGACCCGATGAGCTCTGGGTACGTGTGCTTCAGTGACTAATGACATTCTTCGCTTCATACGATGCAAGCTCTGACTGAAGCATTGCCTATGGCTGGAATATTTAAACTTCCATTCTCCTGGGTGGCTTCCCTTAATGTCTAGTAATAGTGCTCAGAGCTCACACTAACAGCACTATTTTAGGTCTTTTTCCTCCACCCAGTCACAAAAGATCAGGAAACCCGTAGGAATTTAATACATTTTAGAATTCTACATCTCTCTGATATGGCTGCAACTGCCCAAAGGTCATCAAGGGGGACAAGGAGAAAGACGGACGGATCTCCAGGCTCTGTTATCATGTGAAGAGTCAGATAACTGCAGGAAATTCGAGTAAAAATAGGTTTTCTATAAGCTCTTGTTGTGTGACTGTCCTACCCAAGCCATAGGATATCCTCATTAAAGGACTACGCTAGGAAATGGGAAAACTGACTTAAAAGTCGTGTCAAAGGTCCAAAACACACTGTTCAACGCTTGCTTTTTTTCCCCCAGTATAGTCAACCTAAGTGTTGCCTGTCACTGCTGTAAGTCTGGAAAAATAATTTGAAATCACCCTGTCACCTTCCTCTCTGTTGTTTTGCTGAAGTTCCTTTTCTCTTCCTTTTCTTCAGAGCTCACACACGCATCTATACTGTCTGTATGAATGTTGTTAGGAGCATGCACAAGAACACGCATACTTCTTGTAAAATCCATACTAGTAAATTCTTGGTGTTGGGTTACTATTTCCAGCATTGCTAGCAATTCACACTACATATATATATATATGTATATATAAAAATACATATATATGTACATATTTGGTAGCTGTTCCTTTAAGGTGCCAGGAATGAAGCAGCCAGGGTTCAGTTTAGGCAACTTAGTAGGTTGTGTGTAGGCAGTGGGAAGCAACCTAGAATATGAATCCTGGCTCAGCTTTGATGTCATCTCCACTGAAGTTGAGGGAGTTGCTCTGGATTTACGCTGCTGTTTATGAGAGTGGAGCTTGGCTCAGAGCCCTGTATATAATACATATAAAATATCATCTAATTGTACTTGCTTCTACAAGATTAACCCAGCTGCTGAGATTTCTGCATGTAAATAGCTATGAAATACATTGTGTAATCCCTGTGATTGATGTTTTTGAACATGTTTTGGGCAGTGCTGTGGTGTCTGTCTACACCAGATTCATTACCCACCAGAGGGCTGACAGTATCAGCACAAACGCTGGTTTGCAGTGTCTCCTGCACAGTCAAATCAAGCCAAAATGAACCACTTCAAAGCAAGGATGCGTGGAAGGAAAAAATTTCTGACTCACTCTCCCCTGAAGGAGAAGGCGTAATGCTGGCATGTGTGTGGCTCTTCTCCCACGTGCCTTCCTCTCCCCACCTTTCCTTATTGATACATTAACGAGCTTCCTGACATAGAAATAGACATTTACATAACTATACAAGTTCGACAGCTCTTGCTACTCGTTCCTCAAGTGACTGAGAAGTCGCTTTGTAACATCACAGCTACTTGCTGTGAAGGCGATCAAAGATTAGCTTGACACATGGGAATATTTACAGCCAAGGCAAAGATGGGTGGTTTTAATGGGAGGGTTTACTGTGATCTTAATCTGTGCTGGTTTGTTCCCAGTTAACTTTGCATGGAGTCCTCAGCTCATGTGAATTCAGAAATCACAGCTGAAAAAAAAATAAAGAAGTCGTGTGCTACCATGCCCTTCTCCTTTGGGTTAACCTAAGTCTTGAAAGCCACAAGTTTGGCCTCTTTTATCTAGAAAACCATAGAAAGCATGCCATAGATGCAAACAAACAAGAATGTGCAAGGCTGTGGTGAAAGCTGAGTTTATAACACAAGCCCAGCAACAGGTGAGCTCCATAACAAGTTTGGTTAGAACTGCAAAGTCTAATTAAGGAGCAGCCGAACAACGAACAAATAACTCAGCTTTGTACTCATAGTACTCTACTAAGAAAGAGTGAAGAATCCACCCAGCTCCTACCAAAATTAAAGACATATTTATAAACAGAATTGTTTCTAACAAGAAGACAAATCTCATCCTTGTGTAACTGTCCTGAGGTCAATGGAGAACCCCAAGGGATTAATTAAAATCAGAATGTTCATAAAAGTCTTCTGTGATGTGCCAGCTGCTCTTAAATAGGGAAGCACGTTAATGATTTCTCAACAAACATGTTGCGAGATCAGCTCCTTTTATTCAGCAATTCTGGTGTTCAGAAACTGTCTTTTTGGTTTTTTTACAAAAACAATATTCTCCAGTACTGTTGGAAAAAAATAAAATTAAAACTAATACTCTTCGGATGGATTCTAAATTTTTAATTTGTTCTAGAATTGTTCTGGAAGTTCTGGAATCTGTTTTTTCTTTTTATTATAATTTGCAGAAAAAATCTTGATCTGCAGAAAATGATAACGATCTTTTAAGTCATTGATTAAAAAAGTTCACTGTTTTGGTTAACTGTGTCTAGACAAAAAAATTGGAATAAAATGTGTCCTTAGTCACAACTCACTTAATCCTTTGAGCCAGATTTCCACTATAAGAGTTCATGTTTATACATTTAAAATTATTTTGAAAAGTGTTTTGCAGTTTCGATGGAAATTACACTGTTTCTTTAAACAATTCTCTCAGCAAAATTATTTTTACAGTATTGCTTAATTTAACACAGAACAGGATGCATAAAGTCTACAGAAATCCTTTAAAATAATTTAAATAACGAAATTTAGTCATTTGAAGGAATATTCTCACTACTTCTCTTATTGGTTTTAGCAGCTTTAAGAAATAGCTCATTATAAATTTGTTGTATATCAATAATCCTGCTCCATACATGATTTTCCTTCCAATTTTCTTTATTTTTAAAAGAAATTAACTTTGTTTATGGAACTCTCCCAGTTTCCTGAGCTTGCAACAAAAAATTGTTTATGTAAAAAAACATTTTAAAATCTATTTCCATTGCAATATGTTCTAGTAGATTGCTATTTATTTAAAATCTGAGTGAGTGGTATTCCATTAATACCATTCTAGTAACCTCTCATTTCTAAATCTCAGATTTTTTTCTAACTCAGATTAGAATATGAACAAAAATACAGTGAAGCTGTATGTGCAGGAGAAAAAGGGTAGAATATAAGTACCAGTATAGGGAAACAAAAGCAGCAACTATAGAGCTCAGATTTTATTCCTCTGAAAACTGAAGATTTCAACATATTTCTCTATCTCTACTCTCCATCTTTTTGAAAGGCACGGAGGAATCTTTAGACAATACAGTTATGGGAAGATGTGCGCTTGTTGCGTGAGGCACCACTGTACTATATGGCAGAGAGATATAAGAAGGATCGTAGAAGAGGGGACACCCTGCTGTACATTTGTGGACCTATTTTGTGGCACAACAAAAGATCTCTATAGAAACATTACATCCCACAGCACAGTTCCTGGAAGTTTAAGAACTGGCTGCAAACTCTTATAGCTGGTTTATTGCGTAAAATCGTAATGACTTACTACTGACTATTAATTTTAAACTGTAAGAAGCTCTGTTTTAGGAATGTCTTGACTGGACTTCCAGGGGCTTATTTGTACAGACAGAAAGCAAGTTTCTGAACTTTGGCCAAATCCAGAACCATCTTAGACCATATAAGGACTTCAGGCCTTACTCCTCAAAGCTGAGCATTTTACATACGAAACCTTTTCAATATGTTGGTGGTTACATTCCTGCTGGCTTGATGCAAACAGCAGTCCATTTTTCTCCAGGCAGAGCCCATCTCATTTTTGGAGTAGCAGAATATAATAGACAGCAGTCAAAAAAGCCTTGATCCAATCGCCAAGGATTTTCAGTGGGAATCTTTTATGCCACCAGTTTTGGTTGGATTTGATCAGAAACAAAAGGATTTTCAAGACCATTCAGTCTTGGCATAACTCTGTTTTTTCCAGTACCTGTGCCACCAACCTCAGAGGGAACAGAAGAACTGAAGATCGATCCTTTGATGGTGCCTCCGTGGTGTTCCAGCATGGATAATATATTGCCCAGTGTCTTGTGCGGCCATCTGCTTTACGGGCATCAGAGTTGCTTTCCGCCTGTCAGCAGCACAAGGACAGCAGCCACTGTGCTGTCCTGGTACCAACACAGGTGTCCACAGCTGCAATGAAAAATATGCAAAGGGGTTACTCAAACTAGTGCCCAGGAGAAGACGTGGAAGTCAATATTAGCCAACACTCCTCACCTCCTGAAGCACGTCTGAGGGTATCCCAGCCCTTAATCTCCCCCCCATCTCTTTCCTCCTCTTGCTTCTTACCTTTCCCACGCATCTACACCCAGGTCAGGTCCTCTGAGGTGCCATGGGAATAGATATTTCATCTCCATGTAGGCTGTTTTCATTGCTTCTGCAATCCCACAGCGTGTGAGCAAAGATTGCAAGCAGGAAAAGAAGAAAACAAATGAAGCCAAACATCATGTCACAGCATGTCTCCAGATCTTGGAGCCAGATCTTGCAGGAAAGAACAAATCAAGGTATGAATGGCCCTCTCCTTCTTATAAACCCCCAAGCTGTAAATCTGAAGATGGGGATACACATGGAAGGATTTATATGAGTCCATGAACCGAAAACAACTGTTCAAAGTTATGTATCTAGTCCAATAGCTTTTTCATCAATAGGGCAGCATCCACACCTTGACAACACCAGTAACCTTAGTGATGAGTATGCACTTCTGGTTCCTTCAGCATCCTTTGTAACTTCGATTTCCATTGATCTAACTCTAATTTCTCTCTCCTAATGGGCACTCTCTCCATATCTCTGTCTTGTATTTCAGGGATAGTTGCAGGTCATGCTCTTTACCTATTGCACCATTTAAGGTGCTCATTTAAGGAACACACAATAAGCAAGAAACAAAAGAAACAGCAGTTCTTCCCCAACCCCCATCACCCTACCTCAATCACTCAATGAATTATGTGGTAATTGCTTATTGGAAATGACCTCATAGTTCCCTGATTTTCTGGGGTGATCTGAAGAATAATTCTATTGCAACCACAACACATAAATGCCTTGGAAATATTCAGCTGGAACCTATAACCATGGATGATTCCTGTGCTGTTGGCAGCTAAAATGTAGCCCACATTTGTAAGCGGCAAATTATAGGATAATAATAACCTTTGTGGAGTTAGATATCCCAGAACACATGACGCCAAGAGACGATAAAAATTACTATGTAAGGATGGTATGTAAGGATGTGACTATATATTCAAAAGAAAGCCAAAATAAAACACAATACCCCTGTGCTAACATTTTACAATCAGTAAATACTCACATAACAAGTGTATTTGTAGAATATGTAGAAGTATGCACAGATTTTGCCAGCACAGCACCTCTTACTGCACTCTTCCTCTCTCATTGAATGGCAGGTAGGTTTGATCTGGTTACTGCTAATTTGCTGATTTTTACACAGGAAAAATAACCTCTAGCATCTTATAAACATTTCAGCACACTTTTTTTTTTGCCACCTCTGGATTCTATGTTTTGCCATCTTTATCTTCTTTTTTTGTAACACATGGCTGTTCACTTCAGTATAGGCTCTGGGTGAATGAATTTTGCTGTGGAAATCTTCTAATACCTTAGATTTCTGACTATTTTATATGGACAAACTTTTGTTTGATTGATATCTTTTGACTCAAATGCAGTCTGATTAGAAATTGCATCAAAATTGTCCCTTTGGAAGTCAGACTTGTGAAAAACTTGGTTTCAAAGTTCTTCTAAAGAAGAAGGTTTTATGCAAATAGACAACCTTTTTCTGAAAAATGTCTTTAAATCCCAAGCTTCTTTCAAGAAGGCAGATCCTTCCCCTTGTTTGCTCACTCTACTTGCGCAGTCCCCGTTGGATATATAATATTACCTACAATTTTAATAATTTTAAATGAACGAGTATTGAAGTGAATTTTAAATCAATGAGTACTTCGGTTACCCAAGGACACCTAAACCATATGAGCCTTATATAGCTATTCCTGAGGGACTCATTACACGAGCTTCCAGCATGCTTTTGCCTTGCATATCCATCAGAGTTATCCCATCAGAAACACTGAATTCAGACTGGGATGTGGTAGTTTGGGATAACCCAGACCACAAGTTTGATAGTAGGAAAAAAGACAGTAACATAGGTATTTTGTCCTATAGAAAATCTTTTCATTAATAACCTTTTTCTAAAATTAAAATACAGCTAAAAAGGAGGAATGATATTCCAGTTATTTCAGATGGGTCTCTAAATAGTGGTTTTAAGCTATTTCACTTTCAATTCCAGCAAAACTCTTAACACGGGCTTATGTTAAGCATGTAAGCAATATGCTTTAAGGCCAATTGAGCTGTTCTTACAGTAAAAGGACGAACACCCAGTGAGGTGCTTTGTTTGACTCTAAGCCCTTAATCTTAATTTTTCTGTACTTGAAACTTGTGCGTATAATATTTAAAACACAAGCATTTTTAACATAAACAACACAAGCAGGAAGTAGGAGTATTAATAAAAACTCTGTACAGTTATTACAAGCAATTAATGTTGAAATCACTGTGAATAACAACACGGGATGTTTTGATGATCAGTTAAAGGTGAACCTAATGCTTCTACAGTATGTGTAAAACATAATTGCAGTAGCCCAGAAAGCCGGAGTGCTGCAGCTTTCATTAAATATAGCGGTTATACTTCATAGCATCAACCTCTTAAATCTCTGTAATGAGCAGCAGGCATTTCAATAAAGTCAGAAATAACTATGACTTCGTAAAGTATTGCTACTTCATGCATATATCCATTTTCAGCAGTTAAAGACACCATCAACAGTCCCTTTTTCTACTTACTGCCTCTGATTTACTGGCTGACTTTGTTATTTCCTTTGTGCGGTTTATAGGACATAATTATTTAACATGGAAAAGGGAGAACTCCTAATAGAAATTTTGCTGCAGACAGTTTCTGCTTTATATTTATTTAGTTCACCAGTCTCTAACATCCAGGAAGATGTACTGGCTTGCAGAGGGAATAAAAATGGCAGAACTGTGATGAAAATAAGCAATAAATACTGAAAGATATATTACCAAGTCATTCATTATTTCAGCTATGTAATTTCTGTAGTATAAAATCAAAACAGAAATAAAGCCATCACTTGCAAAATGCATCAAAGGCCATTGTGACTGTAGGGACCCAACATAAGATTTACATACCTTTTAAAGCAAACAGTCTCTTTGAGACAGAATGATTCAACTATCCAGCTCCAAAAAGGAGTGCTTTGTTTCATTTTCAGGTTTTTTAACCCCATTTTCAGGATACCTCCATCAATTTCAAAATGAAAATAGCCCTGAAATGAGGAGTCCAGATGTTTTCTATTGAAAATGTTTAAATTAAGCTGCCCCACTACCAAAATTAGAGTTTTCTTTACTGTTTGTGTCACATGTGTAGAAGACACCATGCTGCACAAAGCCCAATTTGCAACTTGAGTCAACCTCATTTACATATTACATAGGGCCATTTTAAAATTCAAGTGCATACTATTTGCCAACACTTAATTAGAAAGGATATGCATCTGAACATGAGTTACTACATGTTGATTCTTCTCTTGATGAGGTGGTTCAGTAGCAACATCAAAAGCAGGGTGAGGAGGATGAAAGGGAAATTTTCCCAGTTCTTGTTTGGAAGATGGGCACCAGAGAGCAGCAGTTCCCAGGAGTTGGAGAGCCGTCAGCCAGCAGAGCAGCTCCCGCCGAAGTCAGCATCTGTTGAGAGAAACAAAGCTGCAACTTATGTTCTTCAAATGAGCTCTTTTAAGTCAAAAAATGAGATTTTTGTGTTATTAACAACGACTGTGACCACTTTGCAGACTAAAGTTTTTAACGTGTGCTAGAGCCAGCTCATCACACTTCTCAACCATTCCTATTTTAGGGATTTCTGAGTCTGTGAACTTTCATTGTTTGAAAGGGAAAGTGCTAATCCATACATTAGATATGGTGCAGGGGAATCCCAAAGAGCCTGGTGAATGACCCTGGCACTTATCCTTTAATGCCATTAGAGCTTCATCAGTAACAGCTGGGGCTTGCTTCATTAATTTTCCTCCTTCCAACTACAGCACACTCTTGTTTTCTACCCAAACCTGCTACCTGTGCACTTCTCTGGCTTGAGGGATTACTACCTTTTAACACAACAGACTTCAGTCTTGGAGAATTATCAGCTATTTTGACCTGTTTGGAAGAATGAGAGAACCTTGCTCTCTTCCTCTGACCTTTTCTGTGCACCTGAGCACCAGCACAACCATCAGGCCACCTCCCTCTTGCCTCAGCACTGCCAAATAACTAATTGCTAAAGTGAACAAAAGCACACAGAGAAATTAAAGACGCTGGGTCAGAACAAGGGTCTATCCACCCCATCTGGCTGCAGCAGATGCAGAGAGAGTCCGTGAGAAACAGCCTAAGTTTAATCTTTACATTGTTATGTTTTCCCCAGTTTCTGGAAATCAGAGATTAGGGACTTGCTGAGCAGGGCTGCTGTTTAACAGCCACAGACCTCACTCCATGTAGCCACTGGATTTTATTTTGAACCTGCTTAGATGCTAAACCTCCATGGCATCCTATGGCACCTCCATAATTTTGTGTGTCCCATGTGGAAAAGTATTTCTTTTTGCTTGTTTGAGATGTGTTGTTCAGGCTTTCTGCTGGATGATCCTAATTCTTGTATTGGGAAAAAACTGAATTGCTTCCTTTTCCTCTTCTCCATATCATTCCGAATTTTTATAATTCTTGGATGTGTCCTGTTTGGACCGTCTTTCTCCAGTGTTAACAGTCTTCATATATTAAGCTCTTTTTTGCATAGAAACCTCTGCTTATTTTTGTTACCTTTCTTTCTTAAGTTTTCTAATTCTCCTGCATCCTTTATGAGGCAGAGGCGGGGAGAGAAGCCAACCCTGTCTCTAAGCTGTGACAGCATCATTAGCATGATGCAGTTTTCTCTTAGTCCATCCCTAATGTTGTTCGTCTTTTTGACAAGGAAAGGTTGTCAGGCAGGTGTCGTTTGAGGACTGTCCTAAGTTCTCCCTCGTCTCCAAAACAAAACCAGCTAAATTTGGATCTGATCATGCCTAAGTGTGCTTAGGACTGTGTTCCCACAGTGTATTGCTTTGTATTTATCAAGGATGAATTTTATCTTCCATTTTATCACCTATTCATCATGATGCAAACTTTTGAAATTCTCCAGTCTGCTTTGGTTTCGATTGTCTTGACTACTTCCAAAACACCAGCAAATTTTCTCCTCTAGCTGTTCTACAGCTTTTCCAGGTGATTTGTGGCCATTCCCGGCCAGATCCCCCTGGGATTCCTGAGTAACTGCTCCAGGAAGAACAGTGACCATTTATTCCTGCCTGCTGTTCCCTCTCCTTTGAGCAGTTATTAATGTACAGCAATCTCTCCCTGACGTTAGGTTTCTGTAAGATTGTTTGGGAAGGGATATTATAGAAAGGTTTAGGAATCCAAAGGTAATTTTTTTTTGCTCAAGTTGCCCTTGTCTACAAGCGCAATGATCCTTTCAAAGAACTGTACAGGATTTGTGGGGCATGATTTCTTCATTTATGAACCCTGTTCACTATCTCCAGTAAGTTGTATATATTCATGTCTACTAATTCTGCTCATTATTATAACTTCCATCAGTCTGCCTCAGCAGGAAGTCAAATTTACAATTCTCTGGTTTCCTGGCTCCCCTCCGGAGATTATTTTAAAAATTGAGGCCACATTTGCCACCTTCCATTACTCTGGAACCCGGGCCAATGTAAGCGATAGGTTACACACTACTGTGAAAAGTTCAGCAATTTTACATTTGAATTCCCTTAGATCCCTTGAGTGATTGTTACCTGCTCCTGGCAATGTATTGCTACTCACTTTATTGATTTGCTCTAAAACTTCTCTACTGAGAGTTTGACTTGACACAATCCTTCAGTCTCGCCTCTGTAAATAAAAACTTTGTTGTACAAACTTCCTTTAGCCTCTCTATGTTGAATTCTGACAGAAAGAGTCCTTTTGGCTTTCTCTTTTTCTTTTTTCTTCTTCCTTTTCTTTTTTCTTTTTCTTTTTCTTTTTCTTTTTCTTTTTCTTTTTCTTTTTCTTTTTCTTTTTCTTTTTCTTTTT
>JAOXNO010000001.1:48755581-48788186 GCA_028565335.1 Limnodromus scolopaceus | reverse complement strand
TTTTTCTTTTTCTTTTTCTTTTTCTTTTTCTTTTTCTTTTTCTTTTTCTTTTTCTTTTCCTTTTCCTTTTCCTTTTTCTTTTGTTACTTCTCAAGATCCTTTTAGCATGCCCTCTTATACTCTTGCATTTAACTACCTGGATATACCTTCTTGTCTATTTTCCTGATTTGGAGTCTACTTGGATTTTTCAATTCTGGGCAGCTCCTTTACTCCAATGCTTAATCATAAAGGCTATTATATTTTTTATTTTTAGGCCTGAGTTTCGGTTTGAATCTTTTTTGTAAGTGATTTATGTTTGCTCAAAGACTCTGATAAGGTGCTTATACAAAAAGCCCCTTTTTGCTTCCTTGTTTTTATTAATCACCCTTCTTAAAGTGCTGGGATAATATAATTGACTTTGACATTTGTCTCCTACCAGAACATTGAACTTTGGTAGTATAGGAACAGCAGAATATCTTCTCTATGATCATACCTTGAACTGTATCTTGTACAATGTCCACTTCACTGACTTCTTGTACATACCAAGTATTCATCTAGAATAGGGTTTTTTTCACTTTTCTTAGAAAACACAGTCATTTATGATGCCTACAACTTTTGTCTCCGTATGATGCCTGTAATGACATTCCTCCATTGTCATTGGGATGAGCAGTGACTGAAATTTTCCATTATTGTTCTGTTTCTGATCCTGGAGGCTGTGGTCACCAGCGTGCTCCAGTGGTGTGGACAGTTGCCCCAGTATTAACCTATAACCCACAATTTTAATCCACAGTGATACCCTAGGATTCATTGACATGGATGACTCAGTCACTTTATCTGACTGCCAAGGCCGCCTTTAACGCACATACTGTTTCTCCACCAGCACAGACAGCTATACTTTCTGATATAATTTTTACTTTAGTGTTACACTAATTTTCTCTCCTTCCTCCTAGTTCACATGCAATCTCATATAACAATATCTTCATTTAGACCCAGGCATTTCTGCTCATCTGTCTCTGGTTTTAGACCATTAACTTTTGCCTACAGGCATTATACATTTTTGCTCTTATTCTCATTGTATGGGCTATTTGATTGTAGCTTTATTGTTCTTCAATATTGCCCAATGATTTTACTGACTTGTTTTGCATATTCTTTTTACAGAAGACAGAGATTTTATCTCTTCCCCTCTGGAAGATGAATCATCCTAAATTGGGTGTGATTGTTCATTTTCATCTTTCTTTCACTCTTACACATCTATAACCTTTTAAAGTGAAGTTTCCTGAACTTCATTTCACTTGCAAAACAAAGTACAGAATTATGTTAGGCTGATACTAATGAGACTCTATTTACAAAGTAGTCTGTTCAACTAAAGGTAGAAATTGCATTCTGTGATAAAGTATCCTTGTTCTTTTCTGATTTATTTGATTGCTAACATTAATCTAGTAACAATTCAAATGTTCTCCATGACCACTGTATGACCTTATTTAATAAAATCTGAACCTCTTAGTATAAGGCAATCCAATCAACAGCAGCAGCAGAGCCAAACTCCATTGGAAGTGCATGCATCTCTTAGAAATTTTAGGAAAGACCAATGGAAGTACATCAGCGTAACACAATCTCATGCAAATTACACCTGATACCACAGTCATTTGGACACCACAATCCATGCTTTTCTTCTTTTTTCTCCCCAGAGAAGCATGCTACCTAGTAGAATTCATTTTATTTTAAGAGACTGCCTTGAAAACTTCACTGACTTCAGCAGAGTAGTTCCTCCTTCTGACCCTGGTCCTCTCAAGTGATCTGGTCCAGAAGAGGCAGGATCTGTGCCAGCATGGAGTCCTGCTTGGTTCTGGGTTCCTGGGAGAAGGTGGGCTCCTTGTTGGAGTCGGGTGCTATGCAGGCATGCCTGTAAGAGCCCATCTCAGTGCAGCTCTTCTTCCCGATGGGAATAATTTCTCAAGCTCTTACCATAGTTCCTCAGTTCAGAAACGTAAAAATTATACATAATTACTATTTTGCTGTTAATTTTCAATTGTAGAGTATTTGTAATGACAAACAACATTCAATATGTATGTGTATGTGTGTGTATATATATATATACACATGCATTTGTGGATATAAAGCATAGACGAGTGCACATATATACATGTGCTGGCCCTCATGCACAGAAAACCACTAATTATACCGTTGAAATGGAGAACAGAAAAAAAAAATAAACTTTTTTCCAGGCTCTGGGTTCATAATGGAGCACAGCAGGAGGAGGTAAAGAGCAGCAAAGATATTAGAAAATGTCAGTAAAGCAAATAATTAATCCTGTAAAATGTCATGGAAAAAAATAAACACGTAATCTAAACACTGTTTCAAAAATAAGGATCTTTCCTTGCTTCATACTGAGTCTGAAGAAAAGTCTCCAGATGTCAATTTTCTTATAGCAATTTATTTAATCCTTTCCTGCGTTTAGCACATTTTTGGCTGATCTTGCACAAATCGTGTTTGTCTATATGTACATACATATGTCTTTTTAAAAAGTATATACCCATATATATTCATTTATCTATGTATCTTTGAGCTCCATGCTTTTTCATTGGCAATATGCCTTTATAATGTAGAGGTAAATCAAACCATGCATATATTTATAGAACTGAACGACTGTTGTTATGTTTTAAAGACAAAAGGTATTTTTCAGGGCAATACCTTGAACACAAATATTGAAGGTTGTGGGGGGTGAGCCTAGCTGTTGCATACCTCAGGAAAGAAGAAAAATGCTCCAAAATCCTCCACGAAAAGAGTTAGCATGGTAAGAAGAGGAAAAAGAAGTCCAGAAAATCATCACAGGACCAAAAAAAAAAGTAGAAATGTAGTAGACTGAAAAAAGCATAACTCCCTGAATCTATGAGACTGAACTTCTACGGGCTTGGAAGCCAAAGAGATATTCCTGTCTTGCTCAGCTTGCATTTGTTTAGTTGTCCTTAGGTGATCCAAATGCAAAAGTCAGTCACAAGGTTGTGATGAGGCTGAGAAGTTTGCATAGGATCATTGCAGGAACAGACAGGCAAAAAGCTTCTCAGAGTCCTAAGGGTCTTTGAATATAGCAGCAGGCACTGAGCTGACAAAAGTCTAAATAAAAAAATAAAATTAAATTTTTATTTTCCATATTAAAAATAAATGCACTTTAATGGGCTTAGTTTAAATGCATTTAAAGAATCATCATGGTCCATATTAACTCCTGATTTTATGCTACTAAAAACCTTTAGGTTATACAAGGAACATTATTTTGCCAGTATATATTTGCTTAAATGAAATTTACGTAGAAGTCAATTTACTTATGAAATCACTAGCCGAGCTCTGGAAACAGAATTTGCTAAAGCATTAAATTTCTTTTTGGCAATCTGTAGTCTCTTCTGCTGGAAGGATATTTTCTTCCTATCAGATGTGTTCAATTCAATAGCTACTTCAATAATGTAATAGAATTTGAGAAACCAGCTGGGATTTGAAAAAAGAAAAAAAAGCCAGGTTTCTGCTTCCAATTCACTTATAAAAATGAGGTGTGAGAGGGTGACATCTATTAGTTCAAAAATGTTGAAGAACATGCTGATCAGAAACCATTAGTTCAATTAATTTTCTGTGAATAATGCTTTCTTTGTCTAAGGTATCATTTTGTTGTATATGTGTAGCATGTTCCAATTAAAACTTTTCTTGTTCATGCAGTACCGGAGTTGTATTTTTAAGCTATGTATTTAACATGTGTATAGTATATCACCTTGGCTACCAAAAAGGAAATACCAGTTGTAGTTATGAGCTACTTTTAGTAACAAACCAACATATTTTAATAGCTACCAACCAGTGAGAATCAGTCTGTGTGCAGGAAAATAAATCTAAAATCCAAATGTAAGTAGAAAGACAAAATCAAATTAAACAGAATTAAAATTACATTATTTCAAATAGTTTGTTGCTGTCCTGGCATGGACAGGACAAGACCATAGAAACATAGAATGGTTTGGGTTGGAACGGACCTGGAAAATCACCAAGTTCCAACCCCCCTGCCATGGGCAGTGACACCTCCCACCAGACCAGGCTGCTCAAAGGCCCATCCAGCCTGGCCTTGAACACTTCCAGGGATGGGACATCCACAACTTCTCTGGGCAACCTGTTCCAGTGCTCACCACCCTCACAGTAAAGAATTTTTTCCTAATATCTAATCTAAATCTGCCCTCTTTCAGTTTAAAACTGTCACCCCTCATCCTATCACTACACTCCCTGATAAAGAGTCCCTCCCCATCTCTCCTGTAGGCCCCCTTTAAGTACCGAAAGGCTGCTTGCTATAAGGTCTCCATGGAGCCTTCTCTTCTCCAGGCTGAACAGCTCAGCTCTCTCAGGCTGTCCTCAGAGGAGAGGTGCTCCAGCCCTCTGATCATCTGTGTCACCCTCCTCTGGACTTGCTCCAACAGGTCCATGTCCTTGTTCCCAAGCTGGACACAGTACTCCAGGTGGGGTCTCTCCAGAGCAGAATAGAGGGGCAGAATCACCTCCCTCTATCTGCTGGCCACACTCATTTTGATACAGCCCAGGATGTAGTTGGCTTTCTGGGTCAAGAACCCAGCCCCAGGACAGGTTCAGAGAGAAGTGATGTGCCCTGTAATAGACTGAGAGCTGGAGATCCCGTCTGGGACTGCAGTTTCCCTGCTTGACGTGCTGGCCTGCAAAACTTCTGACTCTTTCTGTATAACCTCTGCTGGTCCTGAAATAACTAGAAGATAGATGGCTGAGAGCTGAATTAAGGGTTGTATAGCCTTTAAAGACCTGTCAAGTTAAGAGCTGAGGTAAGGGCTGTAAAGCCTTTAAAGATCCTTAGGTATTAGAAAAGTTTGCTTGGGACTTAACTTTAGAAAAAATATGTTTAGGACACAATATTGTATATATGGGGTTATTGAATGCTATATTGATTTCAAAAGAATAAGCTGGTGAATTGTATTACAGGCAAGAGTCACAGAGTGACTTGAAAGCCAAGGAAACCAGCAGTTGCCTATATTTGTCCCCCAGCCCACCACTAATGCTTTCACTCTGGCCTGCCAATCATTTTTGGTAGGTTCTTCAGTTAGCACTTCATTAAAGCATGCCCTTTTCAAAGCTTTGCACTGGTACAAAGACATCAAGAGGTGAGAACTTCACCATGCTCATGGCAGCCTGGTCTGTTAAACAGCCTTGTTGGTCAAAATCTAAATTTTATGTCTCATTTGATTTTATATGGTTTCATCTTCCAGACACTGAACTTGTGTCTTTTCCCATTTGAGCAGAGAGCACTTTTGTAGCTAGCATTTCCATCTCCTGAAAGCATTCATATGCTGTAATAAATTATTTACACATACTTTCCTGACTAACTGTCTCTTGCTAGTAGAAGCTCTGTTACAGCAGTCAGGACAGACACTGATCCTTGTGTGCCTCGGAGGGGGATGCACACCCCATGCTCACATATCTAGATGAGAAGCCAGACTGTCACTCTTGATAAAAGAACTAGTCTTCACTGTATTAAAGTGAATTAAAGTAAATCCACTATTTTTTGTTTTATTCCTTTCTGTGATCAAATGGAAAGATATACCAACTGGAGAGGAGCCCGGGTGCTGCCAGGGCAGGTGCAGCTCCCAGGACACCTGCTGCCACCGCTGCCTCAGCCCCAAACTTGCTGCTTTCCCTCTCTTTTCTGAAACCATCGATAAGAGACTTGTTCAAACCAGATTGCCGGAGTTTATTTATTGTACTTTACTAAACTTCCCCCTTTTAAGCTCTTTAAACAAAGAGGCACTTCATAGTAAATCTCTGCTAGTTCTTCAGTCAAACGCTTTGACCTTTCGCAGCTCAGCTGTGATTGAAGAGTGTTTTCTGAGCCTGAAAAGCTCCTGCAGGATCTCAGTCGCTGACCTGTGTATTACGGGGAATGACACAGGCAGCCCTTGTGGTTTTCCGTCAGGTTCTCACACCTTGTCTCTCCATTCTGAATGCTGGTTTAGTTTGGGGTGGCTCGGTTGCTCTGTTCCCCAAAGTATAACTCTCCCTGCAAAGCCAGCTGAATCAGCACTGAGCATGCAGACCGCCTGGCATTGCAGCCTTTTAGGAAAGCACATTTTAGGGCACTGAGGGAGCAGGGAGAAACCCTATTGGATGGGAGACAAAGATCTGAGAGAAATGGTGGAGAAAAAGGAGGGCTCCATGCCAGCCTCGCCACGGTACTGGATGCTGGAGATGGTGGCTCCTTGCCTTTCACTGAAGACCCTGTTCTCCCTGCTGGGAACAATCACACATTTGGCTCCTAGGTGACTTGTTTGAGTCTCCTGTGGGATTGTCAACCCGTGCCAATCCTTCTGAGGGACAGTCAGGAAGAGCCACTGTTTTGAAGCAGGAAAGAACATGTCCCAATCCCCCGAATTTGACCCATGTGCTGTTTCTTCTCAGTTCAAGGACTATTTTTAAACACCATAAAAGTGTAGGAAAAAAGGTTCTGGTGTTATCGTTGCAGGACGCGCTGCTGCCCAGCCTTCCTCCAGGGCATTGCTGGCTGCTCTGTTCAGGGTCTCCCTCTGGTACCATGTTTATCTGTTTTTCACTCTCTGACTCCTCTCCCTTTTCTTCATTCTTGTACCCCATAATCATTTAATTTCTCCCTGATTTCTTTTCCCTTTCCCTGAGAGGGAAATAGTGTGGACAGTGGCAATGGAGACGCTATTTAGGGAGAGCATACAGTCCCCAGTGGTTCATTTCTAGTACTCCCCAGCATTCCCAGCTGATATACTAGGGCTACTACAGAGTATCTCCCTCCCTATTACCTTTAGTGTATATAGCTGCACCATTTAACCATTTAAGTGGCCCTTTTCTGGCTCCATTATGTCCTTTTGCATGGAGAATGTTTTTAAATCTATTAAGAGGGAAGGTGTCTCAGTACACTTTCTTTGACATCTGCCATGGACAGTTTTAGTTTTCCTTACGGGTAGCTAATTGCTTGGAAATGAATAGGGTACTCCTTATGCCATGCACTTTCAAATTACTGTTTTTTATTTCCCTGCAGCATCTCCTTGACTCTAGCCAAGTCTATAATCTTATCTACAATATTGATTTTGGTAGCATCCCTGAGTACAGTGTGTCCAAACTAAGCAGAGGGGTAAGGAGCATACAGAACAGTCTTTCAACAGTGAGTCACCAAATAAAAAGTTGTCCTGGTCACTGCATTATCAAGGTACTGACAGTTCTGCCTTTTTCAGTGCAAACCACAGAAATCTACCTTGCCTTTAATTACTCAGGCTCCTGGACAATATATCAATACCACTTGGATGGAGAGGCTAGCCAATGTTCAGGGTTTGTAAGGAGAATTGATTACAGAAGTCAATTACTAGCTCTCTGGGATTGTACTGATTATTTACAAAGAATGCAATATTTTACACAAAACGTGTTTCTGTGAACACAGTAAAAACAAAGATCTGGCAGTTTTCTTCTGGAAACTTTCCTTCCTTTTCTGGCAGTCCACCATTTTCAAGACAACTCTTCCAAGAAGCACACTTTCTGCCTGTGCTTTCTTTTCAGGACATGACAACATCAGTCCTCATTTACTTGTGATATATGTATAGATGTATATCTTGGACATGTGGTCAGTTTTCAGAGAATCTGAATTTTGCGTGATGTCTTAGCTTCTGTGATGGCTAACCATTTCCTTGGGCAATGGCTTTGGCTATCTTTACATTAGAAGATATTTAACTATTCCTTCTTATGGCACAAATGAAGGCATCTGCACGTGCTGGATTTATACAGGTCTGTGCCGACTGACCGCTACCACCCACCACAGCAATATTGTCAGAAGACTGAAGCAGACCATGACAACATTTCTTAAATTGCATAAAAACTGATCTAGAAGCTGCTGTGGCATTCTCATCTTATGTTCATTACTTTTTTTTAAGTAAAAATTTAAAACTCCATTGTCATTGTAACTCTTAGAAGATGAAGCCAGGAGGTGGCTGGGTTTCTAAACACCATTATCACCTAGGAGAGATTTGTTGCTCTCCTGTCTTGACAAGCAAAATGCGATCATGCAGCTGCATTCAGTAAACCCAGCTTCTGGCTGGGAGCAGGAATTTGTTATGTATTGCACATGCAATTTCTATGAGAAGGAGCTTCTGTCTATGATTTAAACATTTTCCAGGAAACTGGGGCATGGCACTGTGCTTCAAATGCAGTTAATAACTGCTGGAAACTTACTGAAGTATGGAAAGTGTCATTAAAGATAGAGTTCACCTCGCCTATTTTAGACTCCTCTGGTGCAGATATCCACATCTGAGAGCTGCTGGAGGAAATCATGTTTGAGAAAGTGTGATTTGTCTGGTCTTCTTGAGATGTTGCTGTAGTATGCAGTGAGTATAGCCTGGAAATTCACTTAAAACCCTCATCAGCTATAAAGGGAGTGCAGATCCTGGTGTTGGCTGTTGACTTCTACATTAGAGATGTCCACATTTGGTCAGACAAACCCCACTTTGTCCAGCTGGACATGTGAGACTGTTTAGTCTTGCCAAAGCTTCTCCAGCAATGGTTTAAAAAGAGGAAGATCCAGATCTTTTGCACCTCAGCTGATGGTAGGTAAATAAATGGGTAGGGAGTGAAATGTGAATAATCTCCAAACTTTGATCTCAGCTACCAAAAAGGTTACCAGGGTTTTTTGCTGTTCAGGCCTGTGATCTTGAACACGGTCTGGAGAAGTAAGACTGAGTGAGAAATGGTGTCCTTTGCCAAGAAGCAGTGGCAATGGCAAGGTGTGTGTCCTGCCCTTGGGAATTTGGTTTGAGAGGTGGCAGCACAGGACCCTGGAGGAAACGGGGTTGTCCTCTGCTCAGGAGCAGGTCTCTGGACATAGCAAGGCAGCGGTGAGCACCTCTGAGCTCTGGGGGTCTCAAAGGGAGTTTTCTGGCACTCCCTGTAAATGAGGCCTCCCTCCGCCTGTTGTGCATCATTTTACTCCGTTACGCTTCTTTTATTACAGCCTCATTACATGGAAATTGAGCGTTAAAATAGCAGAAAACCGCCAAAGTGGAGTGAGGAATCGGGATCCTCCCATTTTTTTGCATAGAGCTATGCCACAAGCCAAAGTGTGGGTTTCAGATTTTGAAGCTCTTGGCCTCAGGCTTTATGTATGTATTGCTGTGGCATAACTGTAGGCTTGATGCTGTCTCACTAGGCAGTATATTGGCAAAACACAGCAAAATGGTTTGACTCTGGGAAGAGCCTACGGCACAAGTAGAGAAAAAGACCCACGCAGTGTGCCTGTCTGATGACTCCCCTTCCTGCTGAAGGAGTTCCACTGTGTCTCATGGACGGCTGCCACCCCCATCCGGAGGAAGGGGAAGAGAGAAGAAAAAGAAAATATGAAAGCGAGGAGGAGCACAACAGTTCCAGGCATGACCACAGCGTGGGATCCCACAGCCAGACTCTGGGAGGACCAGGGATGTGGGTGGTGAGGCCACTCCTGTGGGAGAAGACTGACACTGCCTCCTAATTTCTCTGAGCCTCCTGGAACCCAAGCACTGGGAGCTTCTGCTCCCTTCACGCCCTGAGAGTGCTTGCTCCTTCCTGAGCACAGGGGATTTACAATTATGCAATATGAAAAAGGAAGATGATGGTGTGGGCGGTGGTGCAGGAACATGCCCCTGGGGTAGCCTTGCAGCAATGAGGAGGATGGTGGGAAGGACCAAGAGAAGCTGCTTGGACTGCTCGTGCCCGAGGCCAGCCCTTGATGGACAGACACCAAAGCAAGCCTTCACGGACAAGCATCGGCAGAAAAGTTTGGTGGTTTTGTTGCCCAAGGCGAGGAACATCTTTCTCAGGATGTCCCGTCAGCTTCCGAGGATGGTGTTACATGCCACCATGAATGCCCTGGGACAAGAGAATATCATCATGCTCTAGGTTAATTATAATTCACATTTGAATAAAAAATCCTCCATTCCTCACCCCACTGATCCCTTTGCTATTTGATTTCAGTGCATACATCTAAAATTAGGCCTTTGAAAGTACTTCATGGCAGGGGTTGTAAATGGTATATTTTCCTAAGCCTGCTGCTCTCGAGGCTTATGTTTTGCCATTTTATGACTTGGGTCACGGCCGGAATAGCATCTGGGTAAATTTGGGACATGAAGGCTCAGGAATACACTGCAACTTCAATAACAGAGGAGCTGAAAAAAATCCATTAAGGCATATCAGATTCATTTAAACAAAGAGCATTATTATTTAACCCTTAGACTTGCTCTAGTCAGAATGTGGGAAATAAATCCTCAGCAGTCCAGGATCTACCCAGCCTTCAGTGTAGCATATCCCCTCCCAAGGTTTCCTTGAGACAGCAGTGGGTATGTTTTGACGCAGGGCATGTAATCTTAGTTCGGCACTGTGGGGATGTGGCGTGACCTGCTGTCACTGTGGGCACTGGGGAGCGGCACTGCTAATGGCCTGAGCACCCCGCTTTGCCAGCGGCTTCAGAACACGTCAGTTAATTTTTTGTGCAATCTTTTTTTAATGATTGCCCATTACTTAAAAATAAAAAGTGGTCCACTAAATCATCCGCACAAATAAGACAAATTTTGTGTCGTCAAAGAATTGGCTTCAAATCACATTTCAGCGGGGCATTCCCTGAAGGGTATCTCAAAATAAAACCAGGCTATTAAAAGAAATAGAGTTCTATTTTTGTCACAGTTTTTCTAATTTTAGATGTAAGTTCCCACTACAGACCCCAGACTCTTGTGGGTTTTGGAAAAGAGATAGACTGATAATAGAGGTCAGGATTCTCCCATGCAATCTGTCTCCTCTGATTCAAAGCTTATTTACTTGAAGAAGCTAGTAATGAGTATAATATAGGTGAAAGCAAAGGGCAGCAGCAGTCACTCCTCAGACAATTGTCATGTGTGCATCTGACGCGCCATCATGCAGTTTATGCTGATCTCTTTGGTAGGAGATCACCACAAACTGTGAAAAAACACTTGCAAGGAGGAGTAAGGGTGAAATACGCTTGCTCTTTCTCACCCCCCCCATACTCCCACCTGTCCTTCGTCCTGCTTTTCTTATGTCAGGGCAACACCGCTGTCATTTTATCGCTCTGTGCATGGCACACAACAATGTCCTCTGAGATGTTATATTAGCTCTCTCCAAGCCCAACTTTTTAGGGCTTCACTCTGCTCCCTGCATTTTAGCCACTCTTTACTGTGGCACCATTCTTGTCATTCCTCCTGATATTTTTGTCTTTGAGTTTCTCCACATCCTGTCATTACGTGATTTCTTGAAGCCACACTATACACCCCTGTTATTTTCTTTCCCTCTAAGCGCTTGTCTTTGTCCACCATCTCAGCTAAGATAACCAGGATAATGATTTGGTGTTTACAGCAGCTAAAAAAAGTGAAGACCGTAGAGGATTTAGGCATACCAGTGCCATGATTTCACTACCAAATCATTGATGGAAGCAGCATGCCCTGAAGGACAAGGACTGGCCAGAAAGACAGGACACTTACTTACCCTCCAGTTCTCATGAGACCCAGAGCAACTGCTTAACGCGCTCTCCTTTCCCAGTTGTGGGATAAAGCTGATGGGGCACTGCTATGCTGTGCAGGAAAGAGGCACTGAAAGTGACAGATAATTATTGGAATTGCTTGCTTGATTTCAGGCCATGACATTTCATTTCACTGAAGACAGAGGTCAGGGAAGGGGTTCATGAGAAGGAAATTCCACATTGCTGGGAGGCATTGACAGCATTTCTATTACTGATGGAGAAGTGTGTAAAATAAATGCCATAAAGTTTTAAAAAAATCACGAATGACTCTTTATATTAATTTTCTCCTTTTCTATCTCACTGGTTTGAATTTTTCTCATATTTTTACCTTGTGAGCTAGAAATGCCCTCAGGGCTGCGAGATGCAACTTTTGTGATGACTCGTACTACTCCACTTCAAAGGAAGGCAGGTTGCCCTTCAAGCCAGCTTTTGACTTTTTCTCTTGACTACCTCTAGCCCTTGTGATACCCTTCACTGGAGTTTTAGAAGCTGTCAGCAGCCCAGGCAGGCTCTGTGCGTGGTCCAGGGTCTGGAGAAGGCTTCACCTCCCTGGGGGACTCCCATGTTGGAGATGCTGGAGTCCTACCGGTGCCTCTTGGCCTGCTGAGGTTGAGCTGTCCCTGCTGTCAATCTTTTTTGGGTTCTCCAGGCTTGCACTGGAAATGCAAAACCTCCACCTGATATCCTCCGTGGGGATCTCAGCTCCCTGTTTCCCTGAGAGCAAGTGCCACCACCGCAGATATGCCAATGCTTTCTTGCCCGTCCCACCAATCTGGTTGGTGAAGAGGAACTACAACATCATTGGAGTAACTGGGACAAGTTGGGACAGCTCACACAACTGGAGTGCTGTGATGGGCAGATACCAGGAAACACAGGCAGGGAGACAAGAGGGTGTGGATGCATATATGTGATGGAGCAGCTCTGATATATGGAGCTCCTCAATGGGCCAGATAGTATGCTGGGTGAGAGCTTGTGAGTCAGGACAGGGGTGAGTAATCAGTAATAGTGACAGTCTGGTGGGAGCTTGTTAATGACCACTTACTTGGGGTGAGGAAGAAGATGAAGCCATCTTTAAACAACTTGAAGATAATTCTGGATGACATACTCTGCCTCTTATGACAGATTTTTAACTTCCCTGGTATATGCTGAAAGAGCTCTAGAGAGGGTTGCAGGCAAGCCAGGAGGTTTCTGGAAGATGTCAGGGCCAACTGCTTGACACAAGTACTAGGTAAGCCGACCTGGGATCATACACCCACACCCTGGACCTGCTATTCATAAAGCATTCACACTGATTTGGGCGAGTGATAATCAATTGCAGGCTTGGGGGTAGACATCCTGAAAGAGTGGACCTAAAGATACCAAAAAGAGTGAGGAAGATGAGTAACAGACTACACTCCACAGACTTCAGGAGAGCAGAGGCTTCAGTTTCTTCAGACAATTGGCAGGTTGGATCCCATAGAACCAGCTCTGAAGGGTAAAAAAGCTCAGAAAAGTGGCAAGTCTTTATTGACAAGCTCTTCCAAGCACAAAACCATCCTAGTATTCAGGAAAACAAGCACACGTATCAGGAAACTGGCTTGACTCGGAAGGGAACTCATGACTGCGCTACAAAGCAAAGACTGGATGTAAGGAGAAACTTTTCCTCTGTCAGAATAGTCAAGCAGTGGTTGCTCAGAGAGGCTGTGCAGACTCCATTCTTGGAGGTTTTAAGGTTGCAGATGGATTAAACCTTGAGCAACCTGATTAAATCTCAGACCTAACACTGCTTTGCGTGGACTAGAGACCTCCTGAGGTCCCTTGCAGCCTGAATATTTCTGTCATTATGTGAAATAGTTAAAATTGTAGGTCTGCCTGATTCTTTATCATCCATGTCAGTATGACCATTAAAGCCCAGTGAATTTCCAGCATAACACCACTGAGTAAGTGTGAGCCTAAGGCTCTCTTTTTAGCCTTTTTATGTGCACATTCAGGAAGGCAGCAGCTTTGGAAAGGAAAGTCTGGATGTTGCAGTTACTAATAACATTGCCAAAGAATGCTGGAATGACGTACAAACACCAGTATACATCTACTCAATCTCTGTCTTTCTATAGAAGTACTTATAAGACCTACCAATGCCTTAGAGGGATATTTTGGTTTAAAAATACAGAGTCATGGCATCACTGACATTATGAAGAGATATTAAGCAAGGCTGTTATTATTGCCCTCAGCTTTCTGTGTTAAAAATCTGATCTCTTTTTCCAAGAACGGCCCTTCATGGAGAGATGAGTATTGTTTGTTTTTCAAGGATGATGGAGTAAAGCTTCATATCAGTCCAATCTTTTTAATATTTGGGGATCAGCTTATCTTGTTGGGCAAGCTGCCAAAAGTGATTACAACTGCAGAAACTCTACATTTGAACAGGGATTTTATCAAATCACTCACATCTGGAAAAAGGCCAAGAAAAACAGTGACTGGAGAGAGTGGAAATCATGCCTTAAAAATGGGATGAGAAGCTGTGGAATAATTATTCAAAAGCTATGTGAACTTATGAACATCTGCCAGGTGACCAAAATTGCCATCTGAATAAGGCATTATCCACAGTTAGACCAGATTTAGCTAAACAAGCCATTCCACCAGGCATAATTTCACATTTTCTATCCTTATAGCCTTTCTATCAAGTGCGGATACCCCAAGAGCACTGTAAATTCATACCCTATCTTAATGCACGCTAGCTTCCCCTTGTAGACAAGCCCTTAGAAACAGAGGCACCTCCACCAGCATGAACAGAGAAATGCTTGTTTAAACACTGCAAGATGGGGAAGCGATTCAGTGATCACTGCAAACAAAAGTGGGTAAATATGCCGCCGGCTATTGGAGTAGACTTTTAGTAATGAAGGTATCCATTACAGTTGTTTAGCCAAAAACACAGAAATATATCCATAGGCATCCACTTCATATATCAGTATGCGCCCTCCACAGTCTATGAGAGCACTGTGTGCAAAAGTAATTTCTCAAGCACTACTGAAGGATCTTTTTCCACTAATGTGAGAAAAGGGGGAAAGGATACAAGGCTTTTTCCATCCCAGTTGTGTTCCACAAAACAGCTGTCCACAGTCATGAGCATCAGGCACCCAGAACACCTGGGGTCTTCCAAGGGCCATTAATCACAGCTGGTCGGGGAGGAGAGGCATGCGGACACCAGCGTCAGGGGGACTGGCTCTGCGATCGGGGCCAGGGGGACGCTCTTTGAAGGTGGCGTGAGACTGCTGCTCCAGCTTGCTTTTTGCTAATGCTCCAGGAGGAAGTCTGCACCAGCCAGAACTCCTCCAAGGGTCTGGGGGCAGGCAGCAAGGGCTGTAAAAAAAAACATGTTAGTTGGTTTCAGGCCATAGTCTGCATCTGCATAGCAAGATGCTGTTTGCACATGGGTAAATTCAGGATCTCTATTCCCTTTGCTCATTTCAATACAGTCTGTGAGTTCGCAGAGTGAACCTTAAATGCAGATGTAGCTGGATAAGATTGCCTTTTGAACTAGCACTTCTCTTTTGTTAATTCCTTCTGGAGTGTATTGCCTGGAGTAAAGAGTTTACAAGTGCCAGGCTTTCCATTAATTTCACCTACATCGCAAATCATAAATTAGAAATGGAACGCATAGTCAGGTCATCTAGTTTATCTGCCAGCATAATATTTCACAAAGAGATGATACAGTCTGTCTTTCAATTGCTTTTTCACTCAAAAAAGGGGTATTCGTTGTTTGTAAAGAAATAATACCTGTGATATTTTGGTGCCACTTGAGCCCCTGTAGATTGTAACAGGTATATAAAGTGGGAGTGTGTGCACACATGTGTGTGTACATGCGTGTGTTGTGCATCAGGAGAAACAAACAATGAGAAGGAGAAAAACAAAATTAAGTGCTTTCTTTATATGCATAAGGCATGTCTATGCAGATGGATGAAGACAGATGTGGTCTGCTCTGCAGGGCATGTTATCTTGGGCACAGAGCTGCAGGAACATGGCTCAATGGTTTCCAGACCAGAACTGGCTCCCATTTGATAAGCTCAGAGCATGGCAGATGAGTGTACTTGTCTGGGCCCATCCAGGTAGACATGCCCAGACTCACCTCCAGACTTTCAAAATATCCCTGGAATTGAAAGGAGCTTTTCCAGTTAGGACCTAAAGTAAATATTTGCTGGGATAACATGCATGCTTGCTAAAGAGTTTGAAGAGTTTGAGAGAGACAAAAATGACAGTAGAAACCAAAATTAGATGATGATGAAACGAGTTGTTTAAGCAGGGCTCACTTATCATGAAACCATGGCACATCTCCAGCCCAGTGTCAGGTATTTATTTCAGAAAATTAAGAGGGAGATGAAATATAAAGAGTAAAATTTGGCAGAGCTCAAATGAGAAGAGTACAAAAGGAGGAGGAAAGGCAAAAATTAATTCCCTGTATGAGGCTTATAGCCTGAGCTTTCCTTTGGGTACCTTGGATGCCATGGACAGTGTTTCTCTCCTTTTCAGCTCTCTGACTTACGGGGAAAAGAAAATGTAAAGTCATCACGGTCACTATCGTGTTCCTTGATCAAATTTACCTTAAGCCATCTAATCAGATTCATGGGTCTATGAAGTCTATGTCCAAGTCAGTGAAGAGAGCAAGTCACTTCCAGAGGCTGCATTTAGGGTGGTGAGAAATGAAACTTATAATAAGTGACATGAAATGCATACACCCTACAGTTGGTATCTCTCCCCTTCTATTGGCTGTGGCAGATAACTAGCATAATCTAAATCATCTGAAGTCAGGGGAGGTGAATCTCGACCTAAAGGGAGTAACAGAAGGAAGAAAAGTAAATAATATTCATGGAGGATTCTGCACACACGGGATCCACCTTCGTCTCTGGTCTAAGCCTAAGAGTATCTCCTGGTGTGAGCCTAAGAGTACCTCAGAGATCAATGAGAGTCAACATATCTGCAAATTTTGCAACTGAAGGAAAGACCTCAAATTAATATCCTCAATTAAAGCAGAACTTGGAGGCAGTGCTGTCGGAAGAGGCAGACTCGCTTTTGACCAGCTCCCCATCTTGCAACCCACATGCCTTGTCTAAATAAGTATCTCAGTCTATTGAGGTACTTCAAAGGCGTAATTTCTTTTTATGCTGGTGCTAACACTCAGAGGCTTAATAGAAAATTGCAACTTGTATCATGCGTTTCCTCTGCTTATACAGATATTCTCAGGTCAAACTACACAAAAAAAACCCCAAAACCAACACACCTCTCTTGCTCCTTTTAAGAGTCTTAATTTAGGCTTTTTGTGTTACCCAGTTTAGTAATGACTGAAGGTCAGATTCTCCTCCAGGCTTCCCATAGCAAACACAATCTGCCCGTGATGTGATCCGAGACACGCTGGTATTTGTAGAACCGCATATTTGAAAAATTCTTGGTAAACAAAACCGACACTTGCTGGTTCTCTGTTTCCCACCACTTACCTGACTAAATCTGGCTGAAAGAATGGTAGATGTAGTGGCACCCTTGATGGCCTCCGAGCAAGGGCTGGACCCAAGTGTCTAATGTTTACAGCATATGAGGATCAATGCACACTACAGGTCTCCTTGCTTCAGTGCTGCTCTTTGCTGGTCCAATAAATGAACTCCTGATGTTAGAGAAAGTGAGCAATAATAAGCTTCCTTAAAACAAAGGCCTTAATAACGTGGTAGAGGAGCAATCCTTTCCCCTTCGCCCCATAAGTGAGATAAAAAAAAAAGTCAGTGCTCTAATCCCCTTTCAGGTAAGAAAAAAACAAGGAGATTTTCATTGCTACTGCTTGGTAAATAGACTAGCATGGAAAGGATGGAAATTTGCCACATGCCATAAAGATGGTAAGTATTAGAATACCTGACTGAAAAGCCAATAAAGCACAGTGAGCCTAAGAAAGGGAAATCAGATCTGCAACAGCAGCAGCTAATTAGGCTGCTTGGCTGTAACGACCTGAAAGCATTGTGCTGTGGGGATGAGTAGTCCAGGCCTGCCTTATGGCTTGTTGTGTGTGAGATTTGTAAAGAGTGGTCCTGGTTAATCCTGGTTCTTATCCACTACTTTAACTGAGATCCCTCACAGTGCTCTTTGGGAGAGAAGTAAACATGCGGCGATGAAACACCTCTCCATTGGCCCTTCACCCTCGGTCCTGGAGAAATCTCTGTGAAAAGTCACTGAAAAGATAACATCACGGCACCAGGAGTATTTTAGATGGGGACCAGCTGTGATTAGGAGATGGCTATCATCTGAACATCTGTAATTATTAGAATAAATAATGTTAATGTATTCCACTTGGGCTAGACCATCCATGCCGGAGATTATTGCAGTTTAAAAAAATAAAATGAGAAGCCTGAAGCAGTTGTATTTCTCCAGGAATTTTTTTTTAATGAGTGTTTCATTTATAAAGTCCAGATTTTAGTATCCCGCACAGCCACAAGATGACTAGGCCTACCTCAAACTGATCAAAATGGAATTTTTCCATTGGGTTCAGTGTTCAGTTGACTATCCAAACATCTGTTTTGTGGTTCGTTCAACCTTATACGTCAATATGATGTTAATCTCCTTTATACACAAAAGCTGAAGCAGTGCCAATGATTTAACTTCCTAGGAAGATGGAAGATCCTTTCTCAAGCTGTAAATCCCTCTGGCCCATGCCCAAAGTGAAAAATGTAAATCACCAGAGTGGAAACATGGCAAACATGATTTTCTGTCTAAACAAGGGCAGTCTTAACTTTGGAAATTAATCAGACTCTTTCTTAGAAACACCTTCGATGACAATGAAGACAAATCTCCTAGAAAATTACTTTGGAAATTAGTCAGACTCTTCCTTACACATTTTTTCCAGTAATTTTCTAGAAGGTTTGTCTTCGTTGCCATCGTAGGTGTTTCTAAGTCAGGAAAAATCTCTTCTTCAAGAACGGAGCCAGCAAAAGCATTTTTTAAATGTATTACAAGCTTTCTTTCTCTATACTATTTTCTAAATAATACCATCCCTTCCTTTCCCTGAAACCAAATTGTTAGTCTGTGCAGAGGTGGACCTAGTGAGGGGGTAGGAGCAATGGAATTTATAGGCACCACTCCTGCCCCCGCAGCCAGCGTTGTCCTGCTTAGGAAGCAACCACTTGCACCTAGATCCAGTCCTGCAGATATGCGTCACTTATTGTGGAACAAAAAGCTCGTTGTTTTTTTTTTTCAAAAAAGATGAAGACTCTACTGAGAACAATCCTACCTTAACACCCTTATCATTCACTTTCAAACTTTATTAAGTTTCCTTTAGGAAGCTGCAGCCCTTTGCTTTTTACTGCTCTTATGTATATGCTTTATGGGCTCCTTACACTGCAGTGCCATTCCTAACAAATGATCAAATTTAACGGTCCGTGTCCCACCTTGCTTATTCATTCCCTGCAATTTTCTCCAATAAAGAAAGCTAGGAAATTCCCATCTTTCCCTGACATGGGCTTCTTCACCCCTTGAAATCTGAGAACCATCACAAGCAAATTTTGTCACTCGTGACATAACCTGATGCCAAAGTGGAGTTGGACAGTTTGGGAGTGCACACTCAGGGATGCAGGACTGGGACAAAGAGGAGTCTGGAGGGATTTTGAAAACGCAGCAAGATTTTTTGAGGTACAAAGGGGTACCTCAAACAAACAGAAATGAAGGAAGCATGGCAGCATCTGTAGGGAGGAGGTGCAGGAGAGGAACGGAGGAAGGGAGCAGCCAGAGAGCTGCGGAGAGGGGAGGGATGTGAGCGGCAGTGTGAGGTGGGAGTGCAGGAAAGATGTGGATGCAGAGGAAGGGAATGTGGGGAGCACATGATGCCGTAAAGCAGCAGATTCTGCAGAAGGGATCACAAGTCCGGAAGGGCAAACAGAAGTAGATGAGTGACACGGGAAGTGGGATTGTAAGTAAAGAAATTTGGAAACTGCTGCCAGAAAGTTATTGAAGTTTAGGAACAGGAAAACAGCTCCTGCTCTGATTCAGCCTGGAAACCTTATCATGTTGTCCACAAATTTTGGTAGCATATGCTTCAGGGGAAGGTGTAAGAGCTGTAAGTGGGTGCAGAGATAAATGCAGCTGTGCTGAGTTTGGGAGGAACAGGTCGACTGCATTGCCCTGATACCACCGGTGGTCAGAAACGTGCCACATGTGGCTGAGTTTGGGGCTCAGAAAGCCTCCTTAGCTCCTACATAAAATTGCTTATCTTGGGAGGGTAAGCCGCTTTAGCACCTTGTGACTCACTCTGGCACTTTATCTTTCGAGACTGGCATGAGTTTTGGAGAACAAGATTTAGCACCTTTCTTTGACGCTGTTTTCCATACACATGCTATCTGGAAATGTAGTCTATCCACATCCATGCCCCATGTGGCTTTTTGACTCTTACATCTCAGCTAAAAAGAGTTCCCATGGCAATGAAAGGTCTTATTATAAGTCTATAGAAGAAAAGGCTTCCTTTTATCCATCTCAAATTTCTTGTCTTTCACATGTCAGTGACCTATTATTAGAAGGGAGAAAGAACTACGCACATCTTCTACCTAACATAAACAATCCAGATCTCCCTTATACTTTCACAGACATCAAACTGCAGAGTAAATAGAAAAGGAGAAGATTTACACAGGCGTGAGCACAACAGGATTTTGCAAGAGCAGGAAGATCAGATGAATGCAACTTTTTCTCAGTAACTAATAGAACCACCCAAAACATGAGACTTGCTCTTAATGAGATTAACTCCTACACAGACATTTGCTAGAAGAGAAAAATAGCAGGGTAGAGACAGTCCACAAGATCTTGTGATGTGTCACGAGCATTATGGTTAATGCAGAGGGTGGAGAAAGTAACTAGAAGAGAGGATCTTCTTCATTTGATATTGTATAAAAATGCTGAAGTGAAGGCGACCTGTACAAGTGTTACCTTGATATGGTATATCCTATAACCCTTAGAAAAAGCAGGAAGAGAAAAGAGCGAAATAAAGATAATGGACCTAAGAAAGCAGTCCTCAAAATACTCAGAGATCTAGCAGATAAGATCAACACAGAAAATAAATGTAAGAGAGAAAGGATTGAGGGAAAGTGGAGAGTCCCTGAACGTTACAGTAAGGTCAAAATCATGATCTATCTCAGTGAGGCGGACGGCTGGATCTGAGTGTCAGAAGCAAACTTGGATAAATCATGAGCCTAAAAAAAGGTCAGCATAGTTCTCATCATTATAAGGGAACAGGGGAATTACAAGGCAATCAGCTTTTCTTCAGTTCATAGAAAAATGCTGGAGCAAGAAATCAAAGAATTTGGGGCATCTGGAAGATAAAAACAAGATGAATGAAACCTAACAAGGATCTGTCATGTCAAACATATAATTTACTCTCTGTGGCGGGACAACAGGTCTTGTTGGTTAGAACGAGGAAGTTAATGACACATAACTTTAGTTTATTAAGGCTTTCAACACGCCTTGCATGACATTCCCATAAATAAGGATGTAAAAAAAAAGTAGATAAATGTTAGGAAGTACCATAACTGGTTAAAGCCGTGTACTCAGAGAACAGTGATCAACAGCTCATTCTCAAATTTGCAAAAAAAGTATCTGCTGAGGTTCAGCAGTGTCTGTACTGCATCCAGCACTATTCAAGGTTTTCAACAGTTACTTCCATGGGAGAACGGACATATGCTTTTTAATTACATGAATGACTAAACTGGGAGAAGCTGCAGTGATGACAGAGGACAAGATGGGAAGGTAGAATGATCTTGACAAACTGAAGAAATGGCTTGGAAGAAATTGGGTGCAACTGAAAAGGGATAAATTAAAAGTTTTAATAGTTCAATAGGAATAACAAAGTCCAGAAACATGGGAGGGGAATGACCGATTAATGCAGGATAATGCAGCTTGGGGGGTATAGTAGTCTACAAATTCACTACTCATCAATAATTCAGACAGAAAATTGGCAACAGCTGTGTTATGATGGATAAAAATGACCAGTCCATGAAATGCGATGTAATTCTTTTGCTGTATGTGGTGCTGGAAAGCTGGTGTCCCATTTCGGTCTCAGTGATTCAAGAAGGATTTATCCTCTAGGAGCTGGTAGTGAGAAGGGTCAGAGGAATTTGGCTCAGTATGGAGGAGACTCCAGTGAGAGATGATGAGACCGTAAATATCTCATGATGAGTCCTTAGACACACGTAAGTCACTAAACATAAAAATAATTCTTAAAATATGCAAAAGATAAGTCATAGGAAAGGAACAAGCTCTTCTTGGTGTCTACTGTGGGTTCAATAAAGAGAAATGTCAGGCATCAGAGCAAAGAAGACCGGTTACTCATCAGGAAAATTTCTGCAATAGTAAGGACTGTGCAGCACTGGAGAGGAGTGGCAAAGGAGGGCAGTGAAGTCTCCATCACTGGAGCTTTTAAAAAAGGATTAGGCGAGCATCTGCCAAGAATGTCATGTGTTTAATTAATCTTTCTCTGCTTCCTTCTTTAAATCACCCATAATTTTGTTACCTGACAACCCACTCTGATTTTCAAAACATCGATACACAGGCACCAGGACAGGATCTTCTGCCTTTCACCATTTTGTTATAAGGAAAATAAATCTTTGGCCCTACCCGCTGCTTTCTCCTGTGAACACTGTGCCTCCTGCACAGTGTTCAGCTCATGCTAATGCTCTGATTCTCACTTCACTATTTAGCTGCTTGGGATTGAGACCTGCCTAGATCCCTGTAGAAATCCAAACAACTTATTCTGCTCCTAACCATCTCACTGCTCTAGCTTCAATGACACTTTCAACCAGTTCTGAGGTACAAATATGTCAATTAGAGACCATTGCCAGATTTTTCCTTATGCATGGGTAAATACTGGATGAGTTTGCCACTTGAAGTCCTCAGGCACACAAAACGCTTGTCTTCTTTCAACCCATCAGCCTCCCCAAGGACAGGAGCACCTTCCCAGTCCTGGATATACTATCTGAAGGTAGCAACATATAACTTTTAAAGTTTGCTCCAACATCTCAGTAGTAATATTTCCTCAGCAGCTTCATCTCATGCTTAGGAACAAGACCAGTATCACCAGTGGTAAAGACTTGCACTGAAAGCAAGTTACTTCTGAAAAATACCCTTGTCTTCCTTTTGTTGCTTCCTTTGGTCCCTGGTGCTTCCACAGCCCTGTGGATTCTTTCCTTTGACTATCACTTCTTAAGAAAACATCTTTTTATCTTTATTATTTTTTTTGGCTATATTCCTTTCAAGCCTATGTTGATCCTTCTGATTTCCTGCTAATTTATCACCTACCATAATTTATAATCCTGTTTATTGCTCTCAGTAGGGTCAGATTTCCAAATGCTGAAGGACTGGCTCAAATTACCTCTTAAATCTTGCCACTTGGCATTCCTCTGCCCCGTCTGGTTCCCTTTTTTTCAGCCCTAGGCATACCTTCTGACACTACACAACTGTTTTGAGGAGGCGACTTTCTAGGGATTTTTTTAAAAATTTCAATTCTAATGCTTTTAAAACTAACCTGCTTATCTTATTTTTTAATGCTTACCAGAACCATGTCACTGTCCGGTGTTTTATTTTCCCTTTGTGGATTTAATTATATAGTTGTCTCTAATTATTTAATATTCAGCTACCGTCATTTTCTTTGAATTAACCCCTGTGTGTTAATTAAGACTGCATCAGGAATAGCTTTCCCTCTGATGTGCAAGCTCTTGGCCTAGTTACTGTGAGAGGGAACACTTACATCCAAGGAACTGTCTCTCTAGGGCTGGTGCAAGCTGTTCAAGCTGTAGGTGCGTTGATGAACTCCCCTGACACTGCCTCTTCCCTGCTGCTAGGCTTATATCTCTCTGCTCTCACTTTCCTTCCTTTGATCTGGAGATGTGCAATTTCGCTGTGATTTTCCCGTCAACCTGGCAATGCCATTTTTCTTTGCATTCATGATGACATTATAGGCTTCCCCTTTCTCTCTGAAGGTTGGGCTCAGGTTGGTCATTTGTCAGTAAAACCTACTGAGTTGCATCTGCATTGCCCACAACTATTAATTCCCCTCTCAGCCAAGGGAGCCCGTAGCCCTCAGGGAGCAAGGACACACTGGCCATGGCATGCTGCTGGGCAGGAGGAAACCCCTGCTTCCCTCCTAAGCTCTGGAAAAGCTTCTGTTTCCCATGTCTGTCTTGCAGAGGCAAGGAGAGCCCATGTCCCAGGAGATACAAGGACCTCTGTGGCAGGGTCCAGCCCTGGTGCAGGGGTGAGGGAGGACAACGGCTTGACTCACGGCATTTCACTTGGCCAACAAAGAGTCCTTCAAAGAAACAGTTCACTGCTGTCAGTGGGCGCTGGGGCTGCCTGGGCTGGTGTGTCTCTATTTCAGTCCCAAGCAGATGATGCGTCTCGTTAAAGGGAGAACACAAATGATTATTAATACATTTCTTTTGAAGAGTTCTCATTTGGGGAGTTAGTCTCATTAAACGCATCTGCAGCAGCCTGGGCAGTCGCAAACATCTGCTCAAAAGAGGCTGCGGTAACGAGGCGATGCCTTCTCCCCGCTCAGCTGCCACCAGCGTGGCCTCCCCGCCACGCCGGTGTCCGTTACGCACCGTCGGCGACACACGTCCATCTGTCTTTGGCAGGAACACGTTGCACAATGTTCGGCACTAATCAGGAGGATGCGCTGCGTGCATGGACACATAAACCCTCCCGGCGTCGGGTTACGTGTTGCACAGCTGTTTAAATTGTTGGAAGGCTTTCCCTCGGTGATTCTTTTATATGGTTTATATGGTGTGAAGGGAGCATTACTCTTGAAGGGACTTAAAGACCTTGGCCCGGTTTGTCTGTGGTCTTTAAAGATCCCATGACGCTTTTCGCAAGAGCTGGAGAATTAATCTCGTTCTGCTGCTTAAATTTCAACAGGGAAAATTATATTTTGCTTTTCTATCCTTTCTCTTTCTGGGCTCTGCTTTGCAGATTCAGGCATTATTAATACCTTTTATAGTATTTTAAATGTACACCCTGTGTGGCACTGGGAATGGAAATCTGAGGGGTAAAACTCAAAGGAAAATCAGATCCTGAACAGTTTGTGTGCTGGGAGAAGATCATGGTAACAGGCAAGAGGCAGCGCTGGCAGCTAACATATGGGCATTGTGAATATTGAATAAGAAAGTACATCAACTTAAAGTGCTGCTAAGTACATAAAATATTTTTTAATTCCAATATGATTTTCAAATTAATTTTTTCTTTAGAAAGAAAGAATATTTTCTTCAAAAGCTTATTCCTTTGACATTATGTTCAGAGGATAACAGACCTCACATCTGATGTAAATACAGAATACTGTGATTGGGTGTCATAAAACAACTCAATTTATGTCAGTGTAAATGAAAGCAGAATCTGTCCCACAGCAGCACCCACGTGGCAGAGTGTGTTAGCTGGTCGGTTGTCTCACATTTGGATTCTTTCTCAGCATAAGAAACAATCAAATGCCAAATTCATGGAAATAATTTGTCTTTACGTAAGAGGTACATAATATCCATTAAATAAAAGGTGGCGAAATGAGGGGAAATCAAATGGAAAGAGTTCTTCAGAAATGCAGGAAGAAAAATGGGAAATGATAAAGAAACAGCCTCAAAGACAGGATTTTAAAACCCTCAATTAATTTCTAATAACAGTCATAGGACATGTCTGAAGGTTTTCCACAGTAAATAACAACTGTAATTCAATTACTGTGGGCTGAAGGACTATCAACACTACAGACTGCATCTGTCCCTAAAATGGGCTTTCTACCAGACGTGGTGGTGCCTTCCAGACTAGACTCTAGTTGTTGTCTATGCCAGTCCTAACAACCACATCGTGACCCAAATGGCACGTCGCAGAGGATGTTTCCGTGCCAGTGTGCCAGGCAGCCAGCCATGAGCTGCCTACCCCCCACTTCTCAGCCCCACATCCCTTTCTCCACTGCCCCCCAGCATGGCTGAGTTGGGGAACACTGTGTGGCACCTCCTTTTACTACAGCAGGTAAAGCAGGGGAGCAGAGGAGATGCATTTGGGCAGAAGCCCGCGTGCCAAGCCATGGCGTGCGGGGACCCAGCTACCCAGAGTACGGTTACCATTGGAAAGTCCTCTTCTAAAAATGCCAGCAAAGAACCTTAAATTCAAACGGCATGTTCTCTCTGCTTCAGGAGAGACCGTGGTAGCAGCAAGGCGGTGGAATGCCAGAAATGTTATTGCTTCATGTCTAATAAGCAATAAATGGGTTTTATTATTTGCCTTAAATCATAGTCTCTATACTAGCTTTCAGAGCTGCTGCAATCCAAGATAGCCAGTATATTAGATAATAGCGTGTCATGGGGAAATATATGGCTTCCTGAGGTTCAAACTGCCAAATCACACCCAATCGCTATTGTTCAAAAATTACGTGAGTGTTATAACTGTAACAGATGACATGGGAAACTATGCTGAAGTGCTGTAGTCAAATATCATCATGAATTAGTAATTGTGTAGTGGGGCCATTCTGATTTAACAGAAGCTGGAATTAAGTTTGGAGCTGTATATCCTGGTTTCTCTTTGATTTAACATGGGCCATGACATATGTCGTTAGCTTCTTCTCTTCCAGGCTGTGTGGAGGAAGCCTCCAGTCTAGTCAGTGGGTTAAAAAATCTAATATGATGCCACCACAGGAAAAACAGAAGCTTTTAAGTGAAGAAGCCTATATCTGGGGGTTGGTTACAGGCTAAAGGCTGTTATTTATTCATAATCTAAACAAACAAGACAAATAATTATTCCAATACTTGTCCTACAGACTAGGGATAACAGAGAGGCCGTGTGGTCTGCTCGGGCTGACATGGAAATTCCAGCTTTGCAGCTCCAGGTTCCCGGTGCACACATCTGACATGCGACGAGAGGTACTTAATTGCTGGCACCTAATAGAGGGGAAGAGGGTTTGCAGCAGACTGATTTGTCTAATAGAGGGCATTTCCACTCAGAGTGAAAGAGAGAAAATACCAGTTCCCAAGGACTCGAAAGGAAATAAGGGATTATTCCAATGTTTAGGAAACTTCCTTAGTTCACTGGAAAGATTTCACAACTCTAAACCCGACACCTTCTTCGAGTCTTGCAAAGCTCATAAGCCTTTCCTCCAGACAAGCAGGCCAGCTTCCACTTCTGCACATACCCAGCTTGCCAGGCCCAGGGGGCTGCTTCGGCTCCCCTGCCAGCAGCTCTGGAGCTTGCAGGGGTGGTGACAAGCAAGACACCCCAGGATCTAATGTTCCAGTGACAGTGGCCATGTTACAGTGTCTGAGCTAAAATCGGCACTGAGATTTTCCGTGTGTCATGCCGTTCACCCCCTTCTCCCCCAAACGGGGCAATTTAAGGTGACCAGGTTGTTCCATTAGAACCAGTCATTGCCCACAGTCCCTTATCACACCCAGTGAAAGCACAGGAGTACTATTATCTCCCATCACTAAATGTGAGTCGCTTTCCCAGGTGTAAGCATTGATTGGGCCTCTCCCTTGGCAGGGCTAAACATGCCGGACACATGCCTTGCCATAATTAAGAAAAGCAAACCCATATCACTTTGAATACTTCTGAGCAGATTTTTCTCTAGCTTTATTATAACAATTAAAACATTAATAACTCCCCCAGTGTTTCCTGCAGAAGTTGGAAGACAGCTTTTGCAACAGACTCAGGCTTTGCATTCAGTCTTTCCAATCCTTGTATCACTCATTTGATTTTGCTAAATGCCTTTTCAAATGAATGCTAAATACCATTAATTTTAATTTTCCCACAGGCACTGCAGACAGACACAGCTGAGTGTTTGTAACCTTTCCATCGTACACAAACCAGAGATTTTTAAAACCTTATTATCATACATTTTGAAAAGCGCAGTTAATTTCTCCATCTTCCAAAAACTGCAACATTTATCCACAGCTGCTTTTTACAAAACCTGATTTGTGCACTTCACTGCGTTTGAAAAATGTTTACTCCAAATGAATATACATGAAATATAACTGTGAGGAGAAAATGGGCACTCGCATGTACTCTCCTACACACATACAAACACACAGACAGAGAATTAGGAAACCGAAGAGCCAAATGTCTGTTAAATAGTTTCATTTGCATTTGCCCGAGCTGGTGAATGCTGATAGAAATTCTAGAAACTATTTGTGCAAGAAAAATTAAGATCAAAATTATGGTGCCTCCCCTCCCCCAACATACTTGTTCTCCAAAAGCTAATAACATTAGGTATTGTTTCTCATTTCATACCCTGTGCTTTGTAATCAAAGATAGCTAGCCTTTGTAATTTTGGGTGCTGAAAGCACTTGACTATCTGCTGTCAGTTGTAGCAGCACTAATCCAAAATAATTCTATTACATGCAGTTGTTTCACATTTGCTCCATAATGTGGCCATTAATTTTACCATCAAGGAAGCTTACTCCTACTAGAATTTAATTGGCATTAGCAGAGCATTTACTCCACAAGGCTGTACCTCAGTGCAAGGAAGTAAAATAATGAACTCTGCATCACAGAGGACTGGGAAGAGCACACATAATCAAATAATCAAAAAACATCCAAACAACTAATGGCAGAAATCATTATCTATCCTAAGGTTTCTTTATCCCGTGGAAATGAAGAGTTTCCATGTGATTTTACACATGAAAGTGTTCTCTCAGACTGTTGTAAAACTGCCTGGCGAAGCTCATTGCAACCTCAGCAGAAGGGCAGCTGTGCTAGGGGGGACAGGCCTGGCCTGCGAGCCTTGGGGGAGGATTAGGAGGTGCTGCTGGGGGGAAGAGTTATATGTTCTGGGACGTATTTAGGGTTTCTAGCCCTAAGTGACTTCAGATCACTTATTTTTCCCTGCAGACATCTCTTTTTCTTCACACAGAGATTCACACATTCACATGTGTTTCACACCATCAGATTTTGCATTTCCATTTGCTTGAAGTGAAATCCAAACATGAAGCAATGCCCTCCACCTCCCTAAATGTGGTCTAAATTTGCTTGATACGTAGACCAAATCCTTGGATGTTAAAAAACCCTTGGACACTGTGGTTAGAAATAAAACTTGACACACAGTTTATTTGGTTTGCAGTCATCACCCCCCAGTGCTGTGCTCAGTGATGGGCCCTGGGGACCAGGATTTTGGCCTTGCTGGCAATGCCCCAGCCCTCGCCATCAACAGTGATCAAACGAGCTACAGCTTGGTAACGTGCTCTCTTCTCCCTTCAGCTTGGGTGAAGCCATAAGCTAGAGCAGCACTGGTGGGTTGGGGATGTCAGGTGCTGTGGGGCCATCTGACCAGCCCAAACCTACCTGGTAAGGGAAGAAACCCCCTTCAGATATCCAGCACTCCAGCTGTGCTCCAGCGGTCTGCATGTGGGACTAAGGACCGGTGGTATTTTTGGCTCGCTTTCTCTAATTTATCATGGCATCCTCCAGGTTGTGGTTTGCCTTTCTGCCTCAGGTTAGCTGTCCCTGCATGACCAAAACACCCTCTTTGGCCACCACTTCCCTGCCTTGCAGTTCTGGAAATGGTTCGGCAGTTCAGCTGCTCAGGGGGCTTAACAATGAAAAGCCATTAGTGTTACTCAGCCCTCTTCCAGGCTTAGCTGACTTGGTAACCTGAAGGGACCAGAAAGTTACAGAGGTTTTTACTACTTTGGCTAATGTGTGATGAGTCTCCTGGGTTATTTTTTACTAAGTTTGTTTTAAACGCCCACGGTGGAGTTACACGGAGCCTGCCCCACCTGCCAGGCTGTGGGGCGGCAGGGACGGGCAATGCCTGCACCTCCCACCGCCCTTCTTCCACCTCTCCTTGCAATTACTCATCCTCCCCCTGGTCCCCTCCTTCCCAGGCTCCTGACTGGAGGCGTTATTGCACGTTGTTCTGACAACAAAAAATTAAGACTCTCTTTGAATTTACCTCGGGCATGACTAGGTTCAAAATCTCTTGTGTTTCGCAGAATCTTTTGTAACAGGATTAGATACGGCTGTGCAGTAACAGCACTGTAAATAAGTTATGACTTAAGGGAAATTTTTTACTAGATTACCCGTCTTAGTGATTTGTCATAGCTCAGGGCGAGCTGCCCTTCCTGACCCACACCGGTTTCAGGCCATCAATACTGCGGCCTTACCTCTGTGGGCTGCAGTGGTTCCACTTTCAGGTTGTTTCAGACCTTTCAGTTTAGCTTCAGATCCACTGCTGAGCTTAAGGGCCATTTTCAAATATCACTCGGGCACCTGGGAGCCCGAGAGCTTACCCTTACACATGCTCTTACTATTTTTATGTCTGTGTACCCTTGATGGATTTTCGACTTTTCTACCCACCTGTTAAAGCAGGAGAAACATCCGAGCACAAGATTCAGAGTTGCATCCCAGGGGCAGAGATTTTCAAGAACCAATCTTAAGCTGATAATTGCAGCAAAACCCCCGAAGACTGGGCATAGTTATACTGACATCAAAGTGCTAAAAATGGACTGTTTCACTATAGGACTGTCTAACTAAGGTTTCCCAACTGAACTCTGCCCCTCCAAAAGCTTTTACTGACATAAACATGTAAAGAAAAAGAAAAATCAAAACCATAGGAGATGCAATTATATCAGGAAAGCCTGCGTTTCTTAAGGATTTCAGGTGTGTAGTCTCTTTTGAAACCAGTGAAAATTAAAGGCACTTAGATACCCACCACTTACACAGATTTTAAAGCTATTAGACACTTGCACACCTTTAAAGAGCTGGTTCTAGAACTAATTTTTGTCTCTTTTTGCTCTCATTTAAAGCCAACGAGACTGAAGCTGTGCTGAGGATTTCACTATAGCTTGTCTGCCAGTTGGTGAAAACCTGCATGCTGTTTTTGGCATCGACTGGCCAACCTGGAATAAAAACATCATTAGGGTCACTGTCATCAGTGCTACATAGTTCATTGGGATGCCAAAAACTGAACAATTCTTACAGTCAGTACAAATCAAAAAGAGGAAATCTTCAGGAATGCGTGCCATTGTGACACATTCAGTGTTTGATGAATTATCAGCACTGAGAGTGTACCAGGGGACAGGTTTGGTGCCATTCCTGGTCCTACCAGGAGGACACATGCCCAAGAGGAAAAAGGGCAAAGCATCCCATCACACCCGCATCCCCACACCCAGGCTCTCCAGCTGGCCCATGGTGCATGAACCTCACCGAGTGACCACCCGGAGACACCCCGGGTGCCACATGGTGCTCAGGGTGACCCCACTACACAGTGCAATGTCCCGTGCCATGAGTGGGGCATGAGTCCTTGCAGGGACAACCACCCCAAGCACCTTCCACCATTTGCTGGGTCCCCTCTGCTACTCAGTGGGGGCTGCTGCCTCCCACCCCATAGGACGGGGCTGAGTGTAGCTTTTTGGAAAGTGTGTTTATGGCAGCTCCCATACTCCTCCAAACAAGTCCTGTGCAGGCAGGACCCTTTGCTTCAGGGGAGACTGGTCCTAGAAATACCATCTTACAACTCTTTGCTGCTCCTCCTAACACAGCAGTCCTGATTTAGGGCTGCAGCTGGGCTGGGAAGGAGTTAGACACTTCTCATCATATCGTACGAGATGGGGACAGGCGGTAAAGATGATCTCTGAATTAGTACACATGGCAAGTTTATAGCATCAAACACTTCTCTGAGTGCTTCTGGTGTGCAGACCTGCTGCGGAGGGTAGCCAGAGCCACAACATGACCAGTGGAAAACCACATGTGCAACCATAAGAGGTGCACACCCTCACTGACTAATGGGCAGAGCTTATAAATGATGTTGTGTACGGGAGTGGAAGGAGCTTTAGCTCTTGGGAAATGGGTGGGGGATACCTGAGCATCCCTGTGGGTGCAGGTGGGGTCGGAGCTGTTGAAGCTCCAAAAGGGGCTTGGGCTCAGGCTTCCTGAGAGGGATAGGGATGCTCCCACTGCTTGCCACAGCCAACAGCCTGGCTGTGGGCTGGGCAGGACAAAGGCAGGATGGCACCCACGGCTTGAGAAAAGCTCAGTGTTGGAACGCTGCTCCCCATCTTTGCTGGGGGAAGAGGCAGCAGGGCTGTTTTGGGGCCAGGGGCAGGCTGCTGCTTCAGGCTGCAGCCTGCTTTGCCTTGCAAGCACTAGCTTTAAGTAGAGGAGCTTGCCTGGTGAAAGCATCCATTTTTACCCATTTCCTAAAGGGAAAAAAAAGTTTATTGCAATTTTTGCATAACTGATGGTGTTATCTGAGAGGATAATTGTTGGGTGTAATAGCAAACATTCCTGTTCTCCACACAGCCAGCAGGTTTTGGGAATGAATAGAGGATTCTTGTTTGAGCAGTTACCCCTAATGGGTTCCAGCTCCTTCCCTGAGACATGGCTTGCTGCACGCTGCACCAGCTTGGGACTCCCATGTCTCTCAAATGCACTGTCTGTTTCAAGACTCTCCCAAAGATCAGCAAGCCCATGAGGCAGCAGTTGTGATCCTCACCCTCTTCTGTGTCTAGTTTTAATCAATATGGGTTCTCTGGATGTGGTGGGAACCACTGTATAGAAAGGTCTAGGGACCACCCCACAAGTAAGCTACAAGACAGCCAACAGGGGCTTTTTTCCCAAACGCTCAGGTGGCTCTTTGACCCCCCTCTTGGCCCCTGCTACCTCCATAGGCACAACCACTGGCACTTTGCTACCAACATGCTGAGACACAAACTGGCCCAGACTGGGTGAAAGTCGGGAGAGAAAGTAAATTCCCTTTCCAGTGGTGGAACAAGAGAAGAGGTCCATGCACTAGCAGCACCAGTGTGTATTAGGTTGCACGCTTGCTCCAGCCTCAGTGTGTCAGATGAGCAGGTACAGAGAGAGTCCTGCTCCTCCGCCAGGGTGCCAGGGGTGCCAGCCAGCTTGGGATCAGCCCTGTGTTAGCACAGCACTGACCGCAACATATTACGCTGGCGAGAGCACAGCGACACGCTATTATGGTAGCAGGGCTTGGGGACGAGGGCTCGCTTGCATCTGTTTGCTCCTGACTGCGAAGACATAGAATCATAGAATCGTCTAGGTTGGAAGGGACCTTAAAGATCATCTAGTCCAACCATCAACCTAACTCTGACA
>JAOXNO010000001.1:48713170-48755481 GCA_028565335.1 Limnodromus scolopaceus | reverse complement strand
TACTCTCCAGACCCCTCACCAGCTTTGTTGCCCTTCTCTGGACCTGCTCCAGCACCTCAATGTCTTTTTTGTGGTAAAGGGGCCCAAAACTGGATGCAGTACTCGAAGTGAGGCCTCACCAGTGCCGAGTACAGGGGACATGCTTTGGGGGGGCCACTCTGGGGGGTGAACTTTGGTTTACTAGGGTATCCTTTTCTCTCATCGAGTCCCGTCAGCTTTCACAGGATCACTGCAGATTTCCCTCTGCTACCTGCAGCCTTGGGCACGTGTGGCTGGCTTGCCAGGCTGGCTCACCTGCTTGTTAGTTTTTCCATAAGCTACCTTTTCTCCTTGTACCATTGCAAAAGCTGGATGGGAGCACAAACTTTCAGCTTCTTGCTTGATAAGGATACCAAAACTGCTGTGTCCCCTTCCTGGTGACGAGGAGCACGGGCAGGCTCCTTGCCCAGCATGTGTGGGAACGGGCAGTAAGTGCTATAAAAAGCCTTTGTGCATGGCAGCTTCCCATCTTCACTGGCATGTATAAATGCTGTCCTAAATTATTGGCCGTACAGGTGTCTGCAAAGTTGATGCAGGACTCCTGAAAGCGAAAAGGCCTCTGGAGAAGTGCTCTGGCTTTGCAAAGTCGCTGCAGCCTAAAGCTAACTCAGGGAAAGGGTCAGCCACTGCAGGTGTAAGCAACCAGGCAGCCAGAGCCCAGTGTGTTCCTCTGCCTGGATCTGCAGGGTCTGTCCATACACAGGGGTGAGGGGAAAGAAGGAGCACCCCCTGCTTAGCAGGAGGAAGGACTGTGAGCAAGCAAGACACAAAGAGCCATCTAAGCAGACAGTCTGTGAAAACTTCCTACCTTCTCCATATGTGTGTCTCGTTTGCTGAGGGAGGAGTTATTTCCTTCTCCTTGTGTGTTGTCTCTGTCTATCTTGTTTTAATCTCTCTTTATCTATAACAAAGCAAAGAAAGACTTCATTGTGTTGTGTTTACTGAGCTAGGTACCTGTTTCAGTGAGTAAAAGTACAGATTGTGTAATTCCAGAATGAGTAAGCAGCAACTCAACCAGTGTGAGTAATGGAAGAGTGAAACACAAGAAACCTGTTGGTGGGGACTTGAGCCTAAGAGAGGGGGAAGAACAGGTATTCTGGCTGTCTGTATTTGGAAACGGGAAGATGCCATCTCCTTGTGCCCCAAAACATGAAAATCTCAGGGGGTGGAAAATCAGAAAAAAAAAAGCCATGTATTTTTCAGATAGGGTGTCTGTGATTTTCTGTGCCCATTTGTGGTACAATGTGTGCGTATGCGCACCACTCAATAATTTCACAAACAAGTCATTCTGGTAATGCATCCCTCCAGAAAGCAGGCAGCAACAGCTTCAGGAAGTTCAGGAGTTGCCTCCAGCAGCCACCTCAGTGTGGATTCCTCTGCATCAAGCAGAAGAAGGTAGGGGCAGGCAGAGGGGCTCCAGACCCTGGCAGGGTGCTTGGCACCGGGGCCCTGAGCAGGACACATGCTCCCCGTGCTGCCTGCCTTGCTCCAGCACTACCCATGGCCACCTTGTGCGGAGGGTGGGTGGGCTGCCAGGATGAGACATCGCAGCACAGCATCTACCTGGGCACTTATGCTGCTCCAAAACACCAAGGGCTATGAAGCACAGTGACAGTTTGAAGCCATTACCCAGGGTTTTGCCCCTGAAGCATCCTGTGAGAATACATTCTCATTCCAGACTCAGACCTAATCAGATGTGAGCCGACAAACATTGAAACGAGCCTCAGGTCTGAAGCACTTCTTGTTCTCGTTGACAGCATTCAAATCTCTCTGGTTTTAGGCAAAGCCTGTTTTTTAAAAACCACTTTTTTATTGTTAGCACACCTCTGCAATTCTTTCTAAGAGACTTCAAATGAAAATTCTGATGTGAGTGCACCAGAAGACAACCGAGTTTCAAAATTATACTTCAAGCTGACTACAAAAGAAAAGCAGAAAGAGAAAGGAAATCAGGAAGATAAGAATGAGCCCTCGTTACACAAACAGGCATGAGGCTGCCATTTGCGCTGCAGCCCCTGGCTCTGACGTGAGCCCAGGGTGTTCCAGCAGCGCCTTCGACCCAAGTGTTATTTGATTAGGAAGCTTGAATTAAGTTGCCAGTACTTAAAAGGTAGCCTACCAGACTAAACTATGGGATTTTAATTAAGGCACTACCTTACAAGGAACACTAAAGAGCACTGGGAACAGGAGTGGATTTAGTGGATTATCTCCCAGGTGGGAGCCAGGTCTCTGAAGGGGCATCGGCTGGAGCTCCCCTGGTCTTGTCCTCTGCCCCACCACACAGGCAGGAGTGTTTTGGAGAAGGAGTCCTGGCCACACCTGTGGCTGTTCTTGCTGGCTCACATGCAGCATAGGCAAGTCTGGTCTTGAGAGCAGCCCTACGGCAGCTCGCACCAGCCGGTGCTGACAAAACTGTGGTGGCCCAGAAAGAAGCAGCAGTGCAGAGACAAGTGGCCTCTTTAACAGAAGCAAAGAAAACTGATGGAGTGCACAAACGTTATCTCTTTCAGGCATGCGGACCTAGAGGACTTCATGAACGTCACAGTCTGCCTGAAGAAGGGTAAAATAATGTATCCATGGTCTACAGGGTAGGGTGTACAGGTGATTTGCTGTCAATGGTAACTAGGCAGAGGCATCTGGAAAATAGCAAACTGTGCTAACAGGAGGAGAATAGGCTCTCTGACAGAGCCTATGGGCAGTTGCTGCTGGTGGGGAAGAGACGAGGAGTGGAAGATTAGTGCAATGGGTGTTAGAGGCAAGTGTTGCTCCAGGTGCGGTGGAGTGGAGGACACGCCGCTTCCTTGGGGATTTGCATTCCCTGTCCCTTCCTTCCCTCTGCTTTGTCCCCTTGTGCCACAGCAAATCTAGTTCCCGTCTTCAAACTCCAATGACTACCCCCTGCTACGAGAATTTTAATCCTTCCAACATCTCCTAGATTCCTCGCTCCCTTCACACCCTTATCCCCTCTCTGCATCAACTGCTTTCAGCACTCCTCAGTCGCAACCTGGACAGAAGGCAGCACGTACTATGCTCTATAGAGTTATAAACGTTAGATAAAATAAATGCTCCACTGTATAGAAGCTTTCTTCTCAGAACGGCCATGAATTTGCCTCTCCTTCCTCTCTGTAGCTGCCTGTTACCCCAAGACTTGCAGAATCTTTGAGATTTCTACCTCCCTGTCAAATATGGCAGAATCTAGTCAACCTGGTCAAATCTATGAAGACACAAATCTGACAGACATGTAGGGACAGCACAGTTCCATAAATGAAATTACCTTAGGAAATCAGTGTACAAAAGAGCTCACTGCTAGACATAAAATGAACTGAAATAGAGAGCTTGGTTTCATTTGCAAAGAATTTGCAATCTGGCATTTTTGGTTTTCTGCAGGGAAGACTCTGATAACGCTCTGAATTCCAAACAGGGGTGTAGGAAGAATAAAAGAATTAGTTTCCTCCTTTAAATGGTGGGAAAAATCAAAATGGCTAGCCCAGCATACTTGTATAAGGAAACAGTTTTCGCATCTGTGCTCAAATAACAATGATACCATCCATTTTTGTAGTATACATCAGTGGAGGATCACAAAGTGTCTTGGAACTCGTTGAGAGCTCCTACCTCTACTTAAAATGCACCATCTTTTGAGAGATACGCAACAGCCGTTTTGTGCAAGAGCTGGCAGGAAACATGGAAGACATCCATATTACATCTTTCCTAAATGGGGATTGATCAATATGCTAAGGGTAATGTGTTCTACAGTCAACAGAAAGGCTTGGGACACTGCTGTTACACTTTGTGGGTTGCCTCTCTTGACCTAGCTAGATATGCCTACACATCATTTAGACTGTGTACAGAGCAATCCCATGGCGCCCATGAGGATTTGGCAACGTCATGTCACCAGATGGCAGAATTCAGGACTGAAATCCAGGATTTGTTGGTGGTGACCAAAAGTTTGTCTCCCAGGATGGCTGTTTCATCACCCATGGGACATGAGTTGCTGATCTCAGTGCAGTTCTTGGGGAATAAGTGGTCAAATTACCAACACTGTCACCAAGGTCAGTATAATTAGGTTTCTTGTTGGTTGCTTCAGAAATTAGCCCAAGGGTTGTCTCGAGCCTTTTCCCACTTACAATCTCATTGGGTTAAATCTAAGCCAGACCAAAACCTGGAGAGTCCTGCAGGGCGGATCTTCATGTACCCTTAGGAAATGGCTGCTGAAAGAATTGGGAAGTACAGTGGCAGGCAGCCACCAATGCTGATTTTCATCAGTCCAGCCTCAACCTTGCTCCAGCTACATCTGAGTGGTCACATCTCATGATCTTTGTGCGTGACCCTCACAGATACATTCTGCCTCACACTGCCCTGCTCAGAGACCCCTCATACATACCCAGCGCAGGGCTGCTGTTCTGCCCTGTTTGGACCCATGCTGGGGTGAGACACAGCCTCCTCCATCACACCTGCCCTGGAGAATTGCAGAGAGACAAGGAGCAGGGCTGCCCCGAGGCAAGGCCCATCCTCCAGCACAATCCCCAGCCTCAGCCTTTAGGTACCAGTGCTCCTGCCCTACACGATCTAACAGCTGTCTACAGCTCCTTTCAGTGGTATTGAAAGGGGTTGTGGGCAGTTTTAATCAGCATGTTCTTCCCAAAAGTGAGCACAGGACTCTTCATATACTCATGGGTTAAGCTACTGGTCTACTTTGATCATGCTTTTGCAGGAGAATTGTGCTGTTATTGCTCAGGAAAGTTTCCTATAATAGCTTAATTTTTTATACTCATGACTGTGGCAAATGAACAGCAGCCTCCACAATGAATTGCAATAGCTTTGCAAACCCCATTAAGTTTTTTGTCCATTGAAGGGCTTGTGTCCCTTTGTCTATAAGATACCTTGCAGCACTCATGCTTTGATAGGCACTGAGGTTTTCAGTTGTTTATTTTATTTACTACCACTGGTTTCCAAAATCCTCTAATCTCCTAGTTATGCTTTTCCAAGATTTATCCCAATTCATAGTGCCACAGGTAAACCTCTGTATTATCCGAAGGGTATCTGCAGTTGCTACTCTAATGGCACTCTGTGCTTGAAGTGGTTGCAAGGGATCTGCTTTATTCCGTGTCCAGTTTAAACTGCTTGCACATTGCAAATAGTTTGTGAGTGTCTCTTGTCCATCTGAAAAAGCTGGACTTCAAAATTAGTTCTCTATGTCGCAAGGCTGTTCATTAACACCATTGTATTGCTAATACAATGAGAATGGAGCCCTGTGAGGAATAAGAGGTCTCAAAAATCTCCCTGCATTCAAAAGAGGGTCCCCACTGTCTAACTCCTTCTCTTCCATCCCATTTCAGCTCTCTGATACTCACTTGTAGGTGTTAATCTCAAGACTGGGTCGACAATGGACAGCCAGTGACTGTGCAACACAGGCGCAGGGGTGGGGCCAAGGCTTGGAGACCACTCAGATATAATGGTGCAAACTAATACTCACAATGAATCCTTCCTTACCAGGAAAACTAGAAGAAAAAGTGCTAAACACAGCCCTTGATAGCAGACACCGTGGTGGCTGAGTTAGAGTCACCTGGAAGGACATTGGCAAATCAGCCAGTAGATGCTCATGGTTCTGTTTGTTCATTTAGTAAAGAAAGGACCTCAGCCCCCCTTTTAAAAGAACAATAAATTTAATAATAATGTTTTTAAAAGGCCAGAATTGGAGCGGCATAGCTAGTGATGCAATCCAGTGAAAACTGTCAGCTGTGACAAATGACTCTGCTGCAGGCAACCCATTGATGAAAAGCTGCCCTTGCAGATAAATTCCTTTATAGACTGCCTGACACTCAGGTGGCGGCATTTTCCGCCACTCCCATTCTATACATGCGTTTCACAGCTTTACCCCCTCCCCTCCCAGACCCCTCTGCCTTATGTTGAAAGTGTCTACACGTACAGTGGACTTAGCACCAAGCTCCAGGGCTCTTTGGACTCTCTACAACAACTTACAAATGATGTGATCTGATGGCATGAAATGAATAATCTGTGCAAACGGCATGGTGTACTAGCCTGTTTGCTGCATCAGTCAGGCACATGCTTCAGTTCAGCGAAGTGCTGCCAAAAATTCTGACCACACCCAGAAAGAAACATGAAAATATTCCTCCCAGGAAAACAGAAAGCTTATTTTAGTTAATTTTTGAAAGGAGATGGTTGCCAGCCCACTGGACTTGACACAGAAACAGGCAAAAAAAAAGCAGTATAGCTCTCCTTCCTCACAAAGGAATTATAAATCAAAGGGTTTTTTAATTACTGGGCCATACCAAAAATGCAAACAAACGCCAGATATGCTTGAGCATATACAAATGCATGTGTGAATTTAGGGGTAAAAGCATGCATAGATTCAAGACAAGTGCACTGAATATCATTAATGTCCTCTTTGAGGGTTTTAGAATACAAGAATGTTAAAAAAAAAAAAAAAAGAAAGAAAAAAGATCCCTGTTCAGTCGAACATGTACTCAGCCAGCCCAGTGTCCTGACTCAGAGAGTCGCCAGTAACAGATGTTTTGGAAAGAATATAAGAAAGTAAGCAACTATAGAGGGATTCTACACTTCCAACAAGTCAAGCAGGGGCTGCAGGGACTTTCTAAGCTGGAGGCTACATCTGGAGCCCAGTTTTTAATAGCTGCGGAGATGCGTACTGCTCAGGTGGTCTCTCCGCATGCCGGGGAACTTCGCCTTGTAAACAGCGACGGAGGAACGGCCCCCGGGGGCTGCACTTGGCTGCTGCAGAAAGAGCTGCCACCTGCCCCCACTTCTCCAGGGGAGCCCCAACTCCGGGGCACATTCAGTCCTGGGTTTCTTTGCTGAGACAGCCAACAAAAGTAATTATAATTAAAATAAATTGTGGTGATGGACTCCCTAATTCTGTTCAGAGAGGTTATTATACAGCTATTAGACTGCAACAAAATGTGGCCACTACTGATCTGGGCTGGTTTGAATTAATGACCCAGAAATGAAAGACTCTATATCCTATTAACAGTCTGCCAAGCCATGCCAGATCCCATTACTTTGGTTTATTTGTAACCCATCAGGAAGGACCCAATGCAAATCCAGATCTGGAGTCAGTCCAGAACAACTCCAAAAGGCACCTCTACAGTCTCTCTCGGGTGTCAGAGCAGCATCTGCCTGGCTTCACCCGGCGGTGGGGAAATGTTCATTTCCATGAGGTTTTGTTCACCCGGACACGTCGGAGGATGGCGGTGGAAAGGGACCAGTGAGATGTCCAGAGGGACTCGAATCCCTACTTTGCAAAAGCCATCTGCCTCACTGGTGCCATATTGTAAATGTGTAAATTCAAGACAATTACCTGAAATTTCAGCTCTGGTCAGTGCGTGACCCTGGTTTGTACGTCGTTGGTTCCAGATGGGAAAAGAGGGGTGGGTTTGGCAATGGCAGGGGTGCAGGTGACAGTGAGCATGTTGGGGACAGGCCCCAGCAGGTATCACCCATCGCCTGCGACTTGTAGTTCCTCTCCCTGTCAGGCGACTGGAGCCGGTGGGACCCTCCAGCCAGGACAGGGCCACCCAAGGGCACGTTTCAACCCCGTTCCCCACCCTACCACCTACGCAGCTGTATGTGCAGGGAGTCAAAGCTCGGTACCACAGCAATAACTTCAGGTTATCATGTTAATTCCAGCAATAAAGCGATAAGGGAATTCCAAGAATACCACGCTGGGTGCGAGTTATGATTGTGGGGGCCTGTGCTGGGCTTGGCAGCAGATGCTAGTGATTGCTTATGGAATAGCCCAGGTAGGTTGTGTGCCAGGCTGACAGCCCAGTCACATGCAGCACCGCAGGTTTTCCTATCTGCGTACTGCTGGAGACTGCAAGTAAGGATAAACATACTAGTGAGCTGAGACGATCCACAAAAAAATATAAAAATCACCCCTTCCTTCCCAGTTGTTCCCATCTGAGGAGAAAGGAGGAGGAGAAAGGGGAGAAAATGCATCCCCTCCACCCTGGCTCCCTGCATCCCCCGCTCCCCAAAGAGCTGCTGTGACAGCATCACTGTCTCGGCGTCTGGCTGCAGCTGTGATCCAGTCCAGGCTTTCTGAAGATCCCTACTGGAAGGAAGCCATTTTTCTTGAGTGTATTTCCAAGAAACAGTCGACAGGCTTGGCACAGCTATTCCTGGAAATGTTCAATAGGTCATCTTCTGGAAGAGAGTGCTGACTGATGGAATTGAACAGATCTTGTTCTGCGTGCCGGGCGCCGCTCGCTCTCTCTCTTGCGACGGCTTGGCCGGTCGCCTTTGCACCGTGCCCGGGTCCCCCCCTCCGGCCGCCTTGGCATCTCCCCTACCTCCCCGGCCCCGGCTTCACCCAACCCGCTCTGCACCCACGTGTCCCGCAGGACTCGGTGTGCTGCGGGCCTTACCCCCCTCCTGGCAGCACCGCCGATGGTCGTCCTGTGCTGCCAGAACAATTGCTGCGTGGAGGCAAGCGGCCCCAGACTATAAATTAATGACAGCTCTGCCCCTTCGCACACACGCCGGTGCGGTGGGAATCCTCTGCGTGTACACACACACACACACACACACGGGCACGTGGCGGCCGGGAGCGTGGTGACGCCGGCTGTCTGACCGTGCTGTCCCCATTGTCCCTGGCCGTCCCGCTGCGCTGAGGCATACGCCGGAGACGGGCTTTTAGCTCTGGCAGCGTGTTGCTGTGTGCCAGCAGCGAAAGCAGTGCAGGGTGAAGTCATGCTAGGAGAAAGTTGCTTTAAGGTGAGGCACGCTGGCGAGGAGAAAAACACCCAAAGATCCATGTTGGGTGGTTTCTTCGGCGCTTCTCCTGCCTTTAACCTGTTCCTGGTTGCCAATTGCCCTGGCAAGATCTATTTCCTTCGTTGATTTTGGGGCGGACCCTGGCACCTCTTGCTAACTGAGGAAAAGGTCTTGGACGGTGATCCCAGCCCAGCCTGAGCCAGGGCAGGTGGGGATGCCTCGCTGGCATTCCCATCCAGGGCAAAGAAGTGTTGCCGTGTGCCGGGACAGCCCCACCGGTGGCAGCGGGGAGGGTCTGGGAGCGGAGGCAGTCACCCAGCCTCCCCAGCGCCTGCTTACCAGCCTGGGCATGCAGAGACTGCCAGGGGTTGTGCCCCCAGGGCACCAGCCAGGGAGGAAAGTTACTCCATTTCAGAAAAGCATGCAAGTTTGCCCCACGCAAAGTGCCACAGCCTGGCTCTGCGGTGTCCCACCCCAGCCTGGCTGCAGAGGGGATCTCGGGTCCCCCCTGCATCTTGGCTCCAGGGCCAGGCTTGCCCTCCTGCCCACAACAGGTATTTTCAGAGAGATTTAGCATGGCTGGCTGGGTTTAATTCTGGCCTAGATAGCTCCTTATCACATTAAAGGATCTTTCCTATTGTACCAGCACAGCTCAGCAGGTATATGCTGATACCACCAGCGGCAGCCACGTAATGCTCCTTGCCCCTGTCCCACGAGAGGAGCGTGAGCTGGGCTTGTCTTCATGTCCCTCCCCAGCAGCGCGAGGTTGATGAGGGCCAGGAAGGACAACTGGGGTGCGAAGACCCACCCTTGCCTCTGCATTTGGGCTGTGGCGATTCTGCAGGTTAAATACTGTCTCTGCCCTGAGTCCCCTGAGATTTTTCTTTCTCTTCTGCAGCCTGTGAGTACAGCTGTTCACTAAAATTATTTTAAAATAATGCTCTGCTGGTTCTGTGTTGTCCCTCTTCAACTCTATCCACAAATAATATACTTGCTCTCTGCCAGGAATTAAATTTCATCCATATCTGTAAAAACATCAAGACAAAACACACTCGGCTCAAAACAATTGCCAGAGCTGGCACCCGCTGGGTTCCCAGGCAGAGGCTCAGAGAAGCCTTCCCTCTTCCCCTCTCACATGGTGGATACATTGCACTGCTGCTTAATCTCCCCCTTTTTGCCCCCTCCCTCATTCCCAGTGGTCCAGAGTTCCTCTTGTCTGTGGGTTCCTAAAACTTGTTTAGCAGAGGTATAATAGGTTTTAATAGAGAGCCACACACTTTAAGACTGGAAAAATAAAGGACTGGAAGGTACTCCTTGTTCTAGCAATGCAAACGGAGGTGATCACGCAATGGGCACTTGGTCCCTGCACCTCTGGAGAAGACTCACTTCACACCTTCCCACTCACCCTTGGGTGTTGCAAGTCTTCCCCATCTGAAAAATGCAAAGCAATTTTCAAGGAGACAGTAAGACCACTGCTTACTGGTGAGCGGAGAGGTATGAAGTGGGGTCTACATTGAGCTCACAGCTGCTGGGGCACCCAGCCCACCGTTTCCGAACAAGAAGCTCCCCTCCAAAGAGGACCATGGCACTCAAGACTCTTCACCCCATTACAAACATAGGAACCAACTGTGAAGTGTAGCCTAAAATAAGAACTTCCCTCAGAGCTGGGGGAAGGTATGAAACGAAAGGTTGATTTCAGAGAAACTCTTTCAAAGGTAGAAAGTTGTAACCCTTCTGAATAGAGAACTTTTTCTTTAGAAAGGTAAAACTTTAGGCTTCACTCTCTACCTCCAAAGTGTGGGACTGAGGAACGCTGCTCCCACAGACACCCACTCACACGTGGGCATGGGTGCCTGCTGCAGCACGTTGGGATGAAAGCCCTGCCCATGGCTTTCCCTCCCTCCTTCCCTTGCCCCAGCTCCTGCAGGTCCCCCCGTTTCCTGCAGAGAACTCCAGGCACATGTGCACCCCAGACCTACTGCTGCATTTCTCTACATGGAGCTCGCTGTGGGATGCACCTGCTCTGCAACACTGGAAAAGCTGTGTCTTGTAGTCCTTTTTTTTTTATGCATTAATAAACAACCCAAATCATCATTTGACTTGATTACTGGTTGTCACCACTCAGCAAATATTTCAAACAGCTGACAGCAGGAAACACCCTGACATGAGTGGTATATGAGACAAGCTCCTGAAAAAAGATCTCTAAAATAAAAAATGAGTTGTTCATAGTGACACTTTTTTGGAGTACTTGCCTCCCAGTGGATGGACATATAGAAAAATGTGCAAAAATCCTTTATCCAGCATTCATTCAGAAAAAGCTTCTCAGAGACGTAGCATAATTTTCAGAAGCTCACGGACACCAGTGGGACCAGCTGCCGTGCCTTCCTCGGGGGGCTGTGGCTCCATGGTCCCCTGGGCTAGGGCAGGGCAGAGTGGTGGGAGACCTCCTGGAGGTGGAGGATTTGCAGGGCCCTGTCAGGCCGAGGAACACACCTTTCACCTGATCTTCGAGAGACCACTTTCTTTAACGTGAGACTTGCCAAGTCGTCAGGAAAAGCAGTTTATGGTTAAGTGCAAGCAGGCTGGGGGCAGAGTGGGCAAGAGGTGTAGCAGAAGAGGACAAGTTGCGAGTTTTTAAGTGGCTGCAGGAGAACTCTTTCTCCTCCCGAAACGAATCCTACCTTACAGTTTGGGACAGGATTCACATGGAAGATACATCTTTTAAATCATACCATGTTTGTTAATAGAATATACTCTCCTTCCCTAAACCTAGACTCCCTATAGCTCAGTGCGGGCTGACGGGCAGCTAACACTCAGTGTTGCTTTGTCATTTTTGTGCAGAGCTGTGGTTTCTTAGAAGCTATTTAGAAATGTCTCTTCCATTTTACTTGCCTGTGTATCTCCCTGCTGTCTGGCCAGCTTGTGGCTGATAATTCTCAGTGACTCACAGATAAAAACTATTAAAAAAAAACCCTAAGCAGTGACACACCAGATGTGCAGTGAAATTTTAAAAACATGCTATGACTTTTTAGGAATACATGCAATTAATATTAAACAGATGCCTGAAGTTTCCTGCACAGCTGTTTCTCTATTACGTGTCATGACTTTTAATGGCACTGAGGTGAGACACACAGACATGAGGAAATGCAAGACTATTCCCAATTCAAGCTTTTAAAATTCTAGCAACAAAGACCGAGGGGGTGGGGTGGGGGGGTGGAGTCAAACCACCAAATTTCTTAGAAGGCACAAAAAGGAACATTTCTGCTCTGGTGCTTCACAAAGCAGACAGTGACGTATCTTGCTAAAGGTTAACATATATGATCTACTGCTGGGTAGTTTATCACTTTTGTTAGGCACCCTTGTCTTTGTTGGCTTCCTCTCACATATCTATTTCTGTAGCAGAGATCCACTCTGTGTTTATACACAGCTAGGACTAGAACTGGATTACAAGGCTGCGTTTTGTTCCAGAATCCCTCTTGCTGTGTGTGAAGTGTTTATACAAACTCAGTAGGTCTTTTTCCAGGGAAGCTTGTCTACCAAGTTTCAATTTCCTTTTATTGGATACGTGAGCCATTTATTACCCCCTGAAAGGCCTCCCTGAAACCCACGTTGTCAGGACCTCCACAGCTGGCAAGGTGGCAGCAGTACTGCAGGGGCTGTCCATGTTGGCAGCCAGAACCATCAAGTTCCTGATGGAGCACATTGTCTCAAAAAATCTCCCACCTTTGGGGTGGGATTCATTTAACCTGACATGAGGGATGGGATTCATCTCAATTAATGTGCATGCCTACAGCTGAGATAGGCATCAATTATGCTCACTGGGGTGTGAGTTCATCTCATCCTAGCAAAAACTTATGGAAAGGTAGACGAATTGCACGCAAAAGGTGTGGACTTCTCTCCCTTGACTGTAAAAGGATGTGACAGGGATCAGCCCTGATGTAGGTATCCCTACAGTAGATGTCTAAAGTTAGATGGATCCATCCTTCTCTGGCTTTCTAATGGTAAATGGTTGGCCAGGTGAAAGCTAGAAGGGATGAAGTCAGTTCTCCATCCCGTAGGGTTACTTTGCTTCAGGATCATCCCCCTCACCCACGACTTCAGTAAGGCCTCAGCTCATCTTTTGGCTGGCATAGTGCAAATGCACCGATGCTTTCCTGTTTCCTCAGATATCTTTTCTGGCCCCAGGGTTAAGGAATTATAGCGACATAGGAAAGTCTGTGGATGCTACACAGCTCCACCCTGGGCACCCTACAGACCCTTACCCTTAGGGTGCAGTTCCCCCTCCCACCCATTGGCCCCAGATTCCTCCGGCAACAGCTGCTGCTGCTCCCTGTGTCCCTTTGGAGGAGCATTATAGTTCTGATATTTGCTCGCTCACTATTCATTGTGCCTTCTGTGGGGAGTCACAGCCAGTTTATCAGCTACCAGGAGCATGCTTTCTGGGCTGAAAAGCAATTTCCTTTTCTCTTCTTATTGTGGGAGCCTAAGAAGGGTTTGATTTATGCCATCAGTTTTAGATTTGAAAATCTTCAGCTTCACCTAGGTACATTTCCTGGAGATCGGCGATGCTTAGTATAGTAAGCATTTAGTAATGCTTAACAGATGAGCAATTCTGTTATGCCATATGATCATCTCTTATACACTAGGTCTGGATTTTTCCTACCATGTTAGTTATAGCCACTGCCAAATGGTGCTGTTCATCTTTTCCTCTTTCTCTTACCAAGCTTGTGTTCCCAGGAGGGTTCACAGCAGCGAACGTGGCAGCTCTTCGGTGCTGCTTCTGATCAGCTGCACTTCTGGCTTACTTTTGTGCAGCACTCCTGCTTGGTTGCTGTAATGGCCCTTAAAAAACACAAGCGTTTGCCAACATGCTCAAGTAAAGGAGAACACAATGGCACTATTTGAGAAATGCTGGCTTTTTAATGAAAAACACTGCTGTTTGCCAGGGGAAGCGGCATTCACCACCGCATGGGTAGCTCCAGCTCCACGGGCCACACTCGTCGTTGCTGGATCTCTGCTGGGCTCATCAGCAGTCTGCCCGGGGGGGCAGTTACTCTGGCCATGCCCACGCTGTGTGTGACCCAGCTACAGAGCAGTGCTCCTGCGAGCTCCAGGGCACTTGAACAAACAGCTCACCCGGCCACCAGCTTCCATGTCGTTAAGATCAGTGAAGCCCGGGCTGGCCTAGGTCTGGCCTAGCAGCTGGCCACCTTCAAGTCTTACTAGGAAGGCACCCAGATGACTCCTGTGCCCAGTGCATCCCAGTGGGGTGGATGGAAAACGGGAGCAGGCAGGCTGATGGTACTCTGCATGCCTTTGCCTGCCGGCAAGGAGATGTCTGCACTGGGGAATGGTGAGAAAGAGCAAGATGGACTCAAACATGCCACCACGGACCACCCTGAGGGCCCACGCTGGCCCATGCTGAGGATGTCCATGGTGGGGGAGACAGAGCAGGACTGGCCACGAGCATGGGTCGGACCCACCTCAGGTGTACAGCAAAAGGGCGTCCTGAGGAGCAGGCAAGAGTATGGGCTTCCGTGTCAGGCTGGCACTCACCCATTCCTCTTCTCCATGCTCAAGGTGCTTTAATTATAACACTAAAGAGAACAAACCTGCATTTCTAAGACAAGACACTCAAGAGCAGCTGATGCTTCTGTTGACTTATTTTGGTTCCCAAGGAACCACCTATTTTGGTTGCCAGCTTGTTGAAGGCAGAAGGCAAGTTTCTCCAGCCGATGGAGCCTGACCTTCTCGTGATGCTCTCCAGCTCCACCAAAGCTGCACCCAATGGCTCGGGTGGTTAAGCACATCCCAAAACTGGGGCCCAACAGCCAGCAAGAAGAAGCCAGGGCTCATCATCCAGCCTGGCACGGCGCATGTCCCAATGTTGGCCCAGCATTCGCATCCCCCAAGTGGGGAGGCAGTGGTGACCACGTGCCCCTTGGGCGGCGCTGGGTGGGCAGTATCTGTGACCAGAAGTGTTTGCTGTCGGCCATGCTTGGCCAGGCTCCCGCTGGCACTTCTTTCGGGTGATGACTTTGCTTCAGTCACTCATTGCTTGTCACCTCGCCAGGATGCAGGCCTCGCGGGATTAGCTTTTGGAAATTGCAGCCGCGTGCCCTGTGAGCAATGTCCCTTCTAGGAAAGCATGTTAAACCTGGAGCCAGCCCGTCAGCTGGATTTCGGGGTGAAATCTGATGTGTTGGTTGTCTCTGCCTGGGAAAAGGAAAAAAAAGAGAAAGAAAAAGCCCACCTGTTGTGGCATCTGCTGGCGTCAGAAGACACATCTCCCAGCACACAGCCTTGTGGCAGGGATGAGGAGCCAGCAGGCAAGGACCTGGGGCACCATTGAGGATGGGGTGGTGCTGGGAGCCAGCCCTCCAGGCACTCCAGAGCTCATTCCCTCCTCTCCTAATCCCTTTATTCTTGTCCTCTACATGCTCAAGCATACGTGTTCCTCTCTGATTTGTTTGCTCTTCCCTGTCTTTACCAGGAGCCCAAGGGCTGGCTCACCAGAACCCCAAGCTGACATGGAAGTGGAGAAGCCAACAACCCGTGACATGGAGCCTGCTGAAACAGAAAAATTGCAGTCCTCAGATTCAGAACAGGCTGGTCAGCCAGATTCAGGGCATTCTTTCCAAACTGGTTTTCTTCAGATCTTTGCTATTGCTCTTGCCTGCTTCTATGATGTGGCTCTTGCTTTAGACAGCTGGTTTCAGGGTTTTGGGGTTGTTTTTTTCAGAGTTCTGTGAGACCCAAATACTTGGTGCTGGGTGAGAAAACCTGTGCGTATCACAAGAAGGAAAACCCTCTGGTCGCCTCTTCAAGGCCTGTGTTGACACACTTTGCGCCACGGCTGAGAAGCATGGCCGTGCTCCTCAGAGCTCCCTCTGCTCTGCAGAGGTTTTGGTGCTCGACCCTGCTCGCCCTGCAACGGCCGCTTGCTCAAACAGCAAACCCCAAGCGTTCATTAAGTAATCTCGGGCTCGCTACACCTTCACTGAACTCTGCTCATCAGAAGTCTGCACTGCTCTACAAGTTGCAGCCTGAAGTGTTTTCTCAAATGTTGCAAAGTCAGGACCAGCAATGGAGAGTAAGAATATGTAATTATTGAGGCTCATTTCACATGCAGACATCAGACCTGACGACGGAGCGAGCCCAGTGCAAGGCAAATAAAATTCCTTCAGAAGGCTTGATTTTCCAGGCCCCTACGTGGCTTGTTTGTTAATGCTGAGATTTTTCTCAGAAGTCTTTATTATCCAGAACAGGGGTGTGTGCTGATCGCACACTGCTTCTTGGAAATTACTGGGAGGCAACTTACAGGGAGGTAATTCTAGATGGGAATCTGAACAAAAGGTGTTGCTTAAGCATTTTGAAGAATAATTGAGCACTTGCTATGCAGTTTGTTTAATAACCTGAAAGACGGATCCTTATCAGGAGTCTCCACATGCTTTAGTTATTCAATTGCTTTCTTATTTAAATAAAGCCTAGCAAATGTGTCCATAAAAATAAAATTACCTCATAAAAGGCGGTATCATTGAAGTCTGCCTGCTCAGATAATTGAAAGTTTTATTTTCCTGTTAGTATGTCTTTATATCCTTTTTTTTTTTTCACAGAGCTGCTGGGGGCCCATTGGGCTTTCAAGGGCAATGACTGTGCCATTCCTGTTAAGGTGCGAGGAAGGCAAATGTGATTGCGGGCTTATCCTGACCAGCCTCAGGCAAGTGGGAGCACTCCCAGCCCCTTCCTGGTGTTCACAGGGTTGTGACCTGGGAAGCATCACCCTCCTGGCAAAGAAAGGATCACTTAAAAAATCAAAATGATCATCAAAGGAGTGTTAAGAGCCTCTGTGTGTCTGCTTCCCAAGGAACGGTGATCAGCGTGTGTGCAAAAGAATACCCCCACCCTAGTTTGCAACGATTCCCTTCAGGATAATCCAAAATTAACGATGCAAAGACAGAAGATTAGAGTCAATAAAAATAAAACAGCTAATGATTGAAATCACAGTGAACAGCAACATGCAGATGTCCCAGGTTCTAGAAGAGTTTGCATATTTTGGAAGTCAGAATGGCTAATTTTGAGGCCTGCACCTGAGCTGCACGCCACAGGGCAGGCTGACTTACAGCTGGGGAATGGCCAGGCACAAGCATCCTGATCATGGGGCGAAACTCACTCTGAATTTAAGAAGAAAAAAAAAAAAAAGGCATTGTTAATCAGAAAATAACTCTGGAAATGTATTTTCAACAAGAAACATTGCTGATGGGATCTGCATGTGGGCAGTGCTCCCAGCTAAAGTGGTGTCCTACCCTGCCCTGAACCTGTTCAGGGAAGAAACTCTGTCATGCAGAAACAGGACTTTGGGCAGTTAAATATTACGCCTAGACACACATTCCTCTGGAAGGGCCACGACAGCGCCCACAGGAGAATAATAACTAGCCAGCAAGTGAAAACAGCCTTTGAGTGTGTGCTGCAAGGAGTTGTTAAGGAGGTCCCTGTGTGTCCTCTCTCTGTGAAGGAGCTTGCTGTCAGTGTGGAGGAGGTCTGGGTGACATCTCGGGAAGCTGATGGCCTCTCTGCGTGCACCATGTGAGCATTAACACTGGCTATGGCAATTCATGTTGCCTACCTTGCCCTCCGAGGGTCTAATGGGTTTGTCCCTCTTCTGGGCAGAGGGCAGGTCAGGTACTTGGCTCATTTAATCCTCTATGCCCTTTTCTAAGTTCGATAGCAAGGTCTGGTGCTGCACAGGTCAGAAATGAAAGCCTTAAAGGCAGAAGAGAGAGAAATGTGTAGTTCATTGTGCACAGACTGCCACTAGGTTGCATTTCTTTTGGGTCAGTGTGGGTTTGGATCCTTGATCTCGAGGTGGAAAACTCCATGAATCTATTAACGATCTCCTGAGCCATCAAATCCCACCTCTTAGGGGATTATTCACATTCCAGAACTCAAAATGTTCTTGGTTTTGGAAACATACCGATATCCTTTGCTGAATGGCTCCAATCCTCTGTTCTTTTTCCTTTCTCATGACGCTTACTTTGAAGTGAATAGTGCAATGTAGCACTTGAGGCAGTGAAAAGAGGACCCCATAACCTAGACTGCTTACTACACCCACAAAAAAACCCCTTTCTTTTTTATTGTCCCAAATCCATAAAGACTGCTTTTCAAAGGGAGGTAGTAAAAGTACCACGCTTCAGCAGGTTCCAATTAAAGAAGGCCTAATCCAAAGCGCACTGAAGTTAATAAGAGACTTTTTGCCTCTTTGCTGCTGGGGCTTGGAGCAGACATCAGTGTCAGAAATGGTATCTGGAACACGTGCAGACGTTTTAGTGCAGTGGCTGCTGCAGGAGTGCCGGGAGTCTTCCCGCACCGCTATCAGCTCTATTGATCATTCAGCTCTCCCCAACAGCTTCAAAGGGAAGATGCCAGTTTATCTCTTTTCACAACTAAAATGCTGGGTTCAGAAGTGAGGTCGGCTAAAAACCCCCATACTTCTTTTTTTTTAATCTGGGAAGATATTTTGAAAGATTATTTCCTTTTCCGGCAAATGTTCCTTTTTCTCAGGAAATCAATTATAAAGACACTGTATCAAGGCCAAAAATAGATAAATCATTGGATTTATTTTTAGGTCTATTTATCAGGTGATAGAAAGACACCTTGAAAGTCAAAATTCTTTTCATTTAGTGAAATTTGGATAAAACTTTTGAATATTCATTGTAAATGCAGAAAGCTTTTACATCAGCTCTACTTCTACTATGCCTTGACATCAGCCCATGGCTATAGAGAATATGGAAGCTTATAAACAGATTAGCTCTCAGAGACTGTTTTTATTTCCAGTAAGAAACAAAATTGGCAGCATGGCCACATTTAGCATCAGATGAGCGTGCCCTTTATGTTCTTTGAATATAATATGACTGTTTATTTTTCCAGTCTTTTGCAAAATGTTTTATTCCATCGATCAATGACTGTCATAATATATGACTCAAGATGGAAATTTCTCCCACATCATCTGTGAGAAGCGGCTCAAAGATGATGGCGCTTTCATTTTACTCTACACTCCAGCACTGTTCAATGCAGAGTGAAGACTCCTTGACACGGTTCTGCTCTGAGGAGATCCCTCCTTTGTGATCATCCATGCTGCTTTATACAGGCGGGAAGCAGCGCTCTTAGATCTTGCCTATTGCTATGCTAAGAGTCCACCTGTACTTACAGACTACAAAACAGCTTTTATAAAGCCTGCTTACCACTCAGGAGAATTAAATGGGATCTCAAAGTCTCCTTTATAGACCAAGGAAGAGAATGAACAACTACTTTTTCCAAGGACCAGAAGTTAAGCCATCCACTTCAGTGGAAGGTCCAGCAAGGGCCACCTTCATGCTTTCCTCTCTCAGGACTCCTAAACTCTGCCACAGGTAAGTACATAGAAATAATACCCTTTTTCACTAGAAAGGTTTTTTCAACACTGGTTAAGAAACCCAAACACATCAGAGAACAGTTGCTGCTGGCTCACCTTTGTCCCTGAGTCCACACACTAGCCCCAAGCCTTGAGTGGCCACTCCCAGCAAGTGATGAGCCAAGGAAGAGGGACAAGTCCTTGCCTGGGGCTGCCCCTGCTCTCATCCTGTCCCATGCACCAGTCCTGGGGGCACAGGAGCCCCTTTGCAAGCCCCCTGTCATCACCCAAACTGGTGGCGCAAGGGAGCTGAGGCGAAGGGAGGGATGGGGAAATTCAGTCCCTGAGTTGCCTCACTCCTGAACAATACTGAAGTCACAGGCTTGACGATGAGTGAGATGTAAATAAATAACATTTGCTCCCAAATTAGCCAGAGAAGAATAAACATTTTAAGACCTTTTGGCTGTCCTAAGAGAGAATGAGAGGCCTTGCTATACATCTGAAGAATTAAATAGTCTTAATTGCATCCTTGTGCAAAATAAAGGATTACATACAGAAGAAAAATATTTTTAAGTGGATGGAAAAATCCACTGGGTTAAAGGAATACTACTGTCAAGTTAAATGTGTCCATGCATTTGTGTGGTGCAAAAACAAGCTTTAATAAAACTGAAGAGTCTAATAGGAACATTTCCATGAATTTAAAAATAACAGCAATGGAAACAGCCTCATAAAATAAGTAAACCTCTCCCTTCAATATTTGCAACTCAAGTATTACAGTACTAATTTAGGGCCTGGGAATGTGAAAGTAACTATAAATTATGAATTAGGTGCTTTGTTCTACAACACGAGAGGCCAGGTTTTAAATTCCTTGCCCAGCCATGGCTCCTGTCATTTCGGTACCACTGCCGGGATGCAGAATTTAGCACACCTAAAGCCCAGTTTAAAGACTGTGGAGAAATTATCTGATGAGAAAGTGACCCGTCAGGTTTCCAGTGGCCCACAGTAGATCCACAGAAGGATACCTGGCTTACAAGGAAGGCTTCTGTGGCATGCCTACTCCAGGCTGGTTTTGTAATCATCAAAAATGCTCTAAATACATTAGTTATGGATAACCTGACATTGGTTTAACAAATCAGGAATACAAAGTTCACCTAAAGAAGATGGTACCAGGGCCCCATGAGTGTGCCCAGTACACCACTCTGTCACCGAGACTGGTTGCCTTCCCGGAGCACTGCCTTCAGGATGGGTTAACTGGGGACGACTCCCTTGCAGACCAGTCTGTGTTAAGACTTGGTCCACGCCAGCTCAGAACAAGGCACTTGCATTTATGTGGCTGTGAGCCAGCTTCTTCCTCTACCTCATGTTTTTAGTAGTTTCTTCCATCTCCAGCTTTTGTTCCTCCAAACTGCTGCCAGGGACACTGCTTCGCCCCTCTTCCCTAACATGCAGACGATGCTCCTGCCCCTCTCACTAGCAGAATTGCTTCAGAGTCCTCATCACGCTCCCCGTGCTGGGCCACACTCATCTGAATTTGCCACCTGCTCAAGGATGACTTTCAACCAAAAAAAGGAATATGCTGGCATTAAAGCACCATGAAACAGAAAAATAAATAAATCCCAAGGCCTAAATTTATTTACATTGATTATTTGGGACTTGTTGATAGCCTTAAACTCTGTAAGTAGCCATAATAGGATCTGGTTAGTTAAGATCTGAGTGAGGTATAACAGGATGATGATTTACTGAAGGTCAGAACTGTATACAGAAGATTAAAACCAAAATACCACCAGATTGCTGTGGGACCTGTGGGAGCTGATCCTGCCAGGATATGTTTTCTGTTTCCATGCTTCTGAAAAACAAGGCAGACAGCATGTCCTTAAAATCTCTTTGTCTTTCCTAATTTCCCAGACGTCTTCCAAAATCTAGGCACAGGAAGAATTAAAAAAAAAAAAAAAAAAAAAAGGCAGTAAAATTCATTCATGCTCCAATAAAGACTTCTGACAAGGCTGTTAAGCTGTTAAATTATACAGGGCAGATCTCATAGGATGGGAAGTTACTTGGCAAAGACTTTGTAGATGAAACAGTCTACCAGAACTTGCTCATAAATAGACCTGGAAGCCCTGCATCCAAACTTTGTTCCTCATTTACTGTACAGCAAACTGCCCCAGGGAGAATTAAAATGTATTCTGCCTCTTATCATCAGGCCTCAGAGAGCAGCCGGTCACTTCCATTGCCTCTGGATGTGCACCCTGTGGACTGATCCCCACTCACCTGTTCAGCAAAAAACTCAATGGTTTCTTCCAGCAGGAAGAAAAAGTCCTCGACAGGAGGGAAAGCGGAGAAAAGCCCAAGCTTTACTGTTCTTCTGGATAAAATCTAATAATCACTGATGGTACAATTACAGGTGGCAAAGAACTAGGGACAGGAGTGTTGAAGCTGCCCCCATTAGGCGCAGAGAAGCTGTCAGAAAGCAAATGAGCCTAGTGGGTGGCACAAGCTGAAAGGAGAGCAGTGGGGAGTTCACCAGAAAAGACCTGCAAGCTTTAGTAACCCATTGGGCATGCAGTGGTCAGAGAAAGGTGCCTATGACACTCCACCTAAGAGTAAAACTTCTGTGAAACAAGATTGTCTGGATCCAGAGCACAGTAGAAAGACTCAGCGGGCACCAGATTGTCTCCCAGTTTATTAGTGGAGACAAACATGGACAACTTAGAAACTGTCTCATTTTTTAGGCCCCTTCTTGCTCTGTTTGCTGTCTCCTGCCTATCTTCTGGTCACTTTTCTACCATATTCTACCATTCTTAATAAGAACTCCCCACCCGTGCTATGCTAAGAGATGGCATACATGCCTAGTGCCTGTCTCCTTGCAGAAACGCATTGAATAATAACTGGAGAAACCATCACAGGCACACTAGGTTTCTGTTACTTCCACTTAGGGCCAGTTTCAAAGGCAGACTAAGGTGGCAGCCATCTATCCTAGCAAGAAACCGTAGGTGCTAAAATTTTTATAAATGTGAAATTAGCCACCTGCAATAACTGTTGTAAATTTGTTAAATTAGTAACAGTGATTATTCTAATTTGTTCCTGAGATATCAGGGAACTAGCATGGAACAGCAGTAAAAAAGGCTCCTACATAGTCCAGAAAATAGGTTAAACCAAGTGTTCCTCCCGCAATGAAACCAGAAACCTCGCTGAACTCACTGCAGGGCCTCCTGCTTGCAAGGACTTTAAGTGTCACCCTATATCCCCACTGGAATAGTACAAAAGCGAACAGGAAAAAGTGATCCATTTTTTAATGCCTGCTAAAAATTAATCTGGCATGAAAAGAATTACAAGTCACAAGATGCCACAGAAAACTGGAATGTTTAAGCCTAATAAAACCACACTTCCCAACCCCATTTTTTTTTCCAGTTTGAGCTATCAGATCTTCAACATAATTTTCAGTGAATCCTCTTTAATTAATTTAACAAAGTACTTGAAAGCTCCTGATCAATAGCAAAGCTTCACTCAAGCATGTACTGTATCACAGAAGGATCCACTTCTTCTGCCATCAGACTGGCTTGCAGACTTTGGATTGTGGCTTTTTTCCCCAAACGCTGTCTCCACAGGACAAACGCAGCTACGATCTGTGACTGCAGGTTGTGAGGGTGATTGACTTTACATCGATAGATGTCAGTATGGGACAAACCCAAGCACAGAACTATGTGCTCCCATTCGGGTCCCAGTCTCCTTGCAAGCTTGTTCAGCTGCTGATCTGTTGGTGAAGTCTTCAAAATACACGGTGCAATTTCTGTTACATCTGTAAAAAAAGAAAAAGAAAATGCATACACATCTCACTAGGTATTGCTGTAAATACTAACATAAGACCTTGACAAGAGAGGGAATAAGCAAAGCTGAGGTGAAAGAATTCATTAATTAAAGACACAGAACACACAGTCACCTAGAAAAATTAATTACTTAATCAACAAGAAGATTAATTAGAGGAAAACTAATACCCAGTGGAACATAGTAGAGACCCTTGAGGTTTTGGGTGTCAATAATCCAGATATCAGAATTCTGTCCCAAGCCAAGACTTCCAAAAGCAATTAGAGGTTTGGGGGAACATGTTTCCAGCAGCTGTTACCCTATGAAAATCAATTTGTTTGCACCAGTATGATATCGTGACAAATGACAAATATGGGACCAACAACACCTTATCACTCCTGTTCTGTGACTCTGTTTATACACCTCAGAAATAACTTTGATTCCTTAGTTACTAGGTATTACTCTTTTTTTTTTGCTGAGGACTCTTCATAGGAAATTCTTATGTCTCCTAAGATGGTACTTATCCTTTGTGCCCTGCCATACATGGCAAACTCATCTTGAGGAGATCTGTTTGAGTAAACCCATAAGCATGGTTCAGGTGAACCCAAATGAACAGGGCATCAACAACGTACAAATTATGCTTCCTTATCTCTCATCCCAGTTGTTGCAACACTCCTGAAAAGAAGCATGTATGTGCTACAGCCCCCTTCATCTGGCCTCCTTGAAGCTGTTTTCAGGGGAGCGCAAAGAAGTCCCATGTTCTCTCAGAGATTTCTGCCCGATGTCCCTTAGCATTGCCCAAGTACCCAACATGCCCCAGAATGCATTCTTCACCCAAGAAGATGTCTAGCATCGAACTGGTACCTCAGTCATGGAGGACAGGATCAATACAACTACCAAAGCAGCTTTCACAGGAAGCATTAAGGTAGATGTAATTATCAGTGGTAAAAATCTCTTAGGGGCCGAAACAAATATTTCTTACAAACACAAGTGTACTCCCTATGGCAATCTGATCATTTGAAAAAAAAAAAAAGAAAAGAAAAGATTAATACAGTGTTAAAGGCAGAGTGAGAATACAGTGCTATTCAGAAACATGCTGTATGGGATCTATCTCACCTAACTACAGATAGCCTCACCTGAACTAATTATACTAGGATTAATTATCGCCTGGGAGAGAAAAAGACTCTTCTAGAATACAATCCATCTCACTGGAAAGAAGATGTCTAAAATAATGAGATGAATTATTCCTCTAAATATGCACATTTCTCTCCATTGAGTGTAAAAGGAGTGCTTGGTAAGAGCTTAGATGTTGAGGTCAACGCTGTAAACACCCAGTGCTGGTGAAATGATTCTCTGCCTGTAAATTCAAACCACATACTGGGTGCTTTAAAAAGGTGCATTTAGAAAAGCAACAGAAGAGACCTATGAAGCATATTTGCTCTTTGATACCCTTTGCGATCACAAGCTAAGATAAAGGGTCAATGCAGCCTGCAACTGCTGCTCTACTTTTGCTGCTTAAGATACTGCATCAAAACAGAACAAAAATATCCCCAAGAAAATGCTAATTATAGCCTGTCGGTCTGAAGCAGCAGACTCCCTACAGAAGAGCTGCTCTGCAAAATCTAATTTATAGCTCCAATATCATGCTCGCCGTCTCCACTACAGCAGAATAGCCACACTAGAAAGCACCACTCCTTCATTTTATCAAAAGTAATTGTTTTTGCATAGAATACCCAGAGCCTGCAAACGTTTGTACAATTTAAGCCCAATCATACATAAGTACTATACAAAGCTGCTTTGAGTAAAGGGAAAATTGCTTTCTGAAGAGTATTTAGGTCCCTTTGATCTTTCTGTCTCCAGATTGCCAAAGGAACCCGGGGCAAGTGGCTGGTTCGGGGACAGGGCAGAGGATGCACAGCTCCTGAAAAAGGCTGAGCAATACCAGTGGAGCTGCTCTACACTGTCACATCCCAAGGAATACCAGCTCCACAGGTCAGTCAGGACGAGGGAGCGCCTTTCATGAATGCAAAGAGTTGAAAATAACTAAAATTTAAAATAAATATAGCTAGGTTGTGCTGTCGGCAACGCTGCTCTTTGATATCAAGCCCTTGTATTGTCTTACCAAACATAAAGCAGTGTGCCCAAAGCAGCACTACCTGCCAGCCCAGGCTTTTTGCTCTCACGCTGGAATTTTTATACTTTATGTTCTCTAGCAGAATGATTTTATGATGCTGAAATGTGATCAAGCAGGGAGGCCTAACAATAATACATGTCAGCTTGTCCATCCAGCCTTTGATACTAGGCAGATTTTTTTACTACAACAAGTATCTTGCCTTCAGCCTGTTATCAGCCCTTTAGTAAGAATAAGAATAAAACCCATCCAGGAAATCTTTTCATCTTACTCTACCATCTGATTCTAATATGGATGTGGAAAATTCTGGGACAGAAGCCAAATGTTAAATTTAATACAAAGGACTGTTATTTTAGTCCCATTTTATTTTCTGTGATAGCTCTTTTTCAGCTCTGATACAAAGTCACTGAGGAAAATCTGAGATAAGTATTACATGACGGGCAATATTATTTAGAGGTATGGAGAAATATTTAGTGAGATCTTTTAGTTATGACAAATGCAAAATCACAAAAAGATTTGGATATGTTCTAGGATTAATGCAACTCTTAATTTAATAAACATAACGGCATTTCGGGTAAAAGGCAAATGAGTTTTCTGTGCTCAGCACCCAGGCTCCTTTGAACAGACTGCAAAAACATTAAAGATGCCTTTTTTTAGTTGCTTTTACTACAGACCCTCACTTATAATCTCCATTTGTCAGGAACTGCCTGAGGGAAGTAATGAGATCAGAGCAAAAGTTTCAATTATGCAGATCCTGCAGTTGCATTTGAAAGGTACGTCTAGGATACTGCAACCTCAATTCTGTAAAAAATGTGCAGCTCTTCTTGCTTTAGGTGGCTCCGATGTGGAGGTGTAAGTGCTTACATTAGGTATATGCTTCAGCTTAGCAAAAGGAGACCTGCACTGTCAGAAACGGGAAGAAGCGGCGCTTGGGGCACCACCGGAGGGTGTTGAGGGTTTCCCCGGAGAAAGCGATTTGCGGTGCCGTCACCTCCAGCGAGGACACCGAGTGCAACACCATGCCCTGCTATGGACACAGTCTACACCTCAAAGTGGCAGGACCACAGGCTGTGGAGACTGAGAGGCTGAAGTCTCACTGCTCACGCTGAAGCCACCAAGCCCCTGAGGAAATGGGGAGCCGACAGCTTTGTCCTGGGGAGCAAGCCAGCCTGCTGCAGAGCTGCTCTCCTGGGACTGCCAGCCAGCTTGCTGTCACAGTGCGTAGGACCATGAAAATACCCTTTCTCTGGGCTGGAGTTGGAGAGGACACTCTCCATCCTGGTTTTGGAGCTGAAATCGACACAGAGAAAGACCCACAGCTCCTTCTATCCAAAGTTGCAGCACAAGGGAACGTGCTTCTCCCCGTCTCCAGCTCTCACTGGTCAAGGAAGCTCATCCAACCTAAGCCTTTATCCTAGCTGTCCCAGATGAAAAAACAGGAGATGTTGACAACTTCTGGCCTGTTTGTACATCTGAGCTTCCAGACCACTGCACAGACTGGGAGACAGGACAGTGCTGGTGAGTGTGGACAGGAAACAGAACTGGATATAAATAGACAGTATCACAGATACGTACCAGACAAAACAGAGTAACCCAGATACCAAAGATATATATAGGGCAAAGGCAGCCGGTCGCCGCTTTCGCATTTCTTATTTTTCCGGACTTCTCCAGCTTGAAGTAGAAGACTCCAAGAAGATGTTGCAACAAACAGGAGGATGGAAAACAAACTCAGCCCAGCTCTGCCCCGCTTGGCACAAGTAGGAAGATAAAGTCCAGTGGAAATGGGCTTTGACTCACTTAGAGAATTTTTTTTTTTGGTTTTGCTTTCTCATCACCATCTTTAGGTGACGAAAAAAGCTGAGATCATCTCTCAGGCCGTCTTGCGCCGTGCGAAAATCTTTATCTGCATCGAGGAACTGACCTCCTGCTCTCCATGCTGCTGGAATGCAGTGGGGACCAAGCCAGCTTGGCTCCAACACAGGACACAGCAACGAAAAGTGCTGAGGCATTTTTGGGTGATCTGCAAAGTACCCAGCTGTTTCCTCAGACCTGCCGGCAGCCCGAATTGCCTTACAGTTTTGTCTAAAGGACCCTTCTCCATGTAAGTATGACTTCTCTGTGCACAACCAAAAGCACCTGCTGGAGTTTTGGGGAGCCTTCTCCCTTATACAGTCAATAGATTTTTATATGATGCACCACAAAAACAAATTTTGGCTTTTGCTCTTTGCTGTGTAAAATGGACTTTGATGGAAATAAGGTACCTGAATCCAAAGTGCTGAAAAAGTCTCAGTCAGCTGCTGCCTAACCTGTCCTAAGTTGCAAGGACAACTTCACAGGCAGTTCAGGAGACAGCTGGGGAGCCAGGGGACATAATGGCTCACCTCTTACCTAATAACTATCTAATAAATCTGTCCCTTGGGAAAGGATGTTCTGGGCAGGGCACTGGTCTCTGCTTCCAGGGCTGCCTCTGTATTTTATCCATTTAAATGACCACATACATACTCAGTGGATAAGAAGACAGATGCAACCCTGGAAGAAGACATGGGAATCCAGGTCTCTCTGAGCTGCATGTCCTAATGCTGAGGTGCACAGCCATGCTCCTCTTCATTCCCTTTCTGCTGATAAATCATTCCAACAAAAAAAAAAAAAAGATTTGCCTGGGAAGGGTCAAGAACACTTCCCAGCCTGTAGAATGGAGCCTAGTGGAGAGAAAGCTCTCCTGGGACTCAAGGGGTGTGCTGAAACAGAGCAAAATTGATTGCAAGAGCCCTTGGCAGAAACAGTGCTAGGCAAATGCTCTAATTTATAGATAATCACATCTGAAACAGGTAGGTGATTTTGGGCTTAAGACCCTGCATAGCTGGAATGAGACGGTAAAAAGGTGTAGTTTCTTAGGCATGCATCTGGCCTCAACATCTCCTGCCGATAGGTGTAGAGTCCTTCAGTGATCTGGACTCAAGTCACTAACTGTTGTTCACTTGACCCTCTTACCAGATACTGCTCATAATTTCTGAAGAGTTCAAAGCAAGCATTTTAGAGTCCTCTTTAATCATCTTTCCTGGCATCTGGAGTACAGTTCTTCCCTGAGAAGTGCTAAAGTTAGATCAAGCAGTTCCACAAGCAGCAAACTGAAGAAACCTTGTTTCCCCCAGGTGCGAGTCCTACAGATGACATCTCTCAGGGCTTCTCTCCTCCAGCTGCTTACTGATTCTCAAGACACTCATGAAATTGCTCCTTTCCACAACAGCAACTAGGCAGGCTTCTTGAAGCTGGCCAACAGGGTCAGAAGCTACTAGGGGTACATGCATGCACACAATGTTGCAGAGTGGAGGAGCACACAGCCTTGGTTACTATAGGAAATTCTGCTAAAATGGGATTAGAAGCTCCACAGAGCCATTGCGGCTACCATGCCAGCAGCCAACTTTTGGGGCAATTCAGCCAAAGGCCAACATATATAATAAAGAATCTAGTGCCAGGCTCTTCTTCCCTCCTGTCCCCTCAGAGCACAGTGCACTTGTTCAACTAGCCTGAGCCACAGAGCCAGCAGTGGGCACTGAACAGGCATGGTCATGGTTGCCAAACTGTGTTCTGTGTGTTTTGGCAGTTGTGCTATGTTCCAGAAATTATTTAATGCCTGCATGTCACAATAGCAAACAACTTGCACACGACCAGGTATATTTGCTTTAAAGTGAAATCCCCTTGGCCTGAGCACGACGGTAGAAGTGGGTCATGAAGCAAAACAACACTTGGTGGGTCAGGTTGGGACAGGCTTTTAAGAGCAGTGAGGTGGGGTTGCAGAAGCTGAACTGGAAAGTAAGTATGTAATGCTCCCACTAATGGAAAAATTGGACACTTCTGAAAGCTGCAGCCCCCCTTGAGCAACCAGAGATGCTGGATGAAAGGGAAAGCAAAGAGTAAGCATTTTGAGGGAGCCCAGTGGGTGCTGTAGATCACTGAAGTCAAAGCCCAGATCATGATGGAGGTCCTGCGGAGAAGGGCTGAATAAACAAAAGGTGCTAGGTAACTGCAGAGGGTAGCTTAGAAAAGTGGATGTGAGGTGACAGTGGGCCTCCATTTGTACGGCTGCTCTTCTGCTCTCTTGTTCAGCTGTTCTCTCCCAACCCTGTCTGAAGAGGTGGAACTGCAGGCAAACACCTGCCCTCTTCCTAAAGCACATCCAAATTCAGGAGCTCTAAGCCAACCTGCGGCAATGGAGTGCCAGATGGGACGGTATCATGCTGGATACAAGACACTTGGCAGGTCTGCATGGAGAATGCAGCGCTGACTCCCTCCTCTGCATGTTAAAAACGATCATGAAGCATTATGAGGTTATTTCGTTGCTGTGAACTTTAGAAGGGTCTGATCTGGGGCCTGTTTAAACACAAGAAACAAGCTCAAATCACTGATCAGTGAAAAAAGCAGAACAGACTATCCAGAAATCAACCCCTACTATATAATTTGGGTGTTGGTTTCTTTCTTGTTGTCGTCGTTGCTAATTAAACACCAGACTGATTCAAAGGCTGGGAAGGGAACATTAGTGTTTTGCAACAGCTCCAAATAATCGTGCTCCAGGGAACATGGAAAAATACTTCTCTTCTGTGTATCACCATATACGTATCTTTTCTATACAACTGCAAACAGCACGGATCACACAGCACATCCAAAGTCTATTCAGACACACCAGGTACACCTCCTGGTGTCAGAGGGCTTCAAAAAGTGTTTGACCAAGGAGCGAGAAAAATGGAACTCTAAGTCCTGCACTATTTGAAGAGAGATAGCTGACCCCATTATAGATAGACCTTTCCGTATATAATGTTAATACACTCAGATTAAAATAACTTACAGAAGAAGATCAAAATAACTTGGAGAAGACGAACAGCTTTCTCCTGCTTTTAGCACGTGCATAGCTGTTTCTCTGTCGCTCCTGCCAAACGTGAGCAGTGAGTTACACGGGTAGCCAAGAGGTGGAAGACTGTGGTGGGTATTCCACTTATCCATGTTGATAACCTCTCTATAGGCTTCTGCTCACTACCAAAGGGCTGCCCACCTCCTTCATCCTGTTTGAGGCTATTGGAGGACACCATTTAACGATGACTGCCAAGCATGCACTGATCCCTGATCCCTGGTTGGGAGCTCCTGCTTCTTACCCCCATAGAGCTCACTCAGCATAGGGAAATCGCGGTGATGGAAAACCTGCACCTTTGTAGGAACAACAGGCCCAGTTACCTTCCTAAGAATAAATACTATCTACTCTAATACAATAGAAATAAAATCTTGGTCAGTTAAATACCCAGGCTAAACCACAGAATGCAATCTATACCATAAGCACATTAAAAGAAAAACACCTAAACCAAGGGTTTAGAAAGTGGCACATTTTTCCCAACTGACCACGTTACAGTAAAACAAATTTGACAGAGAATTTTATGTTCATCTGAGTATATGCCGCAGTTACGCTTCACAAATGCACGATGGTAAAGTTTCTGTATCTTGATAATTTCTGATTTGATGAATGCAAACAGTCATTAATATACAGAATATGTATGAATAAAACCAATCTGTCAATTAGTGATCATAAAACACGTACTCGTAAGCATACTCCTATCATGGTAATTTACATTTCCATGTCTTGTAATTAAATTACGGAAGGCTCTAATGAAAACGAAAGCAAATACGAAATAAATTTTTAAGACTGGCTGCATTCCTCCACATCAGGCTGTTTTTTTAAGACTTGTATTAAAAGACAGGAAGTTCTCTGTCTTATTTTAAATAAATTGGAATCTAATACTATGACAGCCAACTTGCAGAATAAATTGTGGCCATGATCCCATAATAATCAAATCTATGGCAACTTTTAACAGTCTCCCTCAAGTGAAGCAGAATCCACCCATGGTACCACATTCAACTCTTTCCTGCCAAAGGCTTGCTGGGACTCAGCCCTGCTGGTTTAATTAAAAAGTACATATATCTTCATTTGTTGGTAATCTCTTCTCCTGTGTGAGCTCTAAAGCATCACGCTTTGTCACATTAAATACATCTTGGGTATTAGGGCAGGGAAAAAAGACAGCATAAAATTTTGTAAATCTACAGGCAATTCAAGAACGCAGATGTTTCTATTTTGGCTCAATACCAGCAGCTAATTTGTATATTCTTTATCACTTGCTAATGACTGCCTAGTAGCTGCGGATGTGGCAGCAGACTGCTAAAACCTGAAACATCAACATTCAGATTTCGTGACAAAAGTTTTCAATTGTATTCCCACTATTCAGTTCCAGTAGCTACACAGTTTTCCTGAACTTTTTTCTAATCTGTTTGACAGGTTTTGTACCACAGATCTCTGCTATACTGATGGCCTTCAGTATTAATCCATGTTAAACAGATTGACAGAGAAGTCCCTAAATAAATTCATGCTGTTTTCACCCTTTTCAAGCCATAGGGAGCAATCTCTGGGTTTAAAGAGTCGAGAGAAATTGGGTTTTCACATCTTCATTTGTGTTTCATCAGGAAGAGCAGGGAGGAAGTTTCACCAGTTAATAGTGTGGATGTTAAAACATTAACCTGTGTTTAAATGCAAAAATTAATTACAATCCCACCTAGTATTTCTCTGCTATTGCATACCATGAATTAAAATAATTAATTTCATAAATGAAGTGGCAAGTGCAGATGCATACAAGGAAAAGAATACTTATGCAAAGAAAACACAAACACAACACACTATAATAACTGCTCTCTTTTAAAGCAGGAAAGACAGGATTGGACCTAATCATACTGTATTTTTATACTTTTTTACATTTAGCATCAGTTGATGCTGCTGTAGGCCTTGAAGTGGACGCAAAATTTGCTTAATATTTCCTATAGATTTCCATATTGTTATAAGTATATAAGCTATATGCATCAGCACTGAAGCCACAGCTAACGATGGCATCCTTGCAGTGATACCCTTGGTATAAATGCATGAACAGGTTCAGCACGCAGCATTACACTAAGGAAAAAAAACATTTTTAATCAGCTGGGAGGTTCTGAGGAACACCTGAGCTTTTAGGAATTATTTGGAAGAACTGCTTAAATAAAGATACTGGGCATTCAGATCTTGGCCAAAGAGTTTTTTTCAGGTGAACAAATATGACTCGAAAAGTTATATGGAAAGAAGACATACTTTTTTTGGAAGCCAGGTGCAACTAGTTGTTGGCACAAAGCTGCCTTGATTGCCTGAGAGAGGACAGATGAGAGTCTGTGGTTAAAATGCCGGCAGTCACAGCAAGAGTCAACTCTAGAAATACTGCTGAACAAATCAAATTTTGAAGTATGCCAGCGGATTTCTATATACTTTTGAATGCTCTGCAGTTCTTAGTGAAATCAATGGAGTTTGATAATATTCTCGACACTTTCAACCATTAATTATTGGTCTGAAGCACACAGAGCCATCATTTCCCTCTGTCAAGTTTTTTCTCCACGCTATCACAAATAATAATTAACAATCAGCGGATGGTTGTACGGAGTCATGATGATCATAAAGCACATTCAAATTTGCAATAGACTCCTCATGGTTTCATAGGAGGCAAATGTTTACCCACGTGGGCAGGGCAGCTCTGACAGAGTAATTCCCCCACTCCAAGTGCAAAACAAAGACAACTGCAGCAATTAATGAGTATTTTCTCAGCTGGGTGACAAACTCATCACGCAACTTTTGTCAGGGGATTGGACGTTAACTTTTTTTGACAGACACTACTTGAGTGCTTATTTCAAATAGCCTAAACTGTCTTTCAAAGAGCTGAGGCAAGTGTTAATCCTGCTGCTCCTTTGCGTGCAAGAATCATGGCCGACTCCTTGGGCTTTTTATCTGCCGAGTACAATAAGTGAGTAAATTTTTTACTAGCAACTTTCCTACCAAGAAGTCTTTCTAAAGGCTGCAGCATTTCAACAATAAAATCATGTGCTTGGACTTTAACTACTGATGTTCCTTTCATGCAACAACAAAAAACATACTGCCAGTATGAAGAACTGTTTTCTTATACAACCAACTAATCGCACATGTTTCCTTTGCAGGACCTAAACCAAGTATGACAACAAGCCATTATATTTACCCTTGATAAAACCGTTCATTCCTCCCAGAGATTTTTTTTTTCTTCAAGTTGGCTCTTCTTATTGCTTTGGCTCGAGTAGCTAGAAATATCAGAACCGAATATCTGCGCAACAGATGGAGCTCGGTTGAGAAGAATGCTTTTGGCTGGTGAGGATCTTTGCCTGGCAGGTGTCAAACCAAAATTAATACTGCACATATTATGCCTTACTGAGTTTCAGATTTTAGCGAAGTGAGACTGCGTTCCTTCCTGACCACAAACATATATTAATAGAACAAGCCATGCAGAGCAAGCTAAAACAGTACAATCATTATGCTGAATCCTCCACTCCTTGGCATTTTATTTAATCATTTACACCCATGCAAAGCAAGTAAACAAAATGCAACGGGTTTGTTTAGTGTGCCTTTACAGACATTCTGTGCAGGTGTAAACGGATCCACAAAATGCCATAAGCAACATGGACTTAGACCCCGCTTGCTTGCTTTTTTTCCTCCTTTTCTTGTGCAAGTGCTTATGAACTTTAGTAGACTTTTCGACATTTCAAAATCCACAGGAAAAAACAGGTACTGGTACTAAAATACACTGCTCAGCTACAGCCGGTTGCTACGCCCGGCTTGCCAAGCCTGCCATTCAACAGCCTGCATCAGAGATGGGACTTTCCATAGGTGTCAGGAACGAGAGCTTCAGGTGGCATCATCGGCTTGTCTGCATTTCCAGACTAGTGGGAGGCTCAGCATCGCAACCAGCCCTCTCGAGCGCCAAGTCACTTGAAGATCTAAAATCGATTTGGAATCTCATGGCTGGTTTGACAGACCAGTACTGTCCAAAAGCAACTTTAGCTGACTGACAGGGTGGTAACTTTAGAAGGTCACAGTCACAGGACTTTTAATTATCTGTAAAGCAAATGTGAGATTGTATTTGTGTGTGTGTTTAAATAAGTAAATAAATAAACAAACATTTTCAAATTCTTAATAAAAAAGATGAGAGTCTTAGACATCTGCGAGGCAAATTCACCCCCCTTTTGATTTCATTTCCACAAATTCAGGTTAGGGAACGAACTGTTACACCACCCTGTGAGAAAAAGGATGAGAATGGGAGCACGGCTGAAGTCATTTCATAAACAAGAGGCCCTAATTCATGGAGCGCTTTACGCTGCCAGGGGTTTGATGAGCACTCCTTTCCCCTCTGAGTCAGTCCTGACCTAATATCCCACACCATGTGCTCACTGGCGTGGCTCGTGGCTGCCCTGTGACCCGTCTTGTACCGGGTGACACGGCACGCTGACCAGCTGTGGTCACCACAGACCCCAAGACGCTACTGAAAGTCATGAGGTGACTCACAGCAGCAGCCACGCGCTGGAAGGCTCCAGACCCAATTACACCTTTACTCACCCAGGAACAGTACTTTGCCAAAGCAACTGAAGCGAGTTCAAAATCAAACGAGCTATTAGCGAACATTTGTATTACTTACGATATTTGCCTAAGATTTATGCTAGTATTAGTGGGACAATTCAGATGCAAAACCTAAACATCTGAAAAAATCTTTTGCTTAAACAATTAATTTTCATGTTGCATGCATACAGAACAATGTTTTCCCTCACAGTTTTGCAGTCTACTAGCTGCCAGATTTTGATCCAGAATTGAAATTTCAGTCATTTTGGCTTTCGTGCATAGCAAATCAGAAATAAAAATGTTTTAACATCAGAAATGAAAAGGCTGGAAGATCAGACAGACCATAAAAGATTTGTTTTACTTGGTTTGGGATTTTTACACAGCTACGCCTAACCTAAGTAAGACTGAAACAAAACCAAAAGGCAAAATAAAAAACTAGACAGATCTGTTCTATCCCAGAGATGCAGAAATGCAAGTGATGCTTGTGTCCCTGGGGGAGCCAAATCCAAAATCCTGGTATGAACAAGAGAGAAGGGCTGTTATTTCCTCGACAACTGTACCTGATATCACAGCTACCTCCTAAAGGTAACAATAGAAAAGTAATCTTAAGACAACTTTTTTTTTTTTTCCCTTAAGCAAACTTCTTCTCAGTTCTACAAACTCATAAACAAAGAGATCAGGTTTGTTTTTTTATAATGCTGAAAACTTTAGTGCCAGAACTGTAAACATCAACATCTTTCTCTTCATACCTTCTTCTGATGTAACTGCTATGTGTTGGTTGACTTTATTAAAGAAATCAACCACACCCTGCAATGAACCTTCTAATTGATTTTGGTGTCAGGCAGGGCTAAATGTTTGGAGCTTCATGTTCAACATCTTACCTAATTTTGTGTCTGGGCTCCGAATGATCTGGCGATGCGAGGTTACATTCTGTGAAAGTGGCCTCAAATTTCCACTTGCGGAAAGGCGCCATACCACACCGGCGTACACAAACCCAGCCTTGCCGGGTACAAACCACACAAACAGTGCCCAGCTACCCAACCTGACCTTCCACTTGCACATTAGTGTGTGTAAATATGCTAATGATAGGCACAGGGGGTTCATGTGCAAGTTTACAAGCTGAACTGCAGAAGACAGACGAAAACTTGGCTGCGACGCTTTGGTTTTTCCCTCATTTTGGGAGACTCCAGCTTTCTAAGTCTGTTATACAACCGAGGAGTTGCGTCCTAAAGCCACAAGACTGAACTATTTAAATATCTTTATTCAGTTCTGTAGATTGAAAATGAGGGCTTGTTTACTCGAAAGAGGTTGACAAGAACATTAAGCTACTGCTATGACTCAGGCTTTTCAAGACACATTATTTACTAGACATTATTTAGTGACATATTTAGACATATTTATAGGCATATTTACACCATATCTGAATCGTTTGAGAACTTCAGGCATCCTACGTAAAGACCTTGCTTGAGGCATCTTGGAATTTAAAGATTTGTGAAAGTTTTCACTTCCAAAATTGCCAAGTGAATGGGAACAGTCAAGCTGAAAACTGAAAAGCCTCAATGTTTTCAGGAAGCTCCATGCAGGCAGATTGTGAGACTCAGGACAAGAATCCCTGGATCACCACAAGAAGCTACTAGTTCTTTTTAAACAACCCAGGTCCAAAGTATTCGACAAAGAGACTCAACAGACCCCTTCTGTAAACCAAACAAGGAAAGCAGAAGTGATTTTTAATACCGTTCTTTGTGTCATGCAATTATTTCCACATGCAATTAGAGAAACTCGGTCAACCAAAGACACCTGTGTCTGTAAGCATGGCAGGAGCACACCTTTTACAGGGAACAGTATGTTTGGAACAGCTGAATATAAGCTTAATGGAGTAATTTCAAACAACATATAAAATTGTCTCAGATACACAACTGTAAAAAATTTGTAGCTCTGTAAACGTGTGAATTGCTATTTTAAAGACAGTTTCATTAAGAAACGCAGCTTGAGAATATCTATCAAATAAGATCAGAGCTACATGTGGGGACAGCAGGAGGCAGCTGAAGCAATCTGCAGCACAGCTCTTCTGCTCATCAGTCTCTGACCCTGAGAAAAAATATAATTACTGCATGAATACACATATTAGACCAAAAGAGAAAGCCTAGGAAAAGACAAAACTCTACCAGAAAGAGATGGACAGAACTCCTTTTTAGTGGTGAGAATGGGTTTTATGCAACGGTCTACAGCTCTGTATGTCCCAATCCGATACACTTTGTGAGACTGACAACACGGCTGTGGCTTTAATTCTGAAGTCCACATTTTTCTATGGGAATCATTAAATATGACACACTTGTCCTGTTCAACAGAAAAACAAATCTGTCTCTACTTTTTATTCCTCTGAAGCCTTAATTTAATTGTGCAACATTTGCTTTAGAAACATATTTGAAGATGTTTTAGATATTACCTCATTTGTACACCATCCCAGGCTTTCCAGGAACTCTGAACCAACAGCCCCACAGCCTTTCTTATATCTGAACTACTGTATTTTATGGCTGCCACACTCTACTGTCTGGAAACTCCCCATGAGACTGGCCTTGTTGCGTTAAATACAAACATGTAGGGAGGAGAGACACTGCGCCAGAGAGTTTGCAATCTCAGGCATGGGTTGTGAAAAAGGCTTTGCATGTATTAGTTTATGTACGCAGAGATTGCCGTGACTATGTACAAATAACTTCAAAGAGCTGGGCCTACACAGATACAAAAGGAAAAACACCAGAGGAGACAACAGCCCAGCAGCTCGTCCATGCTGGATTCCCAACTCATGACCACTGCTTTGGAAGGTGCCCATCATCAGATGCTGATGGAGCCCTGCTACACCTCTGCAGTTTTAATCAGAGAACCTAATTTACCAGGTTCCGGAAATGTAAATAATAAATTGTCCCAAATAATCTCATGTACGGAATTGAGTATACTGGAATTTGGAAATCCACTGAGGTACTGATAACCAAAGGAAGCAGACAACCAAAGCGGACAGCAGTGATTTGACCTAGAAAGGCTGAAAGGTTATAGAGACAAATATGCACACGTGTGCTTGGGAGGAGGCTGGGGCTCTGACCTCGAGGCTCTGTACAGAGAAGCTACCATGCATTTAAGGTGGGGTCAGTGAAATTTTGCCCTTTCCGTTTTCAGTCACCCAGTGACCACTCATGAAAAGTATCTGAAAATATCTCCCATTTGTGCTCTTTCTGCATGCAGGTGCTGTCATGACTATTTCTTGAAAATTCATGAAAAGCTACACCAAGACCACAGATGATCCCCTGCCACTGCTTACCAAAGCACCCTCCAACATCTGCACCTCACCTCTATTCTGCCAGTTGCTTCAAGTGGAATTCAAGGCATTGGGTTTAATTGGAAAAAAAACACTGAGTCAAATGCCGATGCCTGCATTTACACAGTGATAGATTTTCCCAGGCAGTTCACAGTGTGGATTCCTTCTAGTCTCCCACTCTTAGCACTGACTTAGTCTATTCCTACCATCTGCCATCTCCTCCATCTCTCTTCTCTTCGCTGCCTTGTGCTGTGGCTGCTGGAGGACCCTGGAGCTGGGGCAGGGTCCTACCACTGTGTCCCTCCATCACAGAAAGGCAACTGGTTTGTCTCCTAACGCACGCCAGGCAGGCACGCAGCCCTTCCACCGGATGGGTGGACTCACCTGTGTCAAAGGTATGTTGCAAGTTTTTCCGTAACAACAATCCCCTCCTGCTTTCAAATAATGAATTTGGTTTTTTTCTTTTTTTCTTCCTTCTCCAGCTTTTTCTTTCCTTCCCCTCCCACTTTTTCAAGCAGGAAGGAGAGTGACAGGGAGAATAATGATTTCCTCAGCTTCTGTTGGAAAAAAAAACACAAAAATTTTCCACCAAGACAGAATTTTTTTTCTGGTTTTTGTTTCTTTTTTTTTTTTTATTGTGGTTCAGAAACCATTTTTTTATTTAAAATTTCCTAAATAACTCTCCAGTTAATACTGGCATTTGGTGTGGAAGGTAGCAGGGAGCTGGTACCTCTGTTTCGTTTAGCACAGATCCCAGCCTTAAGTGTGGCAAGAGGTCAGCTTGAATTTTTCCTCTTGAATTGTATCTTTGCAAACCTCTTTTTGGGGTTTCGGCTGTATTAATCACACCCCGTAGCCCAGCGTGGATGCACAGCTTGTGATGCTTTCCTTCTGCCAGTTGGCTTCACGCAGCCCCGGTGTTAATCCCCGCTGCCTCCACATGTTCGGGAAACAGGGAGAAAAGCACTGGTGAGCGAGGAGATGACCGGAGCGGCCAAAACCCGGGGCAGCCTTCCCATGCACGGAGAGAGCAGCAGAGACCGCAGCGGCTGGTAAAGGAGAAGAAAAAGGCACTGAAGCTATTGATTTTACAATGGTGTTGACGGGCAGGGGTCTGAGCAGATCACTGGTGAGAATGGAGCGCGTGGATACATCGCACACTGTCCCTGTTTCTGTTCAGGAGTCCACCTTGTTTAAGGCGTGAGCAGATGGCAAAGCGTGACAGCTGCTGGGGTAAGATTTTGCTGCCAAACAAGCCCCCGGCTGTTTTCAAAAATAAAGACTGCTGCTCTCTTTAACAATGCAAAAGTAGCCGTCTTTCCAATTCCCTCCTTCAAACTACTATTTTATGTATTACAGAAGCACATAACTAGCCAGACTATATAATTAACATTACACAATTTTTAATTAGCTACCTACGACAATCTTCCTGCTTTACTTGGTGGTAGTGTTGGAGGGTTGGGTTTTTTTGGGGCTACTAGGAAAGTCCAAATTCCCAGCTAGAAATTCACATGGTTCAGAGCAGAGCCTGCACCACCAGGTGCAGAAGGTGACTCGTGGCTACACCGTGTCTCCCACAAACAGAAAAAACGCCTGTGACAAAGGAACAAGCCCAAACCTCATTTGCGATAGCAAGTACATAAGGCAGGACTCTACCAGAAAAGATAGTGACAGAAACACATACTCATTTAGTTTATTCCTTCAGCAGCTTTTTGGTCTTATTCATTTATTTTTGGCGCGGAACCTGCTATAAGTCTTGGCTGTAAACCTACTGAGCCCTTTCCAGCAGAGTCTCCACGGACATGCTGCGACCACAAGGTAGCACAGCTTCCTTTGGGTATCCCTCCTTCTGACGGCGCGGCAGGGCTCACCGGCACAGCCAGGTGTAACTCAATGCCACCCTGACCCAGCAGCAGGGCGCTGGCCTCCTAAAGCTCAACAACTATCTACAAAACATGAAATCAGTGAAAGTCCAGCAACCATCGTTGGCATGAGTAAGTTTCATGCAAACCAAGGCAAATAACAGCTCTTGGAAACATGCCGAGTTCAGGGGACAGACAACCATCACCCTTTTTCCTCCGTGGCTGTGCTTCTGCTTGCACCTGGAAGTAGGAATGGAAGAAACACCCCAACCGCACACACGCACACGTGCAGCTTCTCAGCAGACCACCAGCAACTGTGGATCCAGCAACTGCAGCTGGAGCACAGCAACACGACACTAGTGATAAAACACCGATGGGTCAGATTTTATGGTGTCAGCCCAAATTCAGTCTCACGGAGCACACATCGGCCAAGCCAGCTGTTCTCTCTAGCTTCAGTGAGCCTTGAGCTGCGCTGTATGGAATTGCTGCTTTCCACATGGAATGTCTCATTAAACACAGTGTCTGCCACAGCAACGGCAATAGCACCATAGCACCACACATATCTGGTGTGATAAGCTGTATTTAGAGTGGGAAAGTGTTGCTCTGTGAACTGAAAAGCAAACCAAATGAGCAACTAAGTCCAGAGCTTCAGGCCAAAGGTTTTAATAGGTTTACCCCACCTGGAGTACTGCATCCAGCTCTGGAGACCCCAGCATAAGAAGGACATGGAGCAGGTCCAGAGAAGGGCAATGAAGATGATCAGAGGGATGGAGCTCTTCTATAAACACAGGCTCAGAGAGCTGGGGTTGTTTAGCCTGGAGAAGAGAAGGCTCCAGAGAGACTTCATAGCGGCCTTTCAGTACTTAAAGGGGGCCTACAGGAAAGATGGGGACAATCATTTTAGTAGGGCCTGTTGCAATAGGATGAGGGGTAATGGTTTAAACTAAAACAAAGAAGACTTAGACTAGATATAAGGAAGAAATTTTTTACAGTGAGAGTGGTGAAACACTGACACAGGTTGCCCAGACAGGTGGTAGATGCCCCTCAGAAAACAATCAAGGTCAGGTTGGATGGGGTTCTGAGCAACCCAATTTAGCTGAAGATGTCACTGCTCATTGCAGGGGGGTTGAACTAGATGACCTTTAAATGTCCCTTCCAACCCAAACCATTCTATGATTATGTGATTCTATGATTTAATAGCTGGTGTCAGTCTCATTTCCCCAAACAAAGGATAGTTTATGAACACTGTAGATATTTCTGCCTTGAGCAATGCTAACACATTATGTCTTTGTTCACACTGCCCATGAAGTGTCCTGCACCCCTAACCACACAATGCTTGTTGCTTGTAGAAGGAAATCTAGGTATGTTGCAGAGCCAATGGGTCCTAATATTCTGCAAAATCAGGCAGAAAAGACAATGTGCGTCCTTCCTCACAAGGCTCCAGGGTCCTCCCAGCACGATTTTAATATCACCTGGGGCAAGAAGAGGGGGGAACGGTAGTAAGATCTGTGGCAGAGCTAAAAACTCAGGATTTCTGGAGTCTCCATCATACACCGTAATTGCAAAACCATGCTTCCCGTCTTCCACGTACACAGCAAATCTTGTTTCTCCCTTCATCCTGGAGGGAATGAGATGATTAGGAAATTCCCTAAGCTTCTCTTACTTTGGTTTCTTCCCTCATTTCCGAACCTGACTTCAAAAAAAGATCAGGCCATTGAACGCAGTCTAGACTTTTGCTTCCAAATACTTCTTTCAGCATGGAAAGGACCAAGCAAGGAATAACCAAGCAACTCACCCTATTATGCAACAGACGGGAAAACTATTTGTGCCGGTACGCTGTGGTTTTCATTCCTCTGAAGGCTGCTTTCCTCCAGGGAATTCCAGTAACTGGACTAATTGAAGTGTGTTTTGACAAGTTATAACAGCCCAGAAAACCTACCTATGAAATTACATCCTGGTAGCATCTTCCAAAGTAAACTGAAATCTTGGTATTGCAGCTCATTTGGGAAACGACTATGCTATAGCTTTCATTTGTTATGAGAACATAGCTTGAGTTTTTGTTGTAGATAACAGGTGGTTACACTTAATGATGGGGTTTAATCTTCCCCCATACCAGTTTTCTTTGTATCGGCAGAGGGCCCATGGATCATCTCCTGAAACTCTACCCAGAGTAAAAACATATAGTCTTAATTTATTCCTTTTTCATCTACTTTCTTTCACTTCAGTTGACTTCCTGACAAAGTCACCAGCTTATCCCTAAGGTTGTCTGTTTGTCCCCAGTCAACAAAGTAATCAAAGTAAATCAGAACAAGCTGCCAGCGTAGATCCCAGCCTGTTGGGAAGACAGGCAGAGTATAAGGACCAGGCAATGTTACTCTGAGAAAGCTTTCTTACTACTAAAACTAGCAGTGCCCATGAGCCCCAGCCACTGCACAGCACACAGTTCCCATCACTTATGTTTTTTTTGGTTTATTCCACTACTCCACAAGCCTACCAGTCTCACACTGCCTTTTGCTTGCCACTGCCAGGGAGAGAAAATATTTTGCTGGGGCGGCGGG
>JAOXNO010000001.1:48676640-48708006 GCA_028565335.1 Limnodromus scolopaceus | reverse complement strand
AAGCCATTGAGTACCACCCTCTGGATGCGACCATCCAGCCAATTCCTTATCCACTGAACAGTCCACCCATCAAATCCCTCCCTCCCTCCGTATCGATCCATGGGTTCCCTCTGATTCCTCATCACGGCCAGCCAGACGCCTGACAAGTCAAGTGATGCGCATGTGAACACAACGTGCCCGAGTCCAAACCGGAGAGCAGGGCACAGCCAAACTCTGATTATTAATCCCAGATCAGGCCACACTCCCACAAAGGAATGTACCGGCCAGCCAGCATGCAAGAAGGATTATGAACACTAATGACACAAAGGCAAATCTTAATTATGGTATGTGTCTCCATTGGGCAATAATATCTAAAAATATCTACTCATTTATTCCCAAAGTTCAAAAAGCGGTTACAATGCCAGTAACAGAGGATCTGCAAACACAGCATTTGGTGGCTTTGTCTTATTATCCTTTATTGGTTATGCTGGCAAATCACATATCAGGATAAATATTCCTCATACAGGAGAATACTCTAATGCTTTCTTATACAGACATCTAAATGATGCAGCTTCTTTTTTTCTTTTTTTTTTTTGTTATTGAGGTTTTTTTTAGCTTTGAAATGGGAAGTGAAGTGCTCATCAGCTGCAAAGTGCTACTTTAATATCACCCATGCAACAATTACCTCTGCAATAACCTTCATTATATTAAATTACATGTTATCCTTCCTCAGCTCAGTGTGAAGACTAGCTGGAGAATAAAACAAGAAAAGAACCCAACCCACTGAAAAGCCATTGTACAGTACTGTGCCTACACAACAAAGGTGAATATATTTCCTGCAGGGAAACTAAGTATCACTTGAGAACTGCCTGCCTTTGTTTGAAGTCTTAAATAAAACCTAAGTGAAGTCCTCTCACCTATTCTGATATTCACTTCACTGTAACAATGCGGGGCTATTGCTGAAAGTGCATATATATGACTGCGTAATTCAAAAGTGGTGCAATATGAAGTCATAAGGAGTTAAATAGCAAAGACAATTTTGCTTGCAGTGTTTTCTTAATTTTTAATAATTCTCTTAGCAAACCAAAGAGGTCTCTTTCGGTACTGAGCAGAAGTATATATCTTTTCCATTACTTTATCTGAATAACCAGTACTAGTTTGTTTCTTTCTATTCCATTCTGAAGATATGTCTGTCTGTACTTGCTGGCTTTTAACAAACATATTTACCTATTAAAATTCTGAGGTTTTAAAGAAAATTTTTTTCTGAAAAGGGGCTTATCAAAATGACATTAAAATTCTGCACCTTTTATGTCTCAATGGCTTCCAGACAAAATTAATGCCATTTACAAAATATAGGTTTGGGGGAAATTTTTGGTGGTGTCTTTTCTTAACTCTCAGCCTTACTCACTGCCCAGGAGCTGAAAACTCAGCTGCACTCTTTTTGATTCAGTCATTAATGCTGGTAGTAACAACTATGCAGGACAAGACATGCGTTCAAGAGAACAGGGTGGAATGCGACAATTCAGGAAAAGGGTTAATTCAGCGACATTGAATAGAAAACAGTTCGTAGCTATATAAAAAAATCAGTATTCTGAAAAAAAAAAAAGAAACCAAAAAAGGAACTAGTGAGTTTCAAGACGTTGTGGGCAAGGCACGTTCTTCGTTGATGAATAACCCTTTAGCAAGACCATGAGCAACCACAGCACTATGAGACTGAACAACAAAGGTGGACTCTGATGGAGCTGAATGGAAAGATGAAGAGTTCTGCTCCAGGCTCTACAGCCCCAGAGCACAGCTTGAATATCAAATGACAAATCTCTTCCATGTCCTTGGACAGATAAGGTTGGTGGAGGGCAGATGCCTCGGGGCCCTCTCCATGGCATCGCCCTGCCCCACGCTGGGCTCTGCACGACCGAATCCTTGGGCTCAGATAGTCTTTCTGGTCATAACTCTGTGAAGTCATGGCTAAGCTGGACCAATAATAATGATCATGTGTATCACCAGTATGTTCACTGGAAAGAACGTGGAACTGCTTATGCTCTTTGACATATGTTTGTGCTGTGAAGCAAACACCAGGTGCTGAAATCTCAATGGAGAGAGGGTATTGCCAGCTCTACCCCAACCAATTTGGATCTCTGAAAGTGGTCATGGCTTTCCCTCTTCGGCCTTTAGAAATCTAGTTGGAAATTGGGGGAAATGGTTGAAAAAGAAAAGGAGACCACAAGCAACAAGACAATGATCAGTGTCCCTGCACTCATGCTCCTGGAATTCAAATGTTGTTATTGTTAACACCTTTGGCAGCAATGAGATCCATCACAGGAAGCCCCACTGATGTTTATCAACTCTCTATCAGCTTCTCATTAATTGCCCTCCTACTCTGCAAGTTCACAAGTTTATTTTTACCTCCTGAAAGTGAAGAGCTAACAGAGATACCTCACACTAAGAGCATCATTTTGGGAGTTTGAGAGCTCTTACATTTCCAGAGAAACAATGAATGGGCAGCTACTTGATTTTCTTGTCAAGCATCACAGAGATAATGTCTATCAGAGTCTGCACTGTGGATTTCTGACAGAAGTGAGAATACAGTACCATATTCATGGTTCAGAGTTCCAAGGCACTCATAGGATGTGATGTCTTCTAAAAACTGTGTTTGGAACTACGTATTCAACTAGGCTCCCCAAATTATTATAGAAACATCAATAACCAAATCTTTTACTGGTGGCTGGTGGGCTAAGAAGGAAAACCTGCTGTGGGATTTTAACTCATCTGTCAACTAGGAGGATGTGAACCAGCATGAAACCTTTTCTGTATATTAGCTGTTATAATAAGGAACAGGTGCACCGAAGTCAGAGCTTTAGGACACACAGGTAACATTTAGCAAACAGCAGCACATTCATGAATGTCAAGATATCTTACAGCACAACAAAGTGTATCTACATTGTCATAACTGGATTTTACTTCAGGTCATGTAGCACTAAGAGCACCAATCATTAACAGGAATAATTTTAATCTTTGTGTTTGTCATAGCTCCTGTAAAATTTGTCATTGTTGGCTGCATCAGAGATGACATTACTGCATTTTCTTAGGACACAGCACAAAAAAATAGAAGAGAACATATTCTAGGCTATTTGCAGTTTCTTTTCTTTCTGTTGGGCAGAATTTCCAATTACTACATTGCAAGACAGTAGGAATTTAATTGTATTACATTTGAAGCTAAGTTGAGGAATCATACATGAAAGTGTACTATGGAAAAATTTATTAGTACTTTCATTTATTTATTTGCAACATCCAAAAATAAACAGATGAAAGGAGAAAGCAGGATAATCTTTATACACCAAAGAAATCTACAAAGGACAAATTTGAAGTCTGATAAAAATACCTAGCTAGATACATTTCAAGGTCCATCTCACAACTACAGAAAGAAAAGGGGAGCTGTGGTAGGACCACATTTGCTTTATTCTTTCATATCCTCATTGGAAAGGCAAGCAGAGACACAGAACATGAGCGAAACTGTGTCATGGTTTAGGTCCTCAAACCAGGACACTCTGACAAACAATACCTGCACATGCAAACGCACCCTGGGTGAAATCTTGGCATAACTGAAGGATGCTATGATCAGAGAATAATTTATAGTGGAAGGGACCTCAGAAAATCTCCAGTCCAACCTCCCGCTCAAAGCACGATCAGCTGTGAGATCAGATCAGGGCTTTATCCAGGTGAGTCTTGAAAGCCTCCAAGGATGGACACTGCACAGCCTCTCTGGGCAACCACTGCTTGACCATCCTGGTGGAGAAAAAGTATCTCCATGCATCCAGTATGAACCCCTCTTGTTTCAACTTATGCCTGTTGACTCTTACCTTACCACTGTGCATTGCTGTGAAAAGCCTGGTTCCCTCTCCTTGATTACTCCCACATAGGCAGTGAGGGACAGCTACCAGGTCCCTCTGAAGCCATCTTTTCTCCAGGCTGAACAAGTCCTGATCCCTCAGACTCTCCTCACATGTCAGGTGCTCCTGCCTCCGCCCATCTTGGTGGGCCTTTGCTGAACTCACTCCAGTTTATCGATGTCTTTCCTGTGTTTAGGGGGCCAAAATGAGCCACAGTATGTCTATGTGCCCTCAAGAGCGCTGAGGGAGGTCATCACTTCTCTCAACCTACCAGCTCGGCTCCTCTTAAAAGAGCCCAGGATGCTGTTGTCCCTCTTTGCTGCCAGGGCACAGTGCTGTCTTATGTTTGCTCGCTGTCTACCACATCCCTACGTTCCTTTTCAGCACAGCTGCTCCCTGCAGTCAGTCCCCAGCCTGTACTGCTTCTTTCCCAGGTGCAGGACTTCACATTTGCCCCTCCTGAATTTCCTAGGGTTCCTTTCTCCAGCCCACCTGGGTCACTCTGAATGGCAACCTTGTGCTTTAGCATACTGACCGGTTCCCCCAGTTTGATGTCATCTGAACACCTGGTGAATGTTCATTTGGTCTCCTCCCCCAGGTTCCTGATGTTAAACAGGGCGTGTCCCAGCACAGACCCTGAGCTACCCCACTTGGCACAGGCCTCCAGGTTGAGTATGACCCATTAACCACTAAAAGAGTCTGTTCCAACTTCATACCACCACAGAACAACAAGAGATTGCATCACCTGTGTAAAAATGAGTCTTTTCGCAACTGCAATATCACAAACTGCTTTGTGGGCTACAGTGAGTTTTGAAAGATCATTAAAAAGTATGTTATTTGAAAGTTATTGTTATTTCAAAAGTTATTTGAAACTGAGTCTGTGAACACTAAAAAGCCACCATCTGTGCAGAGAATAGATAATCTTCTTGAAAAGATTATTTGTCTTTTTACTTCCCATTTGGTAATAATTTTTTATATTTAGTATCTATCACCATGTCAGCAACACTCACTGAAAACAAAGGAACAGAAAGACAGATGCAAGCCACCCTTGAGCACAGGTGCTTACCATACATACCTTAACAGGCTGCTTATAACTAAAAAAACAGGAAGGAAAAAATTAGCTTTTTTCTTCACTCTACAATTTGCCAAACTCATAGACGCAGGATGTTTTGGAGGCTAAAGTAAGACTGGGTTCAAAACAGATTAGATAAATTCAGAGGATAAACAGTCTCTGGTGACTACAAAGCACAGTGATCCAAATGCAGCCTTTGGACACATCCAGGTCCTACACTGTTCCATCACTATCTCCCACCAGCCTCTTCAGAGAAGCAACACTGTGCTGGGTAGGCTCTTTTTCCAAGCCAGTCCACAGCTTTTATCAGGCCTCTCTAACAAAGAGAAATGCTTAAAAATAGGTCCTCCTATAAGAAGACAAACTTCCCATCAACTGCCTCAGAGTTTTAATCTCTAGCAGAAAGATCCTAGCATTTTCTCTCAGCTGTCATGGTACTCCAGGCTAGTGCTAAATACCCCTACCAGGCTATCGCATGATATTAGGCATTGTGATGCAAGACACAAACCAATCCAGAGATCCAAGTCCAGATCATCTGAATACCCGGAGTAATTATAAGAATGCCTGCAGAACTTCTAGAAATGGGTATCTCTATTAACAGGATGCATCAGCATCTTGTAACAGGCAGCATCCATCCCTCAAGGAGCTGTATAACCTGAAGAGAAAATCTGTCATTTGCTTCAGATAAATCTTCTTCCAACTCTTTCTCCAAAATTCTCCTTTGCTATGCTGCCTGCAAAACTTCAGCAATATTCAGAGCATGGAAGTGCTGAGTTCAGTGCATACCACCTTGCTGACAAATATCACTTTATAATGCACTGTGGAGCATGGTGGTTTGATCGTTTGTTTGCTACGTAATTGCAGTGGTGTAAATAAAGGCTGGGATTTCTGAGAGGCCCAGCAGATTAAGATCTCTGTTGGCTGGTCTAGAAGTCAAATAATTTCTTTTTCCATAACACAGAAGAAGGAACTGTTTCCTGATAATTAGGTAAGAGGCAATGAAATGTGTTATCTGCTAATTGGGCAGCTTGGAATGTATTGAGAAGGTGGGGAAGATGATGTGATATAGGATGATGAGAGCATTTGGGTATGCCATTGTAAGATAAAAAGTTTGCATAAGATATTTGTAAGGTCATTGAGACACTGATTATATTCAAAATTCAAAAGCAGGGTAAATGTAATAAAAGCACAGTTCATGTAATAAAAATCAAATCTGATGGTCTGATTTATATTGTTTATAAACGGCCATGTATGTGGAGCTTCCTCCAAAATGGTGACTCTACCTCAGAACAGAACAAGATTACCAAAATGTAAGTATGAAAATTATCTCAAACTCCTGGTAGAGTTATGAATTTTAAGAGTACCTCTTTGATTGTAGTAACAATGAATGTTTCTGCTTACACAAAGTAATAACTTTCCTTTAAGTATCAAATGATTTATTCTGTGCTATAACAATTTATGCCAAGAATGACTTAGAGCAGGAAACATCTGTAAAATGAAGATGGCACTGCATTTGCATAATGGTCCCCGGTTAGTCCCTAAACCTGTAATAAAATGCATATAAGAAAAATAACAACAAAAACATACCGTGTAAAGCAATCTCCCAAGAAATACCAATTTCCCAACAATGTATTACTTCCTTCCCAGCCCTATGCAGAAGGATCAGAGCTGTTCCCATGTTCTGAACACAAGTTCCAGGGAATTATAACTGACAGATTTCTGAAATGCATTATAAATGCTGTATTTATTTTTAGGCCAGTTATTTGAATAAACAGGTTTTCTCATAGTTGGGAGTTTCTACAGGTGGGTCAGATAACAGCAGGTAATCTGCTTGGGAAATTCATGCCTGAGATTTCTAGAGAAGGCTACTGGAGTTCAGTGGGAGCTGTACCCCGACGCACTGACGTGCTTTTGGAAGTCTCAGACTTGGTTCACAACAGTCTGTTACTTCTGATTCATGGGACCATGGTCACAATTCAGCACGATATCAAACACTGTCACTGCCACAGTGATTTCAGTGGGAAGACCACAAGTGGTGACAGAACTATGACCTAGCTACAGGAATCTCAGTGTACTTTCTGCTGTCATAAGAAGATAATTTCACTAAATTATATGGGTTTCTTAATTGCTCCACACATTATTAATTCATAGCTGACTCATCTTCAAGGCCTTACACACGCCCAGGATCACAAGAAAAAAACAACACATTGTATTTGTTGCACCTTCCATCTGTGGATCAGAGGGTACCCGACCAACACAGCTACGCTAAATGTTTTCTCCATTTTATAAATGGACTCGTTGAGCTGCAGTACTTTTGCTCCTTGCTTATGCTTGCCTTGCATCTATTTTTCCAGAAAAGTCTTACCGAGTTCAACAGAAGTTATGAGGTTCACAGAAGAATTACTGTGCAGAGTATGTGAGCTATAATGTGGGAGGGCAGGCTAAACACTACCTTAAAGCTCCCCACTTCCCCTGCCAAGCCCAGCCTTAAAATTGCATTGACGGGATCCTTAGATTCTATATTTCCTTCCTAGGTCTTAATTGCAAGACCATCTTCTATCTCTTAAGGGGAGTTATGGGGTTCCTCAGCTCCATTCCTGTACAGTTACACTATGCCAGTGACGAGAACTTTCCTGGGGCAGTTGCTATGAGTTTTTCACAGATTTTCCAATCTTTGAACTTTGAGTGTGGGTAAATCACCTCGTCTTTCTAAATGATTGTATCCCCGTCTGCCCTCTTCAACCTTTTCTGCGTATCTAATCCCAGACTTTAATCAGACGTTTTACACCTGTGGCACTAGCTGAATTTCATGGGCTGGAGTGACTTTGCAGTGGTACAACTAGGCTCCTGCATGCTCTTGACTGTCCTCAGGCAGAGAGATATGTGTGTCCTAGAAGTATCTACTGGCCACACGCTTTCCAGAGCCGTGCTGCTTTTCACCCCATCTCATGATGGATGAGTCCTACAGCAGCAGAGAGTGGCAGGCTGGATGAGGGGCCATGTACAACCTTGAGTTAGACACTGAAGCCCTCTGGTCTTGTTTAACTTTTTGCTTTATCACAAGCCATTTTATTTCAGGTTGTTGCTCTTGCACTAAGTTCAGCTGTGTTTGAATACAGGACAAATTTATGTTTGGCTACAGCACATCTTCTGGAAATTTTTCTAGTCATTACTAGCAGATATCAAGAAACATTTAATTTGTTGACCAGCAGTTTCCTCCAAAAGTTAGCCACCTCTCTTATTAAAACTGTGAACCCTGCTTCTAATTTGAAATTTTCTGGCCTCAGCTTTCAGCCACTGGTTCCTGTTATGCCTTCTGCTCCTGTTCAAGTGACCTTTGGTAACCTGCTATTTTAGCATCAAGTGTTTTCTCCCCATGAAAGTACTTAGGCATTACAAATGACCCAATGCTCTAGTTCCATTTTAACAGAAGAACTCAAACTGCTAAGTTTAACTCTCTCCTTAAGTAATTGGGGGTAAAAAAAAAATATCTTGTTTTCCCTCATTTCTTCATTCTCTTAATTAGAGCCAAATGTTAGAAATATCCTTAGAAAGACAGAAATAGGCAAGACATCCCTGCTTGGCCTAGTTACACAGCATGACTCAACAGTGGCCACAGAGTTGCAACACACTAAAACTTTTAAAAAAAGAAAAAAGCACTACTTATGCAGGCGGTGAGCCAACGTTACTCCCTGTAAATCTAGTATAGTATTGAACACTTACAAATGATTAACTAGCACAGAAGTTAGAAAGTTAAATTACAACAAGAGAAAAAAAAAAGACCCCAACTGGAATAGCAAAACAGCAAACAAAATCGCAAACTCCAGATTTCACTCTGATTTAGTTTACAGTATGAAAAAATTTAGCCACATTTGAAAAGCCATAATATTGCAATGTTATGTGGCCTTCTTTCCTCTGATGCCTAAAGTGCTCATAAATTATTATTGCTAACCTACTTGATCCAAATTTCAACAGTAATTTTTTGCACTGATTTTATATCCTTTTTTTTGCAACTAGAATCATAAAAAAACAGCTTGAAAAGTTTTACTAATTATTTGTTAAATTAAATTAAAATACACTTTTCCATCTTAAAGGTAGCCAGCTTCAGGCTTAAAATCGCATCTGAGTTTCAGTCTATTGCGATGCTGGCTAGCAAATCCACTGACTGAGAAAGTAATGCAACAGTGTATTAGCTGCTGCTCGTATCCTCAGTCCTTTCACAGCAACCTGACAGCCCAACCTGATAGCCCTCTAAAGATGAGATGACTGCATGGTGACCAGGGGAGAGCAACGGATGTTGTTTATCCCAACTTCAGGAACGCCTTTGACGCTGTCTCCCATAACATCCTAGTAGACCAGCGATGGGGTTCGCTTTAGTTAAGGGGACAGTGAGATAGACTGAAAAGGGAACGAGCTGTTGGGCTTCAAGGGTTGCACAAAGTCCAGCGAGAGGCAAGTCACTGGCGGCATGCCCCATGGGAAGATACTGGGGCCAAAACTATTTAATCTCTTCATCAATGATCTGGATAATGGGACAGAGGGCGCCCTCAGCAAGTCTGCAGATGATACAAAACTGGGAGCAGTGTCTGATACACCAGAGGGTCGCGCTGCCATCCAGAGGGACCTGGACAGGTCAAAGAAATGGGCCAACAGGAACCTCATGCAATTCAACAATGGGAAATGCCGAGTCCTGCACCTGGGCAGGAATGACCCCAGGCACCAGTACAGGCTGGGAAGAAGCTCCTCAAAGGACCTTGGAGTCTTGACGAACAAGCTGATCATAAGCCAGCAATATGCCCGTGCAGCAAAGCAAGCCAACAGACTCCTGGGCTACATTAGACAGAGCATCACCAGCACGTCGAGGGAAGTGCTCCTTCCCCTCTACTCAGCCCTGCTGAGACACAGCTGGAGGGCTGGGTCCAGTGCTGAGCTCCCCAGAAAAAGACAGACATAGACAAGGTGGACGAAGTCCACCAAAGAGTAAAGAAGATGATGAAAAGGCTTGGAGTATTTGACATACAATGAGAGGCTGAGGGAGCTGGGAGTGTTCAGCCTGGAGAAGAGAAGCTCAGGGGGATCCTATCCACATGTGTAAATAACTCATAGGGGGAAGTAAAAAAGATGGAGCCAAGCTCTTCTCAGTGGTGCCCAGCAACAGGATGACAGGCAATGAATGCAAATTTTAATGCAGGAAACTCAAACACAAAATTTTTTACTGAGACAGCAATCAAACAAACACTGGACCAGGTTCCCCAGAGAGGCTGTGGAGTCTCCATTCTTGCAGATGTTCAAAATCTGATGGGTCACAGTCCTGAGCAACCTGCCCCGGTTCACCCTGCTCTCAGTAGGAGGGTTGGACTAGACGATGTCCAAGGGTCCCTACCAGCCTCAACCATTCCATTATGTCATGACTGTGCATATGAAAGTAGTAATTCTTTTCATTAGGGATATCACATTTTGCCACTCTGAGAAGTCACTTGCCCCTTGCTGCAAACTAATGTGTTTTGAAACTTCCATGCTCTGTAGATTTTTGTTTTCTTGGCCTTTTTGATACACATTTCTTTTTCCATGCCTCATCCACTCTATGAAGACGAATGAAACCCTTCCAGTCTGAAAGAGCCTAATGTGTTCTGGGGGTGAAAAACAGGAAGAGGAAGATAAGCCAGGATGAACGGTCAAACATCACTTCTTATGCTAGCAGAAAATACAATAGGCTATATTTAGAGAAGTTAGAAAATGGACTCTTGAAGATGGCTTTGTCAACACCCATGATAAGTGGGACTATCCATATGCTTGTAGTAAGGTTTGTGATTAAGAACTCCATTGAGTAAGGGCCAGAATATCAAACAGGGAAGACCCTTGAATTCTGCTCAGCATATGGACAAAGCTTAGAGCAATAAAATCAGCCAAACAAGCCAGACTAACTCACATGCAGCTGTATCCCTTGCTGGTTTTTCACTAATTGTCCCTAGTAATGAAGGTATACCTATTAGCCCTTGAAGTTGCATCCAATTTACTTACACAGTTTCCAAGCCACAGATACCGATTCCCAATCAGTTTGGTCTCCACTCATAAAGATGCTAAAAATTATTTCCATTTCAAACCCTTAAACACAAGTCATTATAAAAGGACAATAAGGTTCCTGGGCAAGCCCAGATAGAGTCCTAACGGCAAAAAAGCTTTGCTACCAGGAAACTGAGGTCATTCTTAAACACAGACATACATGCCTTACAATGCAAATCATCCTGAGACACCCACTGATGTGCACCACAGACGTATGACAGAACAGGCCATATATGTACATGTACAACATGCCAACATATAATTACATTCATTATAGGGACAATTTAGCAGAAACAGGGCACCAGGGGTCACAAATATGAAATACTCAAATCTCCATTTTTCTTTAACATAAAATTGGTCCTTAAAGTCAAGAGGACTGAGGAAAGAAGGAAAGGGCAGCTTTAGCCAGTTTCACTATTACTCACTAATAAATCAGCTTGGCAACTTGTCCTCATTTTAAGGTAGATATTCTGGAGGGAAATTGGAATACAAAATTTCAGAATAGGTCGTTGTGTTGCTAGGGAGTCCCAGTCTGGCTGCAGTTTGGTTTGGAGAGTTGGTTGGCTTGGGTTTGTTGCGTTGTTTTGTGTGTGCATGTTGCTTTTCTTGTAACTCTGAGAGAGGTACCTGAGAACTGTGTGTTTTTATGCTGCACAAAAAATACCACTTCCTATAGGGCTGGTGAACAGATATGCCCTAACCACACTCAGAGAGCTCTTTTTTTATTATCATCTTTGAGCCACACCTGAAGAGCTCTTTTTTACTACTAGCTTGAATAAAAGAAATATGGGAGGAATCAGTTTCTCCCTTGCTTGTTTTCTCTCCTTCACATAAAAAAAAAAAGTTGGCCCCAAGACTAATTTTACCATTTAACACCCAAATTCAAAAGGGTAGCTCAGGTTCCTTATCAAATACCAGTAAATTTTCTAAAGAAAGGACTGATCAGCCTTCCCCACCTTCCAGAGGCATCCAAGGACCCCAAGGGCCCTCCAGTTCCCCTTATACTCTAGTAAAAGCAAACCCCAGCTCAGAGAGGAAAAAGGGAGAGATTCAGTATTTTGGCCTTGATACACAGATTCTATTAAAACGAGCAAACAAACCTCAGGGAGAAAAGAGTAACAGGAATGGGAGGGATGCTCTGAACACTCAAGCCACCTGCTCTAGTCTCTCTAACCTCACTGACTGCACCCAAGTTTCAAGGTTTTCTTTACTAATGCTGGCTTTAGAAAGCTCTGATTTACTACAGACAAAAAGTACTTCAAGTCACTTTAAAAGCCTAACAGTGTAATAAAAATAAAAAGCAAAGCAGCAACTTCAGCTGACAGTCCCTGGCTTCTGCGAGGACCTCTGCTATTTGTATCACTCCACAGAGCAAAGCTCACACCAAATGGATGTTCTGGCAGATGTCCCAGAGACACATGCCACCAAGTCACAACCACTCTTGCTAATGAGAAGGAGCAAGTTCTTCAACATCTTTTCCTCTCTGCTCTCCTGGGATACATTCCTTATGCCCTCTCCTGCCTTCCCCAGCCAGCTGGAGAACTGCTGACCCCGGGAGAAATAAGGAAGGGAGAGATGGGGAACTGCAGTCTGTGTCCTATGAGGAAGAGGCTGCTCTTCCAAGGAAAACCATAGGGAGGGCAGCTAGCAGTGATGACCAGGCAGGGGTTAGACCAGAACTGACCACAGCTAGAGGAGGGTAGGCTGGCAGCCTCCATGATGAAGGACTGATGCAATGCTGGCCACTAGTTACCACACGTTCCTTCTTCTTCTCCTTGCTGTGTTGTCTGCCCTCCTCCTTTCTCTTCCTCAAACAGCTGAAGACTCCCCCAGCCCTGTACCAGCCACTTCTTACCAGGTACTCCCTTTGCTCTGCTCCCTGAAGCACACCATGGTCCAACCCGTCCCAGCCCCCCCAAGTATATTCCACATTCCCCGTCAGACAGAGGTGTGTCCCGGCTTGGCAAGCCACAGTGCTGCATCGCTGGGAAAGGAGAACAGCAAAACATTATATGGTGTGAAAAGCTGCTTGGATGGGAGGGTAGGCAGCTGGTATGCGAGAGGAGGAAGATTCAGAGGGAAAAGTTGCACAGCAAAGCCAAGCCCAGAAGAGACACTGAGTGGTAGGCACAGTAATAGCAGGAGAGGGAAAAAGCAAAGACAAATATCTTCCTTCAAAAGAGCTGGAAAGGATTATGTAGGATTGTGACCACATCTTTCCTCAACCTTCCAGGCCCGCCTTACAGCTAAGCAGAAGAAAGGAGAGCTCATTTTTTATTGTGCACAAGGAAGCTCTGGGAAGCTTCTTTTGAGACGAGTGGCTATTCCTCATTCAGAGGACAAGAAACAGATTTTCCTTTTGCAGATTGCTTCAAGCACTGAGATAATCCAGGTGCTGGTTTCTTCCTGGGAAGAGCCCTAAGAGCATACAAAATATTAATGAACAGAATAGTTAGCTCATTCCAGAAAGCAATGGGAAGGAAGAGCAAACAGATCCACCAGACTGTGACAACATGCTGGAAGTGAAGTGGAAAGCTTTTGGGAGCAGCCAGAAAAGGGGATGGGTGAGCGCAGACACCTTGGCCACACGTAAGTCCCAGAGAAGGTCTAATAGAAGGGACTGAGGGTTTGGAAACCAGGGAGCAATCCGTGACCAGCTTAAGGATTCTAAAAGGGAAATCACAAAGAGAGTCATGACTGGGGAAAAATGGAGAGAGCTCTCTAAGGAAGGATCTGAAACATATAGAGAGATATGATAGATAGAGAGATAGAGAGATAGAGAGATAGAGAGATAGAGAGATAGATATCGCTTCTCGGCCTTTTGGCTAAGATCAAGTGTAGTGTAATATATATCCATTATATCATTGTCTTCCCTCTAGAGAATTAGCACCTCTTCTCTATGCTCCATGCTGGGTACCCGGGGGGTTGGGGGTACAGGGAGACCCTGCTGCTGAGTACACAGGATCAAGCACAGGTCTCACTGTCCAGCAGAAGCCATCACAGCCCTGAAGACAGATTTATCATTTTGCTAAATCAATGCAATTTACGTACAAGACAAAGTCAAAGGAGGAGAAAGGCGGTTTCTCAATGCTGTTTTGGGGTGCGACATGAGCCACACTATACAGCCTTGAATCAGCCTCTCTCCTTCTGCAGGAAAGAGGTCCCTCTTTGCCACAAGCACACTAGCAGAAGGGACTGGCAGATGAACTTGCTGGCACAGTCTTGGGTGCGGGGGGGTGGCAGCCATTCAGAGGATAGGCAGCATGAAAAGTCACTGGGTATCCCTGGGTTACGAGATTTTGGATGGTTTATCTGATCATCTGCGGTTAACATTGCTGAATGGGAGAAAACATTGTGGTGCGTTCCAAGAAAAAGAAGGCTCCTGTGGGAGAAGGGGATGACAAGCTCGAGACAGACCTAGTAGGTGCCAGCAGAGGCACTGTCCGCACAGGGACATCGAAAGGGTGGTGACTTGGTGCCTTTTCCTGAGGGATGTGTGAGTCCAGCAGGGCTGTGGCGCTGGCAGCCAGCACCAAGTCCTGTACGAGGCGCTTGGGAGTGGTACAGATTCAAGGATCCAGCACGCCCTTCCCTTGAAAGGTGTTGTGCAGATTACATCACATTTAAAACACACTTCATCACCGGGGCATAGGCTCTCCTTTCTTATTTCCACTTATCTACCAATATGTCATTCAAATGAAAAATTACTCTCCAAGACAGCACAGGAATTTACCACACCCAATTTCAATGTCTGTTCCCAGCAGTACAAGCACAGAAACATTTTATGGAGGGATCTTCTCAATTTTTTTGTTGTTTTTGGCTTTTTTGGTTTTTTGTTTTCTTGTTATTTTTATGCATTTCAGCTAGCCAGAGACTTCTGACCAACAGAACCATGATATGTGAGAAAACTCTTTAGGTTTAAATAATTAATGTTAAATATTAGAAGTTCAGCACTCAAAGGGAACCTGATGGGAAAAGCAAAAAACACAATTGATATCAACATTATAAGTAAGTCTGCACTAAAAGGCCAATTCTGCTGCACCTCAGCAGGGAGAAAATTGCAGGTTAGGAAGAAGAAATGTCTTGCAAATACAAGAGCTTCACTTGAGTGACCTGCTACAATGAAGTGAGAAAATGGATGTTACTCCTGTCACCTGTAACTGCTACAGAGTGGACGCAAGCCAGTCTCTACACACAACTACGAGTGCCAACATGTCAAGCAAAAGCATGCATATCAACAGGAATGTCGTTTTCTCAGCACTGAGAAAACTATAATTTAATTTACTATGGTCGACATAAAGCAAACATCAGCTATTGGAAAGGAGATTGCCTGTATCATTAGAATCTACTGAAGAAGCTCAGCTGGAGAAAAGGAAAAGCTTTTACCCAGGGAAGTGCAAGTGAAGAAAAAGAAGAGCAAGGCAATATTCAAGACACCAGTAAGATCAATTATCTGGCCCATCAATATAAAAGAGCTGCATTAAATCTTGAAATGGGTAATCGTGTATCTGGTTCTGAAGGTATGCAGCAGAGCCTCAAAGAAACACAGGCATTACGTACAGCCTACTTATGATTTGCTTGCCTAAAAGCACAAAGCCAGTATATGCTGTAGTATTGGCCCCCCAAATGGGAGAAGTGTGGAATGTATCCCAGGATGCACGCCAAGGACAAGGAGTAGAAGGTGTTGCTTTGGGAAGCAGCAAGTCTCAGCTTTTTGAGGGCTGCTTTAGGGAGGTGAGATATGGGGTCAAATGAATGGCCCGTACCTGCTGGAGGAGAAGCTGCCGAGACCCAGGTCTGATGCAAAGGGAAACGATCAGCCCAATGGAGCTGCAGAAGAGCCGATTTTGCTACCAGTTGTTGTCTGTTTCAGACCTGCTTTCCCCTTACAGGCTATTGGAAAAGCTCCTCTTTGTACACATCAGTAATTTTTACTCATAAAATAAGCCTGGGCTGTGATAAACGAAGCATTTGTCGCCATGCACTGACTGACGACTGGGAGAGTGCTTGTACTCCTGACAGACAACTCATTTTAGCTGGGCTCAGAGTCATTTACCAAAGATATTATTCACTACTCTCACATGACAGAAACTGGGGTAATCCCAAACAGGATTAGCAGAGCTATATTGTTTTACACCATGTGGGAACCAGCCTGTTTACCTTTAACTGCATTTAACTTCATAGGCTACTTATTTAATCTTTTCTCAGGAGTGATTATCGTGATCCTGAAAAGAGAAGGAGGAGAGCTACACTGGGCATTAAAACCCAACAAGATAGGTCTGGCAGCTGAGACACACATTCTGAGAGAACAGGGCAAGTGAATTTCAATTCCTAAAACCAAACTTGAATTTTGCTGATGCGATACCTGCTTGTGTTTCACATTTACTAGCCTAGAGTTTCCTTCCCTCTCTTCTAGTTAGTTTGTTGTTTTTTTGGTGTTTTTTTTTTTAAATAATTTAAAAAATAGTAGGCATTAATAATAGATTTCTGCTTGCAGCCTCCAGTGCTGGTGACTGAGGGAGGGATGTCTTCTGCTCTTCCTCACTAAGAACAGGATGGCACCTGCAAGCCTCAGGAAAATACTGCCATGGATTCCTTGAATACTGAGCATCACTGGATTTGGGCCCTGAGAAAAGAAGGATGAGGGTGGAGAAAATATGAAAAAGGCAGAAAAGGACTAAAGATGGAAACAGCTGAGGAAACAGCTGGAAAAGAAAAAGAATAAAATGAGAGAAAGGTCAAGTTTTGGCAAGTTTAATGTGAAAAACAAATTAATAGGAAAATTACAGGAAAGAAGGAACTTCCTACTTTTACAGAAGCCAGTGAGAATAAAAAGCAGATATGTTTCATTCAAGCACAGAGGAGAATGGTAACAAGCTACTACATAATTTCTGTATTTAAAAAAATCCGATTTTTATTATTTAGTTACTTACCCCTTCCTTTTTTTTGTTTTGTTACTAAAATAACTCTTTCAGACAGCAACGTTTGTTTGTTTAATGTAGCAAGAATGTATGTGCAATTACTGCTTGTGGTTATTTGCTCCATGAAGTGCAATTAAATTATATTAAACAAATTTACAAGATAGCACATAGAGTAACAAATTAGAAACCTCTATTTCACTGCTTTTCAAACTTGAAAAAAAGCTTGCTGAATTGAACGCTTTATGTTTTCAAATTCTAAGTAGAACATTTCTTAGTTCCAGAATTCCTGGAAAACAGTAAGAGTAACTGAGAAAAAAAAATAGCAACAGCAAAAGCTCGAGAAACAGCAACTGTAGCTTAATTAAAATTTACCTAATTTCATGCTCAGCTGGAGGAAACATCTGCAATTGTAACAGAAATTTTCATCTCTTATTCAACTATCAGACTGAACTAATTCATCAATATTCTATACTTTACTTTAATATGATTTTAACATAGGTTTGGCTGGAGAAGGAGGATCATCCACTAATTTTTCAAAAGCTTTAAACTATGCTGTTCTTTAGTAAAAAAAATAAATTTCTCAGTCTTGAGAAAGAATAAAAATGTAAACCTCTGACTGTAACTCCACCAACAAACAGCTTAAATAATTTCCCAATTACTGTAACAGATTTCTATGAATGATAAGAAATTATTCTGAACGTTGCCCACATTCTTTTCAGGCTCAAACATACAATGAGAATTTATCTTATTAGAATCAGACATATTAAAGAAATATGCTGGTTTTGCCTATTACTTAGACTTTTCAACAGTTTCAACCAGAAAAGGTTAATTTATAGAAGCATCTTCATTTTTCAGGAAAAGAAAACATTCTTTGAAATTGCAGCTTTCAAGTATCTCGGTCAATATATACAGACAAATAGTAAAATACTTTCCTGCAATGCTGCTGTGCTGGGTTTTTTGGTATGCATTGTAGTCAGATGTTCCTTTAATACAATAACAAGCAATATTAAATTCATCAACTTTTACTACGCTGTGTGCAATTCCTCAATGTAAGTCTTTCTATTAAGCAATTCACCAACTGATTACGGTATGTATTTTCTCGAGAAAGAAGCCAGTAACCGTGGACCATATCCAGCAGCCTTGGAGCCAGCAGCGGAGAGCAGGGAAGAGAGCAGGCTTTTCGGGAGCTTGGACGGGGAAGGGTTTTCTCATTGGCTTTGTTGTTACAAGTTCAGGGCAAGGATGAGAAAACACTGATGGTGACTACGGCAGCAGTGGGGCAGACCCAAATAATTACAAAGACAACAGAGATGACTGGATATAGAAAGTGAGGCATCCTGCATCCTGGACAGGGTGTTTGACAGATTTTTTTTTACGCATGGAGACAACCAGTACAGCCCAATACTGTGGCAGGGACTTGGCAGAGATTTGCCTAAATAAAACAAACCAAAAATACTCCAGATAAGGGTGATCATGTAAGCAGAGAATGAGACCTTCGAGCAGTGGAGGGAAAGGGAACATGAGGAAAACAGCATTACAAGAAGAGAAAAGAACAGAAACATGCTGAATCCTGGCCGTGTACTGGAGCCTGCAGCTAACACAGCAAGCAGGATGCTCCACCGACAGGAGAAAGGATGGAAGAGAAAGGAGTCAGGTTCATACCAACACCAGGCAGACGAAGACATGCACAGTGGGGGACTGTGCTTAACAAGAGCTGAAAACCTGTCATCTGACTGCATCTACGGATAAGAATGGTGTATCAAATGGATGCAGGACATGGAGTTAGGCTTAAAAAAAATCCTGAAAAATCATGCATTTAAAAGATATGGCAATGGGCAAAGGAATGTCAGCGAGTAAAAAATGAGAAAGAAAACAGATTCAATACTGCAGAGTGCAGTAATTGAGAGGAAACACAGGATTATGCCTAATCCAGTAAAGGAAATGGATGTGGTTAGTGAGAAACAAGTAAAATGTTTGTGTACTAATACTTAGGCCACTGACCAGAAAAGAAAAAGTGGAAATTGAATTGCTGGTGCAAAATGTGAAGCAGTACATTGCAGGAATAACAGAAAATGCAAACCGACTGTGTTCGGTTAAGGTAAAAACAGAAGTGAAAATGATAGACAAGAACTGAACACGAGTAACATCAATGGCAATGTGATAAGAAGGAATAGCATCAACAATACAAAATCCATTTAGGAAAAAGACGCTCTGCAGTAGACTCTCAGTTCCTTTGCAGAAGATTTCTTCCATTTTTCCCCAAAGAAATTTATACCTGACACTCAAAGACACAATTCCCAGAAGAAAACAGGATTTTAAATTATAAGATACAAATAGCAGAACAAAGGATCTAGTAACAGCAGGGGTGCCATTATTTCTGGATGTGAGATCCTATGTATTCCTTTACCAAACACTGGTTAAACAGGAGGGTCTGTGGGCAGTCTTAGGGTTGATTTTTGGAGTAGTAAAGATATCTGTAATACAACTGGATTAAGAAAATAATCATGAATTGCAAGATCATTATTTGCTTTTGTTTAAACTAAACAGAGAGATAAGCAAAATGCCTGTAATAAAAGTTCAGGACTTCACAGGGGCAAGTTTGATAAACTAAAAGAAACCAGTTGATTAAATAATCACCTGGCCTGAGAAGATATCAAATAGGAAGAAGTAATCTGAGCTGGTGAAGCATTACTATAGAAATGCAACTGAAAAAGCAAGATCATGAACAAAAGGACTGACAGCAAAAATTCTGATATAAACTGGAAACTCATCAGCTAGAAATGTCAAAGAAGACAAACCCATAAAATCACAGACAGTCACCCTGATATAATCCTAAAAGACAAAGATACTGCTAAAGTGTTATCAGGTGTGCTTCTGTTAGATAAAGATCACTGTAGTGCTCTTGCTCTATGAAGCAAGAGCTCACCTGGAGCACCGAGCAAAGGTTTTCATTACCCATATTGATGGAAACTGGTGCCAAACTGGTGCACAGCAGTGTTATTGGGGTGGTCAAGGGAGCAGGCAAGCTTCTCCTAGACAAGAAGAGGACCTGAGGAGCTTGGCTTGGTTAGCCTTGGAAGACGTAGGCTGAAAGGGCTACAAGATTTGTTTCTATAAATATATTGCAGAGGAAGTAAAAGAGCTATTTAAGCAAAATGACAATGTTCACTCAAGAACAAGTGGATATAAACAGGCCACAATGAAACTCAGGCTGAAGTTAGAAGGCGGCTTCTAGCCTGACCGCACTGAGGTTTTGGAACATATTTTTAATGACAGTAGTGAAGACAAAGAACTTAACAGGATTTTGATCAGTTTGCAAATGCCATAGCAGGAGGAGTTTGCCTGGAACAGTAAAAGAACGAATGCTAGGTTCAGGAAATCTTTTCCACTCCTAATTTAAATAAAAATTTGTTCACTGAAACTTGGCAGAAGTTATTCAATGCTGCCTTTTAATGGCCGTCTTTGTTACTTCATGAAATGCACTTAAAAGGATTGTTAAAAGGAAAACCTTTCTGTTGAAAGATAGCATGGTGTTTTTATGATGTATAAACAATGAGTATCCTGGAATCCTAACAAGCACACTGAAAGACACTAAAATAAGTTGCAGCAAATTCATTAGGAACAGTGATAACTATAAAAAAGATGAATTATTGAAACAGCTTAAAGTTCATGCATTCTGGAGTTATGTATTTTGGTAAAATTCCTCAAATCCAATTCCAGATTCCAAGCAAAAATTCTATGCAAATAATTTGATAGCTATTCTTCATGCCCATTGGAATCTTATGTTCAGACATGAACAGCTGTACTGCAAAAAAATTTCTCTTTTTTTAACACATTCATCTCTGTGAGGACCTACCTCGGAGCAGGAGTAAACCCCCAGATTTACAAAGAAGGGAACAAGAACAATAGGAAAAAAAGATATTTAAAACTAATATAGGGTTGCAATCTTTCAGGAATTTAAAGAATTATTTTACCAGGTTTCCTAGAAAACATACACACTGATGGTTTTGAAATACTACCTCAAGAAATCCTCTACAGAGGAAACAGCAATTTCTCTCTTCTTTTGGGACTATGGAAGAATTCAAAAGTGAGCTAGTAGGAGACTTTAATCTCAGAAGATAAATTCCAGCAAATTTTAAAGTAAAATAGATGCCAGACATTAAAACACTCACAGGTTAAGGTGGACTGTCAGCTCTGAGGTATCCCTGAAAAACAGCCTTGAAAGCTTTTCATTTAATTGATGATAACAAAAACTGTCAGTGGTTAGGACAGTGGACTGGGACTTAATAGTTCAGTTCCTGAATCTGCCATAAACTTTGGGGAAACTGTTTATTCTGCTGCTTAATTTGTTAGCTGCAAAAGTAAAATAAACATCTTTTTTTCCCTTGCCCTACATATTGAGGTCTCCACACCTGGAGACGGTGACTACAGAGAACAATGGAGCCGGTTCTCATTTTACATTTCGCATGTTACTGGGACCAGAGAGTTGATCACGCAGGATGACTTTGGCTTTTTTGGCTTATTCCCACTGTGCTGGCTTCTAGCGACTGATGGGGCTGCGCTTTTACAAGTAAAATTGCACAATGACCTGGAACCCAATGGTGGCAGAAGTTGATATATCAACCATATCAGGTCTATATCAACCTGAAAGATCAAAGCCCTGGCTTGGAAATGAATTATATGTAAGTGAAAGGCAATGCAGTTATAATCACGCTTCACATGGTCAGTCACAAACCCTCATATCAATAACCCCTAGTCTTCAAGTTCAAAGGCCAAACTCAGTCATACCATTAATATTTAAGTAAAAATAAAATGTACATTTTAACTTCATCTTTAATATCTTTTCTCTTCACAGAACATACTCTACATTTTAAGGCGTCTCTCTGAAAACACTAGTTTCATTCAACTTCAGTACCTTCCTGACAACGTAACAAAAGGAAATGGGATAAAAACAAAGGATCTCAGTGTGAGCAGAAAACCCTGCTGCATGTCTGAAGAGGTTTTAGTGAAAGCAAGGGTTACCACATTTGCATAAAATTTGATCTGCTTTAATCCATTTTTTAAATGGGAGGCCTTTCATTTTTTTTTTGCTGCTTATTATTATTCTTACAACCTATAGGGGCAACACGGAAAACCATTCTACCCCCTCTAAATTAAACACCCACAAACTTTCACCTTCATTTAAAAGCACCCCAGCAGCTATGAATTAATAAGCACTACTTAATAGGATGCAGGACAAATTCTATCTGTCTGGTATGCAGAGAGCACAGTTTTATTATCTTCCTTCTGACTGCCAAAAAATCCAGCGAAGAGACGAAGCTGCAGAGTAGATGGAGTGGCTCTTTCAATAGATCTGGAAGACCACCTGTGTTAAGCAACTTCCACATCACAGCACAAATAATTTCACATTACTGCTGAATGATTACACAAACGGCATGGATTAATCCCATGCAGAAAAGAAGTCATCAAAGCTGCAAGTTGCACCAACCAGAAGGCAGCCACTCAAAGTAATGCTGCTGGGGGACTACTTTATACAGGGGAGACAGACAGACAGACAGACAGACATTGCCCTTCCGTGCATGAGGGTGGTTTGTCGTGCATCTCATGCCGACCAAAGGACATGCTTCAAGTCTTTCTGCGAGGCTTTATGTAAATAACACCAAACTGACACCCATGAGCAGTCGGGTGCCATTATTCTTCATCACAAGCATTTATCAGACTAAAACAGTCTCACTCCCTGACTTCACAGAGCCAACCCTAAAAGCAAAAAAAAAGCTCCCTTTGGTCTCCTGAGCCGAAGAAGAGCCCTGGTGAAGGAAGAACAGAGGAAGGCCAAAGAGAAAGGGTCTGCCTGACTGCATCTCTTTGTAGAACTGGACCTTGCCTTTGGGCTGGAAGGTAGATGTTTTTATTACATGGTCATCGCAGGCTACATCCTTAGTGAAAGTATACAGCTCTCTCTCCTTCAAGCCAACCATGTTTGAGGAACAGAATGGGAGAGTAGGTCAAAAGGTAAATCCATCACAATCTCCCGGCGCCAGATTTCAACAAGCACATTCCCATATTAAGGGAGAGAAAAATCCATGAAGGCTGTACAACAGCGAGATACAAACTGCAGCTCATGAAGCCTCCAAGCCCCAGTCTGCATGAAGAGCATGGCAGGTACCTACTGCTACAGGCAGGTCCTCTTCTTGCCACTTTCCCTCAGCCGCTGGGCTACTGGTCTTAATCAGAAACAGGTTGCTAAGACAGATGGACCTGGGTCTGGCTTCATATGGCCATCCTTAGCTTATTTTTATGTTCATGCTTTCTCAAAGTCTGTTCACAATACACACACAATATGCTGTTTCAAAGAGGAGCACATGGATTAGAAGAAATCAGTGATACTTTGCACAACACTGCCAACCCTGAGCTGCTTACACACCAGGACGACAAAATAAAAGAAAAATCTGGAAACGGCAGGGACGAGAGAGGAAGTTTATTTTGCAAATTTTTGACAGAGTAGCCAATTTGTTTTTCAAGGTTTGTTTCCATAATTGGTAGGGGCAACATTTTGACGTTATCAGGAATTCTTTGTGGGATTAAAGTACCTTTGCAAAGGCAAAATGAAATGAGAAGCTCTAAAATTGCTACAAATCTGCACAGCACAGTATTCAGCATGTTAATACCCTCTAAAGTCAGAACTGCCTTCCTCCTTTTTCTCTCCCAGCACTCTTCAATATTAGCTCACCTAACGCACATTGCAAGTGTAAACTGAACCTGCTGATGAAATAGATGCAGAGCTCTCCCTCCCATATAAAACCAAGGAAAGAAGGTTTAGGAAGAAAGTCATGGCGGTGCTTTATCTGTCACAGCATGAGATTTGTCACCCACTGCTTATATGGGAGGCACAGATGTCCCTGAAGAAGATTCCCAAGACATTTCCTTGATCTTGGGAGTACCACAACATCCCACCCTGGTGTCGATCCCACGAATGACCAATTTCACAGCCATAAGCCTAAACCGGGAGCGTGACTCCAGGGGAGCTGCACTTGCCCCGGCTTTGCAGCAGGATTCTTGATAGCACACCTATCACCTGTTTGCTAAATTTCCTTTCCTAAGCTATATGGCACAAGGGGTGGAACTGGAACTAAGAATGTATATGATATAGGGCAATGCTTTTCCCTTCTGCTAAATCTCTGCTCCTGCTGTGTGAATCCCAGATTTGGCCTACCCATGGTCTGGGAGAGGAGACAGCTTAGCTGTTGATATTCTCCCTGCCTTTACATAGTAATGAAAAAAATCAAAGACCAGAGGAAAAGTATCAGTCTATCAGGATGTTCTGTATCACAATAAGAAAAAGGTTCCTGAAGATTTCCTCCCGTGCCAGGCAAACTACAGCCGAAGACAGAAGAGCCTGCTGTTTATAAAGCATGCTGTTAATTTTTGCTTTTCCCTTCCTCTTGTGGGTAAAATGGTCTCAACTCCAGGAATTTTACTTAATTCACTTTATTGCCAATTAACACACAGTTTTAATTACTGATTCAGATGCTGAGGTGGGGAAAAAACCCAACAAAACCAAAGAGATTAACTTCTCCCCCTTCCTCGCCTCAATTTGCCTTGCTTTCCCCAGGTGCCGGGCTCGGTCTGCGGGAGGACGGGCAGTGGGGGCAGTGGGGTCTGGTCCAGCAGCTGCTCCTTCCTGCTGCACCACCCTCGTTCCTTCTCTTCCCCACATCTCGTTCTCCCCTGGCCCCTCCAAGGACCAGAAGTGGATCCCCAGCCTTGTCCCCAGCGATGGTCCCCTTCCAGATGTCTCCTCCCGGCAGCTGTTCATCCCCCAACACGTGTGGGCCAGGCCGCAGGGGCTGCTCAGAGACACCCCCCACCGTGGGGCACCCCACAGCCCCCTCCGCCCAAACCCCACAACTTACACCCCCAAACCCTCACTGCCAACAAAACCGCAGAAGCCAGGGCTGTTGCAATTTCAGAAATCACACTGTGAACCCTTTTTTAAAATTTTTTTTTAATTTTTTTTTTTTTTTAACCAGCAAAACAAGGAAAAGAAACTGCAAGAGGCCAAACCACGCATTGCCCAGGCATCTCCTAAAGCTGCAGCAGCAGGGCTGCTCACAAGCTGACATCAGCCAGGCTGGGATTGTGCTAGCTACTCGTTCTAGTATTATTTTTTTTTCCAGAAAAAATCAGTTTTAGCCGCAAAATCCAGTTGTCCAGGTGGGTGCCTCGGGTCTGTGGGGAGGGAAGGGTTGTTTCGAGCCAGGGGAAAAGGCAGGGGCAGGGTTTGGGAAGAGGCAGGCGTGTGAATTTTGTGCCAGTAAAACTTTCAGGGTAATGCTCCAAAAGTAATAGCTGTAAATATTTATCTTTTATGCTTAAAAAACCTGACTGCACAGAATGGCTAGATGCTGGTGCGTACACTGGGGAACAGGACAAGGGGAGGAGAGTCGAGGCCCTGAAGGTTGCCTGCTAAGCTCCTTCTAAGGTAAATTTTCTGTAGCCTGTTAGCAAGAAATCATCCGCTTTAAAGAGAAGCACGCATTGGCGTGTTTTGTTTTCTCAGAGAAGTGTGGAATTTGAAGCCAGGTCCTTTGGCTTATCTGTTGTAAACCATGACTGCTTCTCAGTGCCACACCACTCAGTATTTCCTAGAGAAGGGATTCTGAGAAAAAAGAAAGAGCCCCAGTTCCCTAGAAGCATTAAATTAACACAAGGGATCTGTAAACGAAACAGCAGAGGTTTGAAAGCCTTACCCTTTACTGTTTCCTGCTTTCTTGGAAAAATCTCAGTATTAAAACAGATTGGATTACATTACAGGACTAGTTGCTGCTGAAGAATTTTATTTTGGGTTATAAAACACAATGTTTGCTGTTTTTCTAATTCAATTTGCTTTTACCTTCGTTATGTCACACTGTTACTAAGGTTCCTGTGAGAAAATGCAGGTTGTTATTGCCTGCAAACTACCCCAATTATCATCTGCTCTCACTTTGCAAAGTAATCGTGAGTAGAAACTATGTAGTAAGTATAATGCTGACCTAAAGAAGTATGTCATCATTTCGAATCTATTTACAGCTTTTGCTTTGGGCGCATACAAAAATTACATTAAGAACTTTTAAAAAAAACAAACCAAACCAAACCCTTCAAAGGTTAACACATTTCCAAATTAAAACAAACACTGACCATAACACTACCAACCAGTTTACATCTCTGAATTATAAAATGTAAACAAGTGATCTTGTAAACTTTATTTTCAAGGGCTTGTGCCTTTGTAGAGAAGTTTTCAGCTAGAATAACAACACCAGCAGCCTTGCGTGGGCTCAGAATAATTTCACCACGAAGGGCTGACTGTAACTCCAGCCCTACTCCTGCAGCCCTGACACAAGGAAAACTCGCTTTTAATACAGTGGGAATTTTTGCCAGGTGACAGCCACAGGATCAAGCTTCCTGGGTAGGATAAAAATCTAAAGCAAATTTTTATATTCACATTTAAATGTTTTAAGTAGGTGAAGTGAGAATTCTTGGCACTCCCAAATTACATCAAAGATTGAGGGAGGAAAAAACCAGAAGATTCTTGGTAGCAATATATTTAGCACCTTTCTTGGAATGTAATTGTTACTGGAAACTTTGGGGGTGTATCCATGTACATTAACCACTCTTGTACAGTAAAGTCCAGTCTCTGAACTCATAAAAGTATTACACAATATTCTCACTACCTCAAGAGGTTTGATAATGATCATAAAATCACAGCGTTTCACAATAATCCTGAAGATAAAGGGAATAATTAATTTGCAGCTGGAAAAAATATGCTACTGCATATGTTACCGCAGTTACAAATTCTCTGCATACTGCAGTGATGCTTCTCATACAGCAAGAAAAAACAGAGTTAAAAATATTAAAGGAGCAGGCCCAGGCAAGTAATTGACTCTGCCAAATTTATAGATGCATGTAAAAATTTGATTTAACAATGTTTTTTTCCAAGTATTCATGAGCTATGTGAAAAATGGGGGGCCGGGGGAAGCTGCAGTGAAAACAAGTGATGCAGGTCAGGATGAGATTGTTTTTCCTGTTGTCTTTTAGTAATATTCGTCTACTTGGTTTAATCTTCCAACTGCCACCTGTATGCTAAAACAGTGAAGTTTTAATGAAGAACATTTAATGATACTATCACGATTGCAATCAATATTCCTTCTTGAAATGGCACAGCACAGCACTACCAGATTTGAAAAAGAGGGAATTGTGTGAGTGAAAATCTCTTGCCACTGCCCAGTCTGTGTGCTTGTTCTTGAGTGTTTGTAAGTAGTTTTCTAAGGTAAGAGAACAACCGGACAGTCCATCAAAATCCCTTATACATTCCTCTGGCAAATTTTGCACCACCAGCACCTTTATATTTAGGCAAGACATATATCAAGCCAAAACCAGACTGTAGAGCCATTTTTAAGCTAGACATGAAGAAAATATAAATGACATGAACTCACTAATGAAAATGACGAGAGCCCTATAGATTTTTGAATTACTGAATTCTTGTTTCCTTTTACATACTAATGTATTTTCTTATACCACGAGCAGAAAATACAGACATCCAAACATAGAGATATTACAATATTAAACAAATAGCTAGAGAGTAAAATATTCTGCATTTCAAACTGAAATATCAAGATTTTTTTTCAAAAAGCTAAATACAAAAATTATGGCTCAGACCTGCCTAGAATTTGCGGGTGACTTAAAATGACTTGAAAAATAAATTAAGATACTGTTCACCAAAAGAATTCCTAGCTGAGTACTCAGATCAAATAGCAACAAGGACAGTAGCTCATATCATCATTAGGATGTACTTTTTAAAACTCAGCCACAGAATTATAGCAATTTTGACAGCACAGGGAATATAATTATGGTTCATACAGAAGCCTTTCTGTCTACCGACTTCACATGTATCTATTAAGTTATAATAAGGTAAAAGGTACTTGCTAAAGGAAAAAATTATTTTAATTTTTGTTGTTCCACACACAATATTCCTGTTCAGCTCTCAATACTTTCAGAATTATTTTCTTTTACCTGATCTCCTTCAGAGTACATTTATCACTGACCATCAGATTTTCCTAAGTGCTGCCACTGTCTGCCTCAGGACATGATGGGTGCTCCTTATTTTAACAATTAAGCCCCAACTACGTTAAAAAAGCACGGAAAACATTAGTGAACTGAAAAATATTCTAGGCTGTCACAAGCAATAAATATCCATGTCTGAATGTTTTTAAAGGAAGTTAATGTTAAATGTAGGTACTCTCTTTGAGCCACAAACATACCCAATATAGTGCAATTCAAGTAGAAAGGAAACAGTCCGAATTCTTCCCTGTCTTCTACAATGCAATACCTACCAACTTCTGGGAAACTTCGGATTTCAGGAAAATCAGACCAATGTTACATGAGCACACTAAATTTTATGGAAATAAAACATTTAAACTCCTTGTAAGGTTCTACACCCATGTCTTATTTTTACATATATATATGTGTGGGTGGGTATGTATAGACATCTATTTTAGATATCTGCATACATCTGACCCCTTCAAAAAACTTAAATATTGATCACATATTGTGTGATAACCATGAAGTGCTAAGTTACCCACAGCCAACAAAAATAACAAAGCTATTCTCAGAAAAGATTTTTCTTAGGCTCTTGTAATATTTGCAGAAACAGTTCTGCATTATTAATATTTATAACTAAAAAATATTCCACTAGCAGATTTGTGTGAAAAATACAAACATATATTTGGTATAAATATTCAGAATAAATATAATAAATGAATATGGTATAGTATCAGTTATTTTATATAAACATTCAGGTTTTGAGACTATGATACGCTTTAAGAGGCTGTGCTAGCAAACAGGTTTTAAGAAATTACTGAATATACAAAATATATTTATCATGAAAATTATATGCTTGGAGGAATATACTCCTGATTTAAACATGGATGATATGACAAAATATTTGCTTTGAGGAGAGGGAGGAACCGAATTAGAAAAGCAAACTCATTCTCTCTGAAATATTTAAACAATTTAGTGAACTTCCTACTCTAAATCCTCCTCACGATATTCAATATGAAACCAAGTCAATATAGCTTGATAATAAAACCAGAGGTAGTGCTGTAGCTGGTAGCCTTGGGTGCAAAGGAAGAAGTTGCTTAAATGCAGAACGTGGGACAGGTTCTCAGTTGATGGTCCACTAGTTTAGCTGCTTTCAAATGGGACTATGACAATTTAAACCAGCTGAAGGGCTACCCCACCATTTTGTTGTTCAATATGATCCCTGCTTCAGGGAGAAAAGGAGGGCAAGATTTCTAATAAAATGAATACCACCACCTGATTTTGTGTTTTCTTTATTTGTCAAATAGGCAGAGCTCTAAAAGTCAATAATAATATCACATTGTAGATGTGGGACTGAAGTCAGTAAGACACAGTAAATTCAGTTATGGGAAACAGCTTTGCATGGTTTTAATTATATTTTCCTAGAAAGGCTTATAGAATGTTATTGATATTTGACCTGGATAGTTCTGTTTTCTATTACAATGTACATAATATCAATACAGCACCATATATGTCTGCATTTAGCAGTCCTTAACCCTTTGCAGGCCCCAAATGAAAGGAGAGGCAGGTGGATACTTTTTTTTTTTTTTTAATCTGGGAAAAGCAGATGCCATCAAACCTCTCACCTGTCATAAAGCATTAAGCCTCAGTTGAAGTAAAGAAGTAATGAGGCCTGGAACACCATCACATTCTAGTATGATGAAGAGAGAGCAGACTATTCATTTTCTGTATGGTATTTGTATGTTAACTGCATTAGACATCTTTTATTTTACAGTTGCCTCATTCTTTCTCTCTCTTAAAGCCGGCTCACATGCCTGGCCTCCCCTGGAAGCCTCTGCTGTCTGTCACTTTCCAATGTGCACATTCTGGCTGATTGAATCCTTTATTAAATTAGATACCTACATACTGGGGAAAAAAAAAAAAGGGAAAAAAATAAAAAGGGGGGGGTGGGGGTGGAAAGCTATACAGTATGAACAAAGGAATCCAGTTTCTCAGAACTATAAATTTCAAATCCATCTGGCCTGGGAGGGGGACAATAAAAATATACAGAAAGTGATTAAGAAGTACTCGACGATACCCACTGCAGCTTGTTACCGCAGGTCCTGTGGGTCCGTCCACCCTGTGCATTCATACCACAGCTCAGCAGCTCCAGGAGATGCATAAATGAATATCATTGCCTCCAGTGAACGTAAGGGAAAGCAGACCAGCAGTCACTTGCCCAAGGCCACGCTTTAAATCAGCACTAGAACTGGGAATGAAATTCCCAAATCATTCTGCTTTCCTGGTTCAGGCGCTATTCAGTAGATTGCAGCAGAAAAAAACCAAACAAGCACGCAGAAAAAATTAACAGTTTGGTGTAAAGGGAAAATTCTTTCAAGATTGGAGCATTGTGGCAAGGCTGACGGCAGCCGAACAACATGCATTTGGGCTCAATCAGAGCACCCACCTGAAATGGGAGTGCTGATAAGCCTCAAAGAAAAGTGGGCAACTTTAGGAGGCCTGGGCATTATCAGCACACCAGCTCAGGAAAAAAGCAGGATTTTTACATGCTGCAGCCAACAGTAATCACCCCACTATTAACAGTATACATATTCTATATATACTTGTGTGTGTGCATATATATATCTATCTGTATGTCCATGTAGAAGACAGCTCGCCATGCTGATTCAGTAAGGTTAGAAGTGAAAAGGAGCTGCACAGCACTTGACCTGAGGACAGAAGCAAGCAGAGACAGCATGGTTTGGATGCATTGCCCCAGCCAGACATCGGCAGGAGACAGAAAATCAGAGCTACAAGTTTGACAGTAAATATAGGTTAGAAATACATGGGAGTGACTGGTGGAATAGGCCAGGGGAGTTGTTGCAACACCCTGGCGTGCTGCTCAGAATGATCTTTAAAATCCATTAAAAAGAGAATATGCAGTGAGAGTGAAAAGGCAGCAAATGTAGAAGATTAAAGAAAAGAGCCTCCTGCCCAGTTAAGGCTCTGCTGGGCTATGTCCTGCACCGACACGGCACCAAACTGAAACCAAGGGGGCACCAACACACACAGCAACTTTTCTCCTCCGTTTTCTTTTTTGTTTTAAATACCAAAACAAGCTTTCTTGTGCTCCACAACTTAACTGCAACTGTTAACCCTAAGAAGGCAGGGACAGAATTTTTCATGGGAGAAGTTTTATGCATAACTCAGTAATATGGGGAATCTTGAATATTTCTCAAGGAGCTCTAAAACTAACCAGTCCGACTAACTAACAGCATCCTGGCTTGTATTAGAAATAGTGTGACCAGCAGCAGTAGGGAGGTGATTGTCCCCCTGTACTCAGCACTGGTGAGGCCACACCTCGAGTATTGTGTCCAGTTCTGGGCACC
>JAOXNO010000001.1:48652575-48676540 GCA_028565335.1 Limnodromus scolopaceus | reverse complement strand
ACTGAACATTAGGAAAGAATTTTTCACAGAAAGAGTGGTTGGGCATTGGAATAGGCTGCCCAGGGAGGTGGTTGAGTAACCATCCCTGGCTGTGTTTAAGAGCCGTTCAGATGTGGTGTTGGGGGATATGGTGTAGGGGAGAGCTTTGTAGAGTAGGGTAGATGGTTGGACTCGATGATCCTAAGGGTCTCTTCCAACCTAGACGATTCTATGATTCTATGATTCTATGATATTATTTGGAGGGATGGCACATTTGGGAGTGGTTTGAAGAAGCCCTCTACTGAAAATGTAAGCAAAAGGCTCTTAGGGTAGTTTTTTGATGTTCAAGGATGAAGTCTTTGGAGGGACCATACACAGTGATTCTAAGGGCAGGGACTAAATTCAGCAATCTTAAAGGAGGAAGAAAACTGCCCTCGAACTACAACAGGATCAGTCTTGGGACGTGTAAGATATATGGCATTTGGGTAAGTGCACCAGATTGAGCCAAAAGGTGAAAGGGAACACAGATGAGACCACATCAGCTCAGAGACAGCTCAACAACAGCACATCAGGAGATGGTTTGTGACCTGTGAGACGGCCCGTAAAAAGGCACAGTTAAGCCTGGGTGAGTGAGCCAAGAATGACGAATGCATGAGAGCTACCAAAGTGTCCTTTACAGAATAAAAATCTGGCTCACTACCACAAATAAACGGAGATCTGCATGTCAAGGAAGGCACAAGTTGAACAGGCCAAGGAAGGCACAAGTTGAACAGGCCATCTGAGGAGCAAGGCTGCTGCCTGAAGCGGGAACTAATGGGATGGTCTCCATGTATCCAAGCCATGTATGTGTCCACGTCCCACCCTCACCTTCCTTATTGTCCCAGCACCAGCAGCTCTTTCTCCACAGGAACAACACTCTCCGCTCTTTTGCCTAAATGCCTGTCTCCTGCTGTCATTTCGCCAAACCTGCTGCCCTTGGTTTTCATGAAGAAAAAGACTCTCCATTCTTCATGATGAAGAGAGGGGGCAAGGGCTTGAAAATGTTCACCCTCAAGAGTTAGAAATGAAAGCCGTGCATTGCCCCCTTCACCATGCCAGGGGGTGGAGGTGGCAGGCTCCAGCTAGCCCCCAAGACACCCCAGCCAGAGAGGCAAGTGGTTGCACGCACAGCCTCAGGAGACAGCAGATTTCTGGGATCTCGGTTTGGCATCCAGACAAAGTTTAGTCATGGTCCAGATCAAGACCAGAGTCCCTCGCTTAAATATCTCTTCTACAGACACAACTGCCATGTATGCAATCATCTACACCCCATTTTCTTTGACAACATCTTTTAGGAGGAGAACAATAAGATGGCATCTGTGACTGTAGCCCATCTCAGCCACCCATGGGAGCACAGCAGTCAGTTACATTAACTTTTTTACACCATTTTTTGCTATTGAGTTAAAAGGGGAAATTCCTTTTCCAAACAACTTTTATGGGTAGTCGGCAAGTCCTGGACAAAGATCCATGTAGAGTAAATTACAGAATAGTTTGGGAAGTTCAAGTGCTGTAAATAACTCAGATCAGAAATTCTGAAAAAAATAGCACACAGCAGCAATGACCCTTGCTGATAGAGGAAACTGAACCCTTTAAAAGAGCACTATTCCTGAAAAGTCAATCATGCAGTGCTATCTTTAAAAGCAGTCAAGTCGAGGCAGAACATGATAATTAACACACCAGACGTTATCAGCAGCAAACCTTATCTCAGTCCAGGAGAGCAGAGCAAGACAAAAACATTAGGTTACGCGTAATATCCTACAGTCAAATCAAAACAGGCTGAATAAAGGAAAATTGAGGTTTGCACAGCTACTGAAACCATGAGCTCAGTTGAACAACATATACTTCAGGCCAGGTTCCTCTTCTCTTCCAAATGCAATACAAGGTGTTGATCACACCTTAGGGTGTCAAGGTTTTTAGGTTGACACCCTAAAAAAATCTGTGCTATAGTTAACAAAGATGTCTCCCATGGTAAGTTATGAACACCTGGCTTCACCCCTGGTGTTAAACTCCCCTCCAGCAGAGCAAGGTGTCTTGCAAGAAAAGGTCAAATCTTTGGAAACTGCACCCTCTGAAACACCATGCTACACTCTGGGGCCCTAAGCATCTTCAGTATTATACCAGTCAGCTGTATGTTCTTTTATGAGTTTTAAGCATGAACTACTGTAAAAGCTTCAGGGCATCAGAGTAAAGCGCTTACACAAGATCAAAGCTTTCAGGATTTTCTTATTTATTTATTTACATGCTTCTTAACTAAAATAAAAATATAAACAAATCATTGCTAGCTTTTAAGAAGCCTGGGAGCTTTGTTCCTTTTAAGAAGAGCTCTCTCGCTAGTCCCAGTGCCTGATGGGACTATGAGATGTTTCTACTCTGAGATGTTACCTAACACTACGTCAGTTTGAGGTTCAGATTTCTCCTGCATATTCCTTACGGCAGGTCATAGAGTAGACCTGAAATCTAGCACCTTCACCTTGAGATGTATATAATAAAAGTCAGCAGGTGATGCCCTGACTTCTACTGCACAGGCAAGGTTCTTTACTGCAATTTCAATAAATTATTATCAAATTAAATGATTTTTCATGTCACTGTCTAAAGGTCCTACTGTGTACTTTTCTTTACAGATTACAATCCAACTGTTCAACCACAGTAAGAACAAAACCAAAAAAACCCCATATCATGCCTTGCCTAGTTCTCAGAAGTTTGTTTATTTACCAAAAACTTTGATAAAATAATATACTCTACCTGTGGATCATGTTTCTCATGGTTCACAAGAAAATAAGAACTAGTAAGAAACATGATGAGAAAACACAGAATGGACAGGAGTTCATACATCAAGAGCACCTTTTCCTTAACCTTTCCTGATATAAGAAGACTTCAGTTGTGTTCAGAACAAAAATCAAAAGCAACCACAACTTGAATCTTCAACTTCTAACAGAAAGAGTTATGACTGGCTTTATCTCCAAATAGAAATGATTCTTTAAAGTTTCATTTCAAGACTTTATAACTAGACCAATAACTAGGCTTTGAAAACTAACTGAAACTCTACAAAACAGCTGTAGACAAAAGGCAAATTTCAGCTTTTCCTCTGGCTTTATTCACAAAGAAAAATGCCCTGAAATTAAGTTTTGGTGTATTTTACAGTGTAAATGTAACACATGCACTTTCTGTACTGGGGCAAAGCTCTAGCTGGTATGTACTACCTGCTCAAAGTGCAAGATGCTTTTCTGAGAAGACTCAGCTCAGCTGGGTGCTGTCTAGAGCCTAACACACCCAACTCGTATGGAGGGAAAGAAAGTAAGCCATTTGACTTTCTTCTGTACTAAATACAATTAAATCAGCAAGATTTCCCCATGAGAAAACATCAAGAACAGCAAGAGATTCAGCTGTTTTTCCTCCTAAGGCCAAAGGCTCACCAGCCAGCCCAGGTACACCACAAGGTAAGAGAATCACGGTCTGCCAGAAGTAGCAATTGTCTTGAACAACCTCTTTTCAGCTACTTAAACATTCATTTCCCATTAGAAATAAACTACTTAAATATGTATGTACATTCTGAATTCAAGCTACCAAAACAGGGTGACCCACTCAAAGCTGAGAACAGCTCTCAACACTTTCTCATAGGCTATAGGCAAAAACAAGTGTAGAATTGGTTGTAGTTCTGTCAAATAGCTACATCCTCTTTGGCATTCCTAAAGCACCAACCACCTCTGTGTGCAGACGCCAATACTTATTTTAGAAACCTGGAATGGTGGGGAAAAATTATCTAATGGCACATTTCCCCTGTCTTGATCCTAAATTGTACTTTGTTTTGAGTGATTGCCTTCTGCCTCTACATCTGAGGTAATTCATTTCAGTGCTCCAGACATGGCATATGCACTTTCTTCAGGTATGTGTTGTATTATCATTTTGCAAGAAAATAATGATGACTGTGGCGTTAAAAGACAGAACTCTGATTAGCTGCCTCCAGTCAAATAAAAAAATCAGAGTACTAATATCTATCAGTCACTTAAAACCCTGGAATTAAATTCTCACTCTCAGCTTATCTGTTCCTAGACCACTGTCCTGACTGGCTTTCCTACCTGGGATAGGCAACAGAGGGCTAGATGTGGGGAAACCAAGAAAACAACTGCATGTGACAATCAAGATAAAAAGAGAAAGGCTTGAGGGTCAAAGGGTTCAAAAAACGTCAGAACAGGGGCCCAAAGGGAAGCCTCAAACAAGGCATCCCTGACACCACTTCCCAAAGACACATAAGAAACCAGCACATGCCACCTGCCACCTTTCTGTCTGGAGACAGGACAGCAAAAGGGAGTGGAAAGAGGTCCTACCACAGGAAAGAGGTCCTGCTGGGATTCCCCCAGTCAAGCTCCCTTCTCATGGCGCTGTGGATATCCAGCTTGACAGACCCTGGCAGAGGTTAATGGTGAGTTCATTGATGCAACGATGGTCTATTGATCAAGACAGACCCAGCACAGCTGTCCTTTCATCACCTCTCATCCCAGAGGCTGTATTACGGAAATGCTGAACAAAACCCCAGGCACCTCTCCATTTACAGCTAAGACTTCACGGGTAAGGAAGTTTTCTGAGCAACTGCAAGACTACTATAGGAGAAGTAATATTACTAATAAAATAATGGATCCTACAGCTGGAAAAAAACACACATCAACGCCTATATGCCCCTATGGCTCAAAGGCAAGGCGCTGGTAAGTTCGTAGTGCAGGCTATGCAAGGATAGGACAGGACTATGATTAAGTTTTGAGAAAGCCCCTTTTTCAAAAACAAGGTGAGGAAATCTATAAAACATAGTATGAGGAGTAAGCCCATCAGCTGTGGTCAGGAATCAGTAGGCGTCTGCTACACAGCTGCAATGATTCAAGGACAAAGCAGTAATCACAACTGTACATTAGAATTTATAACAGGTATATTGCAAACTGGAAAAGATTAAAGACCATGATGGCAAGCATGAATGTTACCACTGAAAAAGACAGATGAACAGCTTTTGTAGAAGGAAGATACTTCAGGGTCATTTTGGTGTTGAACATTTTTAACACAAGGAAGAAATTATATCCAAAAACCCAAATGCGATATCCAATTTCAGTGTCATGCAGAAAATAAGCAGGTAGATAACTCACAGCAGTTCCCTAGGATGCGGCAAAGCATTCAATTCTTCATACCTTATACATTCTGTGTGCCAATAACATTTTTTTAGCCTTGAGATACCATTGGACTCAGAAGCTGATAAGAAAGGACATGAAATAGTAATGTACCCACTCCAAACATCCTGACAAAGGGAGAACATGCAATCCTAGAGAAAGGTCTGAGTAATAACTTTGCTTTTAGACCTTTAAAGAAGATGCAGTACAATGATGTTTGATTTGTTCGCAGAAGGTCTGGTATGCATGACCAATGTGCTTTGTGTCTCAGAATTAAATCAACTCTATGTTATAGCGTCAACTGATCTGTGAAAGGTTTATGCATATGGAAATAGTAAACTGAGAAGGAAAAAGCCATCCAGAATGGGGAAAAGGCTCAAAAGTTGTGGCTCAGAGATGACTGGAACCAGGTAAGGAGGAAGGGAAACATTAAGAATTGGGCATATATGGAAGGGGTATAGGATCACAAGTGGCTTTCCAGGGGATTTTATACCCTGTTCCCGTATTAGCTTAGTCAATATACTAAAGGACTTAAATCTATTCAGAGAGTTAACTCTTCACTAATAATATGACAATAGGAATGTTTTTCTTGATGCACAAGATTAAATTAGCAGTTTGAGTAAGTAAATGGCAGTAGCCCTATGGGAGGAAAAAGGGCTACAACTTTTACAGTCAACAGGAACTGAGCAGTAAAAAAAGCAAAAAGCCACACTTATGGCACCCTTAGAGGTATACAAATGTTAGCTGGTGCCAAATCAGAAGACTAATTAATGCCTGGCAGTACAGAATCTCTTACCACCTCCCTCTCCCCACCAGGAACTGGCATGCTTTGGGACTGTGTGCCTGCTCTGATGCCCCAGGATTAACAGTTATTTGATCCCTAATTCCAGGACTTCTGGTATTCTCCAGCCTCATGTGGAAGCTTTCTTAATTACCACACAGGCAGTAATGTAAGACAGTGATGAAGTCTGAAGAGCTCCAGACTTGTCTGGATATGTATGTCTCGGACAGTGTTGCTGACATGATGACAGTTTCCCAGAAAGAACCCACAAGATAAAGACAGCACAAAGAAAAAAAAGTGTCTGTCTGTACATAAACTGGAGGGGTTTTAACTGGACAGGGCATTATTTAGCACAAGAAGGACAAGCAATGCTGTATCCTGCACAAGTAATTCATAACCCTTCCTTGATTCACACCAGGAGGAATCAGTTGGCACGGAAGCAGTATCAAGGCATGGACACCCTGTATATTTCCTTAACTTAGACCTCTGAGGCTTTATGGACAAAAGTTATCCAATATTTGAATAGTACTCAACAAAAGAATGCTAAAGTTGAAAAATCAAGCTGAAGAAGTGCACAATGGTGAACTCCATCTTGGGGGACACTATCAGGAGGGCTACAGGAGGAATTTTACAAAGTGCATGGGCTACTGAATAGTGGAAGTGAAAGATGTTAAATTTATGGCTGGACCTGATGATCTTCAATGTGTTTTCCAACCTAAATGATTCTATGATTCTACATCATAAATTAATGGCTGAAAATCACTGTTCTCTTCTTATCTGGCTTCATAAAACAAATGGGGAGAAATCTTCTAAACCAGAGCCTGGTATGCCAAGAATTTTGTAAGAGGGTGCATGTACACTCTACAGTGGACATATAATCACACTAGGAATGCCTCTGATCAGCATCAGCCGGGAAAACACCTTGTCACGCAGCAGACTAGTGCATGAAACTCAAGTGAACAGCAAGGTTTACACTCCCAATTCTTCCTGATACTAGTCTGAATGGAAAAGCACCACACTACATAGTCACACAAATGTTTGTAGGCAGAGTTTGACAATAAAAATGTATTAGCTTAGGCCTTTTAGTTAGCTATTCCAATTAAACAAACTTTAGCAACGCATGCGTTTCCACTAATTGGGATATGGACACCATGTAAGATGACCATCACCTTCTGAAGACTGAGCAGCTCATTCCAGGCCTTCATCTTGTGCAAGATATCAGATCAACACAGTACCACACCAACAGCTGGTCAACTTAATTTTATCTAAATAGAAGTATGGTAACACCCTTCTAATAAAAGGGTAGACACTTGGGCTGAACATGTATTACGCATTTCTTTCTTACCTATATTCTATCCATTGATCATACTAGAAGCTGAAAAATCCCTAACATAGGTATCAACTCCAAATAGACAAGTGAAGTGTATGTATTTATAGTTTGCATAGGAGAAGGAAGATCACGTACTTAGTTGAACAATATAAAGGGACACCTCCCACTATACCAGGTTGCTCAAAGCCCCATCCAGCCTGGTCTTAAACACTTCGAGGGATGGAAGCATTGCTATATATGAGAACTAGGATAAATGAAATATGTAAACAAATAGTGATCAATGAAAATGAGACTCTCAGTAACAAGGTCAATTGTCCTGGATTCAGATGCAAGGAAGAGACACGGGTTTATCATCAATCCCCTTCCCCCAGAACAGGTCTGAACTGTTTTGCTAAAATCCATGTACAATTTTGGGGGAAAGTTAGGGGGGATTAAGAAGGGGATTCACAAAGAACAGTGCGCCAACTCAAAAGCTGCCTCAATTAGCCCAGATGAAACAAGGGGGAGAGGAACTCAAGCCCTATCTTACCTCTTTCTGGGACTTAGCTACATTTCTTTCAACTAGTAGGAAGGACTTTATTCTAGTCAAAGTTCAAGTTTCATAGAATCACAGAATGGTTAAGGTTGGAAGGAACCTTGAAGATCATCTAGTTCCAACCCCCTGCCATGGGCAGGGACACCTTCCACTAGACCTGGTTGCTCAAAGCCCCATCCAACCTGGCCTTGAAAACTTCCAGGGATGGAACTTCACGACTTCTCTGAGCAACCTGTTCCAGTGCCTCTCTCTTTGAGCTCTCTCTTGGAGCGACAACTCCACCAAAGATCTACAAAACACAGCCGAGGGGGCACTGCTCATACAAACCAGAGATGCCTTCACTTGGGAAGCGTCTAAGACGTCAAGTCACAAGGTGGTATCCTACCTGTTACACGGTGGGGTCATATCAATATTAAACTATTCCACACCTCGAGCTGCACCTCGCTCCCAGCTGCTGGCAGGGATGCAGCCCCATCGGACAGGTCTGCTCTGCCAACAGCCACAGGATTTGGCCTCGCAGGTGAGATCACTGGAGAAAGGCCTGGCTGCATGTCCCGACGCTGGTCGTGAGCCAGGCCAGGCACTGTGGAGGGGGCAGGCAGCCTGGGACCTGCCCAGAGCAGGCTTCAAAGCACCGGGGAGCTCCCACGGCAAAAGCTGTGGTGCCCGGGGACCTGGCTGTGGGTGCAGCCAGCAGCTCGGGGGGGAAAGATTTAAGGCTTCCCGTTTTGGATCCAGGTGCCTGCAAAAGGAACGCCCCACAAATCCTGAGTTAATTTCTGCTGCAAATAGCCAGCTGGTATTTCTAGCGATAATCACAGAATCACCATGGTTGGAAGGGACCTCTGAGATCATTTGACCTTCCTTCTAAAACGAGCACTTTGCAGGTGAACTCGCCAGATCCAGCGTGAGCACACGAACTGGAGGGATGATGAAAGGTTTTTGCAACCCTAGCTGCAGCAATTGCTGTTCAAGGGTATGAACATGAAACTAATCTCATGTGGGATGTGGTAGAACTGGATCACAGAGAAATACATGACTTTTAAATTAAACAGAAGAGGAGTAAGAATAAAGAACATGTCGCTTTGAAAAGCTGAGCAAACACAGCCATCGCCAACAGTAAATAAAAACATATTTAAAGACGTACTTTCTTCACACAGAAATACTGGAAAGTACTGGTTTTCCTTTTCATTCCAGCTTTCCTTTCTCAACAGTTATTTGGTGAGGATTCCCATGCCCCTGTTTAAAGGCAGCCCCAGCTGCCCATGGAGGAAGCCCACCTCCCACCAGAGCCAGCCAGAGACCCCCAGGGCTGGCAAGGGGCTCAGTCAAGCCTTTACCTGTGTAAAGTCCTTTCACCCAACCATAGCACGTGTTTTATTAGAAAGATCCAAAGACTGAAACAGGCCGTTTGTTAAAGAGCTCAACGTATTATTAACTCCAAATGAAAGGTAAGACTTTCAAAAGCATCAGCACGGGACTAAAATTGCTGTCTTTAAAGCCAAGGGGAGCTTACCCCCGACCTTGACGGGAGGAGGGTTTGGTGAGCTTGCGTTAACTATGAGTCCTTTTGAAAATCCCAGGCAAGGTGGTGAAACACGAAGATTAAGAAGGCTGCCAGAAGAAATGGTGCACTAATGGCAATTTATTCCCCTTGACCCAATGCATTAATGCTTATTTCCTGCACACACAAACTATATCGTATAAATCAAATCACCTCCTTCTCTAAATGTAGATTGGAACAAACACCAAAGCTTCCTTTCTATTTGCAGCAGAGGTGTTTGTCAAAACAGCTGTACAACTCCTTGCCACTACATCAATGTACAAGGAAACACAAATCTATTCACAAACAAAGCAAGAGCAGGAAGAAAACTTAAAAAGAAAATTTGACATTATACTGGAACAATGACCCAATGGCTAAAAGAAGCAATAAGATTGGTTTTCTGTTTACACAAACAATTGCCAAATAGATAAAAATCGGCTTTAAAAACCTTGTATACAAAAACATAAATCTTCTAACAAGATAAAACTGCAGCTGCATCACTCTGAGATAACAATGAGTGACACTTGGGTGCTCTAGTTCTCATTCATATAAACACATATATCGCCATAAACAAATCTGGAAGGAAAGTGTAGTTGCATATGGCAACACAGGGAGGGCTTCAAGATATAATAACCATGCATAATTAACTGTACCCCAGAGAAACTTCCTGACCTTTTCCGCACAAGTGACATTTCCCAGTGAGAAGCAAGTCTCATCACTGCGGATATTCTCCATTGACAGGGAAAAGAAGTGCAGAGTCTGAACGAGTAACAGCTTCTCAGCTGCAGAAATTATTTTTCTGTGAAGGTCGAGACATGCTCCTGTGTCAGTGTAGGGAAGACAGCAAAGCACCCATTCCTTCACCAGAGGGAACATTTCGATCACCAGCGGCAAGATCTTTGTCCTGCTCTGGTCAACAGTAGCCTGGCCTCTGACTTCACTGGAGGCAGACTTTCACTGTGAAACACTGGTTAACCTTTTTACTGACTTTGGATGGCTACGCAGCCTCTGCAACACATGCAAGCTAAGGTGAAGGTGTTTGCCACTTGGTTGTTTTTGTTGTTTTTTTAAAAGCAACATTCATAGACTTAATTTATGAAAGACAATAGATTTTCCCCATGCAATGGGAATACAAAAATTAAACAAGCATTTTCAAATGGAGCCCCAAGGCAATTTTGGAGGTGCTAAAAGAAGTGCTGGCCAGCTCTGAAGGAAAATATTAATGAAGAAAAATTTCATTACAAGAAGTCTACAAAGTCTTAAGTAAGCAATTCTCTCAATTACTCTGGAGTATATATCAGTGCGTATCAATGGGCCATTATTTAGTATCAACTGAATGCCTATACTGATTACATAATGCAAAAATAACAACTATCTCTTGCTTTTTCATGTTTACAAGTGGCTTTATCAAGCTGCAGGATCAGGTCTTTACAAGAAAGTTTCCAGTCTGTTCTAGAAAACAATTATTATTGTCAGCACAAAGCTTTTTCAATCGTTCCTTTGCCACATCCCGAGACAAGACCAACAGTGGGAAGCTGACAACAATTAACAAAAGATCTCAGGGATCATAGAGGACTGCAACTATGCATGCTTTTGGAAATACAAGACACGGGCATGATTTTATCATACTGTGATGCAAGTTGAGGAGAAAAATGAACAGAGAAGATATTTTGTCTAATGGAAAACTTGAGGTAGTGAACTCTGTAAGCCATTTAGAATGCACATACTCCAAGATGAGAAACAGTAGTAGAAACTCTGGGAAATAGAGATATTCAAATAATCAAAGAAAAAAAATGCATTTCTTTGCATGCAGCAGCATTCCTGATACGATGCACATCTACAGCTCTGTGTATGTATGAACATGGAATTTTGGGAAGAAAGGATTACAAGGCTGCAGATGTTTATGGACAAAACCACCACATCCACTGGACAGAAAAGGCTATGTCTATATTAGCAAGCAGTACAGAGCAATAGAAGAGGACCTACAGACTGATACAGCCCATGGTGAGGATCTAGCATTCAGACTATACACAGCTAGATTTCACTTCAAACTGGCTCTAGTCTGGTCCTATGGATTCTGTGAACTCCCAGAGCACGTTTCCCTTTTCAGATTCACCTGAAAGAAATCTAATTCAAACACTCCGATACACTTAAAAAGTACCTTCATAATCTGAACTAGAAGTCATGCATACATATCCGAAGTGTCCTGTGTCAGCACCAGTTATATTTAGATTAAAATCCCACATACTGAGTACACAGTGTGTGATGCCAAGCTTACATAATCAGAGAAAAATTTAGGTTGAGAGGGACCTTTGGAAGTTATCTAGTCCAACCTGCTCCAAGCAAGGCCAACTTCAAAGATCAGGTTGCTCAGGGTCTTCTACTGTTGAGTGTTGGCTGTCTCCAAAGATGGAGATTTCACAGCCTCTTTGGGCGACCCTTCTTGAGCCGCAACCTCTGGTGACCAGTGCTTAACCTGTCTTGTGAAATGTTTTTGCTTATATCCAGTCGTAATTTCCCTTGCTACAGCTTGTGGCTGCCATTTCTTTTCCTTTTGTTGCACACCTGCAGGGAGAGTCTGACTCCACCTTTTCTGAGTCTACTTGGCCATCTCTTCTCCGAGAACAAACTCAGCTGTCTCAGCCTTTCCCCGTACTTCATGTTGAACTAACCACTTTAGTGGTGCTCCACAGGACTCCATAGTTTGTCAATCTCTCCCTTGTACTGGTGGCATAAAGCCAGACACAGTATTTTAAATATGGCCTCCTAGTACCAAGCACAGGCGAATAATCACTTCCCTCAGCCTGCTGGCTTTGCTCTTGCTGATGCGGACCTGTGTGTGGTTAGTCTTCATCATCATACTTGCTGTCTATCAAGACATCCAGCTTCTTTTCTGCAGACCTGCAACTGGCCAGTCAGTGCCCATCTTGTGTTACTTTGTGGGAATTTCATATCCCAGCTGCAGGACTCACTTCTGCTGAATGTCATGAGTTTCTTGCTGGCCCATTCATCCAGTTTGCTGGGATCCCTTTGAGAGGTAGTTCCACTCTCCTGTGTCAAGTGATCCCCAGGGCCTGGAGTCATCATACTTTAGGGACAGTTCAGAAGATCCCAGAACACAAACTGACAAATGTGTAAACAAAGTTAATTCACCTACAAACTTCCTGAAGATACAGTCCCTACCATCACCCAGGTCACTGACAAAGAGGTTAAACAGAATTGGTCCCACTGTCAGCCCTGAGGAATGCAACTTGTAGTTAACCTCCAGTTAGATGGATACTGAACCACCGACTACCACCCTTTGAGCCTGGTGGTCTGGCCTTTTTTTCACCCACTGTGCAGTCCACCCATTCAGTCCATATCTTCCCAGCTAGCCACAAGGATGCTATGAGACTGTGCTGAAAGCCTGGCTTAAGTCAATTAAATGGAATTTACTGCTGTCATCCACAGACTCTGTCATTTCATGACAGAAGGCAAGAATCAAGTTGGTCAAGCTTGATTCACCTGTGGTAAACCCAAGCTGGCTGTTCCCAGTCACTTTATTGCACTTTGTGCATTTGGCTTACCAGAGCCTACAACATGACAGAAAACAGCCTCTCAAAAGCTGGCTCCCTCAGCACTCTCAGACACATCCCATCTAGCTCCATGGATTTGTGTATGTCCACTCTACTCGGGTAGTCCCTAACTCAGTTCTCTTCTACTATAAACAACATCTCCCTCATGCAAATTTGACTAGTAGGCACAGAGACCAGGGCCAATTGACATCAGGTTTTGCATATGAAGACCCAGCCTTTTCTATGCCCTTCATCAGTTATCACTTTAGTCTTTCTTCCACTGCCAATGGACCTGTAGAAGCCCATCTTCTTGTCCTTCTCATCCTTGAATGGTTTCAAACTCAGATGAGCTTTGCCCTTCATAACTCTATCCCTAAAAACCCACAGAATGCTTTTATATTGTTTCTGGGTAGCCTGTCCTCACTTCCACCTCCTAGACAATTCCTTTTTGAATTTGAGCTCAGCTGGAAGTTCTTCTTTCAGCCAAGCTGGCCTCCTGCCATGCCTGCTGCTTTTCCTGTATGTAGGAATGGACAATTTTTGTGCTTTGAAGAGGATTTCCTTGATGATCAGTAAGGTCTCCTAGGTGCTTTTGTCCTTCAGAACTGTCTCCTACAGTGTCCCATCAATCAGTTTCATGAAGCTAAGGTCCAGGACCTTTACTCTGCTGCTTGCTTTGCTCTCTTCTCTCAGCATCTTAAACTCGAGTTGTGTATGGTAACTGCAGCCAAGACTGACATTAAAAAACACATCCCTAAACAGTTGTTTCTTGTTTGTGAGTAGCAAGGCCAGTAAAGCACCTCCCTTAGTCTACTCATCCACAATATTCATCAAGATATTGTCCCTTTTGCATTCCAGAAGTCTCCTGGATCGTCATATTGTGTCACATTCCCAGTAAACACCAGGGTTGTTAAATTTTCCCTGAGAACCCGGACATGCAATAGAAACACCTTTAAGAAGACTTCATAGTATCATAGGGAAATTAAGGTTGGAAGAGACCTCCAGAGGTCTCCTGTCCAACCTCCTGTTCAAAGCAGGGTCAGCTCTGAGATCAGACCATGTTGCTCATGATTCTATCCAGCTGGGTCTTGAAAACCTCCAAGGATGAAGACTACTCAACCTCTTTGGTTCCTGTTCCACTTCTTGACTCCCTTTGTGATGAAAAACTCTCCTTAGAGCCAGTCAGAACCTCCCATTTCAATTAACACCTTTCATCCCTCACCTTTCCACCATGCATTGCTGTGTAGAGCCTATCCTTGTTTCTCTCAATATCCTCTTTGTGGGTATTGGAAAGCTGCTATCTTCCCTTCTCCAGGCTTTACCTTCTTTTCACGAGGAAGCCCTATAAAAGATGCCAGCACAATGTCTCTCTTACTGAGCTCCCTCTTGATCCTAACCCATAAGCTCTTGACCAGCCTGTTGCTCAGTAAATAGCAAAGCTCTGTGCGTTCAAGATGCTCCTTTGAAGAGGCTGCAAGGGCATCCTTGTCTAAGAACCTGAGGCCATGCACTACGGCACTGCAGTTGTGTGAATTATCCGACCACGACTCTGCAAATCCAAAGACATCAGTGTGCTGCAACTGTGCAGATTTCTGCTTCCTCCCAGCATGCCTGCTGGTAAAGACACTTTTGCCCCACACTGTTCAGTTGATCCCAGCTGTCCCTAGCAGCCCCCATTTCCTGAAAAGGGTTCTGTGGTCACAGAGTTCAAATTCTGCCATGACACCAAGTACCCAGAGAGGTGTAAATATGTAGGATCCATCCACCCTTTCCCAGGCTTTTCCCCTTGAATGGCAGGAGGAAGAACACTGCTTGGGCTCCATCCCTTCACATGGGATCACTGAGCCCCATAGACATTCTTAATCCACTGAAGTATTACTAGTGCCCGCATGAGAGAGTAGCTTAGTCTGATGATTGGCTGGGCCTTGGCAAGCTCTGTGATGTCCTGGATCCAGTTTCTGGGAAAGCAGCAAACTTTGGAAGTCATCAGGTCCGATCAGCAGATGGATGTCTCCATTCCCTACACCAGGGAGTCTTCAATCCCAGTTACCCATTGCCTCCTCTTAGTGGCACTGGTTATGAGTAGCTGATCAGGCGCAGCCGGCCCAAACACCTCTCTTGCCAGAACTCACTCCTCTCCTGTTTCCAGGAACTATAAGTTTTATTAAATGTATGTTATTATTAGCCTCACATATTTGTGTTACTGAGGATGACACCAAGTATGGTTATATCTTTCCATTAACTTACCTGAAAGAAACCATTTGAGACTGGACAGGAAACTCTATAGTTCTTAACAGTAATGCCTAAAATTTAGGCTTCTCAAAGTGAAAAACATAGATGTAAGAAGCATAAACACAGCTGCTTATTAAGATGGCAAAAAAGCAACAAAGCAAATATTCCTAAAACTGTAAAAAAATAGGGAAAGAAAAAGAAAATAAAATCTTATGTTCATACACATATTAAAACCAAAATATATACACAGAATGCTCTGTAGAACTAGGGAAGTTGATTGCTTGTCCATGTCATGATGCATGCTGTTAATATTGAGTGTGTGCACAAACCTTTAATGCCAGACTTCACAGATCCCGCTGCGGTCAGGAACAAAGCCAGAGCCGTAAATGTAACACCCGATTTTCAGGGGAGATGGGAATGTGGAAAAGAGTTTGGGAAATTCTCCTACGAGGATGCCTTTCAGTCTCTCCAGAAAACATTTTCTATAGCCTCCAGGCACTGGGATGTGGCACAAGGGCTTTCCTTCATCTCCAGGTCAATCCAGTGCAGCCAAGGCTGCTAAGCCCATCCCTTTCCTTCAGACATACATGGGAGGAAACTCCCCCTTCTGCCACTGGACTATACAAGAGAGAAGAGGGAAAGGAAGAAAGAGGGGGGGAAAAAAACCAAAAAACCAGTGTCTTCTGTCCACCATTTTAGAGAGAGAAAAGGAATTAATCAGCTGCTCTCCTATCTGACATCCAAATGGAAAAGACAAGAGAGCAGGCTGTTTCCTCACTGCATTAGACGTGAGAGGAAGCAGGATAGGAAGAGGGCAGGAAGCAGACAACACAAGGTAAGAAGAGATGCTAAACTTCCCCACGTCCTAATGCCATTGCATTTGAATCTGAATTTTTAAAAACCTACAGCCTAGCTGTGGAAAAAGGACTTTGGGAAAGCTCAGGGTGGGGGGGTGGGAAGGGAGGGAGGGAGAGAGGGAAGGGTGACTTTCCCAACAGAAGTACATGTGTTGCTTTGTTTTGTATTTGCATGCTTCATCCAAAGTGTTACACAACATGAAGCTTTATATAGCTATATGAGAACACACACTCCCCACACATCCACGGAAAAACCCCAACCACACTGTTCAAATCAAAAAAAACCTCACCGAGTCTAACAGGACCCTAGTGGAGACTGCTGACTAGGTACCACCACAACAACAACAAAATGATGCATTAGAAAATATTCCTTTCTTAGTTGTGAGAGAACAGCTTTCCCCAAACAATTCTGTGTAACTCCATGCCCCAAATTCACTAACGTTTGCCAGAGAGCAACGGCTGCTGCAGGATTCCTTCGGCAAACACTGTATCTCGGACTTCTATCTTTCTCAATATGCTGAGATTTCCTGTGGAAATCATCTATACTACAAAGAGGTGCAGTACTAACACTTTTGGAAGTAAATAATGTAGTAATATATAGCATAGAGAGAAATACTATACTTGGGCAGAAAAATTCCTGAGCGGAGAGAGATTAGAAAAACATTCTGATAAACAAATGCTGTCAAAGCTTATATTTCTTTATTCAATGCAAAAAAAATATTAGGTAACTGTTTGCTGTTCCTAGAAAGAACGGAATTCTGTTGCCAACAGCTGTAGTTTTTCGTAGGAATTATAATAATATAGTGAAGATTTATGTTTCTAACAAAGGCATAAAGTTATCCAAACTAGGGCAAAAAAACAGGACAGTCTTTTCCCAACGAAACAGACTCACATTACTTTTGTTAACTCTTACTACGGCAGAAGTTTTGATCTTCAGAACCAGGAACTCATGCTGCAGTTGATGTTTATAACGATTAAGTCTTGCAATGCCACTCTGCACAGAGTGAGCTGTTTTATCACAGGTTCTTACACAAGCAAGAAACACATCTTATCATCCTGATGTCAATTAAAGTCATAAACTTTTACCTCCAGAAGTACATGACTTTAAATTTACTTCTTGAGATTCTGGGGTTTTACAATGATGCTCTCCCTACCTTAAAAAAAGTTTTCCCCGAAGCTGTGCCCACCTGACAGATCTATACGAGAGAGGAGAAAGGTGACCCCAGGCAAAATGCTGCTCCGTGGATAAAGTAAACAAGCAAAAAGAAGGAATTTTTGGTCTCTTTGCTTCAATTATACAGATGCAAGTGGCGCTACCTGCCTGCATGCCACTCTCCTGATTCCCATGGAAAAACTATTGCTCCTGCTCTGCAGGATTAGGGTCTTCTGTGTTTCTTGGAACTACAGCAGATAACAGCATACAGAAATATTATTTTTAAGTCAACTGACGTTCAGCAATAAAACTCAGGATATCACAGGTTTTAAAGTTCATTTATTTGCAAGCAGCCAAACAGCATACTCTGGGTCGAATCCTGGGCCAATTTACAATTACACTCTATGCTGCTCCATGAACATTACACCGAGTTACACAACTTGGGAATCAATAAATCCATTGCCTTGGAAGAATTTGCCCAAAGGCTCCCGATGAGGCAGTGGCAGTCAGTTTAGGTCTCAGACTCTGGCTTCCATTTTGTAGTTGCTCAGTCCACCAGATTATATTTATGCTACATTACCAAAAATGTTTTTATTTCTGTCCTTCTGAATTTGCTGTTTGTTTGGTTCTGTTGGCTTGTTGTTTTGGCTTGGGTTTTTTTGACTAGGGGAAGAAAATAAATTAAAAGCTTCTTAACAATCACAGTTGTAATTTTTTTTTTTTATCTGGGAACCAACAAACTATATTTCTCATCTGAAGCAAAGATAGTAAGCCTGATCTCTTGGAACAAAATGCCCAATAATCCAAAGGCTGACATAGACAAATCACTGTGCATGTGCCACAGTTTTTACATTCAGACAGAGAACACCTAATAGTCTACTTTTACTAACTTTAAAAATCATATGTGTAGTCAGTGAGAAGTGAAAGACCATAGAATAAAACCTTCCTGCAAGGAACAACTTGCCACCAGTCCTTAGTCCTGCAAAAGATCTGCAAAAACTGAGGCGATTTTGCTTGAGTAAACAGAATTTTAATTAAGCATAAACAAGTGAACAGCAGGCGTGCGATTTCCATAAGTATGCAGGATTCAAAGGAAAAAAGATTTAAAAATCTGGGGCCATAAAACCAACTTGAATTTTAAAAGTTTTAGGGTCTAAAAAAAAAAAAAAAAAAAAAAAGTAGAGTGTATATGGCAAGCTTTTTTCACTACAAATGGTTTCTTTAAAAGAAACTGCCACTGACAAATCATCATTTTTAAGAACTGTTTCCAATAAGGCAGAAGTTATCTAGCATGGCACTAAAGAGCCACGTTCAATTTTAAGTATGCTTATAGTTTTATTAGAGCAAATGGCTTTTTCCATGCTTAAGGCCAAGCATGTGTTCAAGTACTCTGCTGAGACAAAAGCTTACAAGTTTGTTGTTTAGAATGCAAAGTGAAGCTTTTTATCCCAAACCACATTTTCTTGCATGTAATCAGCACTGATGATGCCGCCAGAGTTTCCAATTCATTCCAGGGTGCACTCAGCATTTATTAGGGCACAGATGGTGCTCTCTTTCTTTGGCTTCTAAAGAACATGCCTAAACATTAAAACAAACTTGGCTATCTGCCTCTTATCCTGTTCTTACACTCTGTATTGCCACAGTAAAAATAACTGTAACCTTTGACCTAATCTGGAAGCCTTTCCTAATTTACACACAAAATTTGGCAATAGGATTATCAAGTACAGTCAGGCCTCTCGAAACTGGAGAACCTGATATGCATAAATCCAGCACGTTAGTCACAATTGATCAGGAACGGGAACAAGCAATCCACAAAACAATCAAAAGAACAAAAATCGGAAACGATTTTTCTACCCACAAAGTACGCGATCCTGACTGTACTCAATGGCTGTGCGTGCATTTCTGGAACTGTAAGGATTATTTCACAGTTTAACCAGCAATTAGCAAAGGAACAGGCTGATTTGTAAGGCAAATAAAGAGCATTAGCGTGACAGGATTTGTCATAACAGCGAGCAAGGTCTTTTCCAACACACTCAACGCTGCAAGTTTGCATTGTGCTGAGAACTTGCAGTGCTTTCCCCTGTGGGCAGCATGGGACATTTATCTCCCAAATTCTGAAAATGATTTACCCATTTCCGAGCAAACATAACTCAGCCTCCACAGAGACCCAGCAGAAAGACAAGCTGTCACAATATTCCGTTAAAAACATCCTAAGGTAAAGAGAACATCAGATTTGTCCAGCAGATCTTGACAAAACGTTCTTGAACGTGCAGCTAATTGGGACGCAGGTGCACATGACGGTCAACAGGCCTTAGTCAGCCATCTTCACAGGCTTTCAGTCTCAGGCAAAGCACACTGACACTGGAAAAATCACACGTCACGTGCATCAAAACACATATAACCAAAGTCAAATGGGGCGGGGTGGGGTGGGGTGGAGGGCTTGGAAAAAAGGTTAATCAGACTGCTTGGAAACGACGTTCCCAAGTGAGGACTATTTCACTATCACACTGGTAACGTTGAGGTTAGCAGCCAGAGCGTGCTGCCAACATCTAGGGCAAGAAAACGTACATTTTAAGTAGTTGTCTTGACTTCAAAACAGCTCAACAATTGCATGCATGGATTGGCAAAGAAATCACTTCTGAACAAACACCAAGCTCAGAAAACTAGTTTTAGAAGTATGTTTAAATGTCAGAAAGCCAGAGATTTGAGTAAATAAGATTATCTAACACCCGCTAAATCAGTTAGCTCCTAAATTTGTTTTAAAATTAAGCAACGGCTAGTAATTTTGGAAGTAATGATCCTTGACATTTGCACTCCAGTAAACATAATAAACTAAATAAATCTAAATTAGCACATGGTACTAAATCAAAATTACATTAAAATCATAATAAAAGTAAATAAAAATTCTGTCAGTATGTATAATCCAGAAACAGAAGCCACTGTAAAACACGCATAAAACAAACAATAATCAGGTATAGATGGTGAAAAGACTGTTCTGTATCTAGTCAAAATGACTTTTTATAGGCTGTTCCCTTTGAGGTAATGGAGTCTGGGTCCTCCTACATCCTAGCCTCTCCCAAGGCAGCCTCTCCTGCTGTCTCCCAGTCTCCTGAAACTCAGCCCTGCTCACTCCCCAAACTTTGCAATACTTCCTGGTGTTTGGCTGGCTTCCCCTTTTGTTGGCATCCTGCTCCATATCTACATGACACATAACTTGAAATTACTGGTACATTCAATACTTTCAAAATCCCAGCTTAAGAACAAGCTTCAAAATATCAGTAACAACAATCTTGGCCTTACCTGCAGGATCTTGTACTGTCATTTCCTTACGCTTCATCATCAGCTTCTCTTTAACCCATGGGAACTCCTGCAAGGAATCCAAGAACACATCAAAAGCCTTGGGTCCTCTGGTGGAGAGAATATCAAGGAGCATCATGGTTTTCCTCTGACTGGTGGTTTGGGATTTTATTTCTTGAACATGGCTGTCTGTGAGAATCCCTTCTTGGTAGAGATACTGAATAACAACTCCATCCACCAGCACCTCTGTGCAGAGCTCCAGGCGCAGGGAGCGTAAAAGCTGCTTGTCTCTGGCATCCATCTGGCAACCTAGAGCATGAGAAAAGGAGTAGGGAAATGTGTGAAGGTTAAAATACTTCAACTTTAACTTCCAGAAGTGATGTTTGGTCCCTGGCAAGGTTTAGAAAGAATGCCAAACTCAGAATCACCAACCCAGGAAAACTATTCATGATACCTATCATCTTCTTTCTGCTCGGATTTCACTGTCTCATGAGCTAAAATGCAGCCATATCTGGGAAATACTAGACAGGAAGGGAACCTTTGGCATTGTGAAGACTAGTCCTTTGCTGGAATAAAAACCATGCCAAATAATCTCACTCACTAACTGGTCAAGGTCTGTGCTAAAGGCAGCTGGAGCATTTGCCAGTCCTTAAGAGGCCCTCTACCCTCAAAAATTCAGAGAGATGTCACACCTGACCTCTGCTACCAATGCCTCTGGTGCTATTGCACCAGTGCAACTGCTGCAGCAGTGCAAAAGCAGCAGGAGGACTGGTAGAGGCAGCACAGACAAGCAGCATTGTCAGGGACAGAGTCAGCAGGTAGCTTTGGGCTACACAATGCATTTTAATTCTACAAGGGGTGGAATTGTACCTCAGGCACCAGGTCGTTCTTCCCCCTGACTCATCCTGGAAGGCTGCTCTGGAACCCGACTGATTTGATGATGAGAAACTTTCTTCGAATTTCCATCTCAAATTTATCCACCTTCTATTTATAGGCATTTGTTCTGCCAAAACTGTTCTTTAGCTTAAGTAGCTCTTCCCCCTCCCTGGTATTTACCCTTCTAATGTGTTCACAGGAAGCAATCGGATGCCCTCTGCCAGCTTTCATTTCACTTGACTAATACTCTGACTAGACAAAAGCTGGAAATGAAGCATTTTATAGCCACTCCACAGAAGAGGAATCAAGCTCCAGAGAGACCAAGCAACTCATCCAAGATCATACCAGGAGTCCGTGCCAGACCTATGAACCAAATCAAGATGTCTAGTCTAGGCCTTAACGACACACATATCCCTGGACCCATTAATGGCACTTGAAAAGGAAAATGACAGTCATAAAATTAAATAATTTCTCATGACTAAATAATGAAGTCAAGAAACTGCAGCAGGTGTTGAGTGTAATTACCAAGAGAGTTTCTGATAATTAAACTAGAAGCTGCTGTTCCAACAGCTAGACCTTGCAGAAACAGTACTTCATTCAGCTTGAGGATACACAGAGAGGCAGAGGTTTTCAAAGCTTTTCTAAGAAACGTGCTAAAGTCTTTGTATCACTGGAGGTGCTACTGACTCCCAAGGCCCCACCAAAGTTTGGTTGGTTGGCCTGGTTTTTAAAATCTAGGGCAGGCAACCAACAAAACACATAGGCACGTACATGGCATCTTGGACAGAATGCAAGAGCATAGGACTGAGAGAGACTGGAAAACCCTGTCTCTAACACCTTCTGATGAAGCCACTTTCCAAAAATACTTCCCCCAATGGCACCTTCCCAGGAGGACTCCAATCCTTCTTTCCTGGGCTATCCAGTACATTTCTCATATTCTGAAGTGAATTTTGAGGTGCCTACCTTCTGCCTAGGGGCCATTTGGGAATCAAACAACAGCTATTCTGACACATGTCCTTAAAAAATGCTAGTTTGCTAAGCATAGCTCAAACATCAAATTCCATCATGGAGTGAGATGATAGTGCAAGAAAGAAGATGGAAAAAGAGCAGGTAGGAAAGAGAACTGGACTTCCCCATTTGATGTTAGGATGCTCACCTTGGACAGCTGAAGCTGAAGATTCTGGTCTCTAACACACACTACATTTACACTACCAAGAGCAATCACTGGACTAAAGAAAAAAGCAGATGAAATTCAGGCAGCAGATCCCTACCGTTTCTCCCTTCCAGGATTGCCTGACTGCCCCTGAGCTCAAGAAGCGCTCACAGAGTTCAAGACAGGCACCCAGCCACAACTCTGAGGGCCTTATCTCAACCCAGGCAGAAAACCGTTTCAGATGCTACGAAGCTCTTGTGCTTCACATTCTGCATGGGACGCTGAGAGTCCCCAACCAGGAGCCTCCTTGCCCACGTGGCGGACGAGGAACATCGACTTCTCCAGTCACTGTACAGCACTTGATGAGCTCCCCTTCTTCATGACCAAACACTTTTCAAAAATAAGGCCTTTTCAAACCATCTGTTTGCACCTTTGTGCACTGAAGAAATGCCCATCAAGCCACGAATATAAAGGGTCAATTTCGGCTGAAAAAGGCCTTTGGCTCGCTGACTGCAGAGTGAGCACAACTGAGGTTTTAACAGGTCCCTGGCCAAGGTCCCTGGCCAAGCAAACTTCCAGGATGGGGTGCACTGATTTTTAAGGTCTTTTTTAAGGATTAAGTATTTCTTTGTGTGTGTTTACTGGGAGAAGGAAATGTCCGAGTCAGGAACGAAGCAGCCAGATATGTAAATGTATCAGTATTTTGGTGCGTAACAGCATAGGGCCGGAGTTTAGTGCAACAGAGAATTAATTTAAAATAATTTTAATCACAGCCTATATCTGGGAATCCACAATAAATTTTCTCTAGCAGTGCTGCCGCTAGAGGGAAAGTAAAAAGATAAGACGCCCATTTACCCAAAAGATGACATGGCTCAAACCTTCTCCAGATACTTCTAAAAATGCATCTTTTCCATTGTAGAGCCACATTACAAGAAATCTACCCCCACGTCCTGCTGAATGAGCACAGTCCTTGACTTACCACCAGACCAACACAGGCAGGGTTGCATTTTTCTGGATCTTACACAGAATCCGTCCATGGATGGGGATAAAACTTGTAAAAGCCTCGTGCCTAAAAAGACCCCTTCTGATCCCAAAAGGAACATTCATTTAATTCTTGCCCGGAAACACCTTGGAGTTTTCCCCAACCCCAACTGCGGTGGGCTGCTCAGGGCTCCCGCTACGTTCCCATGTGCCTGCTTAGCTAAGGATAACGTCCGCTCGGCTCAACTAATTAATGAGTGATTTTGGCTACTGGCAGCACGCCTACAGGTTAAAAATCCCCGCCCTTCCCCCCCTCCCCCCCCAAAAAAAAAAAAAAAAAATTAAAAACCCCACAAGTTTAGCTTTCGGCTCCTCCCCTGTAACCGAGCCCTGGAAGCGGCTGCTCCTGCCGCAGCCAGGGCCCGGCTGCCGGACCTGCCGCCACCCGGGCCTCCAGCCCCCCGTCGGGGCTCTGGCCCGGCGGCCGGGCCCTTCAGTCCTGACT
>JAOXNO010000001.1:48635230-48652475 GCA_028565335.1 Limnodromus scolopaceus | reverse complement strand
CTTCTCTTCTCCAGGCTGAACAACCCCAGCTCTCTCAGCCTGTCTTCGTAGGAGAGGTGCTCCATCCCTCTGATCATTTTCGTGGCCCTCCGCTGGACCCTTTCCAACAGTCTATGTCCTTCCTGTGTTGACGACTCCAAAGCTGGACACAGTATCACTGAATATCAGTGTTCTTGACCCCAGGCTGCAATTCTGACTTATTTTACCTGTCGTATTCACTAGCAAACATGACATTTCATTGGAAAATTAAACATGAGCCTTTCTTTATCTTGCATTTTGCTTTTGCAGCTAAAATGACAAAACCCCCACCAAACCAGAACCAAAAAGCTGGTCATGTGGTAAGAACAAAATAGAAGGGAACAATGCCAAAGCTTAACAAGGATTTTTAAAACAGTCACTTCAGTGTTTTGCTAAATTGCTGTGTCACTTGTGGCATTTGTAATAACTTTTGCATCCTCAAATGCTTGGAATAGAGCTCCATTAAAATATGTCACCAATTAAAGAAATATATGCAAAGTAGGAACAATGCAGTCAGTCTAGGGAGAGAAAACTAAGAGCATTTTAATGGAAAATATGTAAATAGCTGAACTTTTCTAAACGCAGTTCATTCTCAGCATGTACGCTGAGGGAAAGCTGATGCTGGCGAGTGGCAGCACGGTTTCATAAAATGCAGAGCTGGAGCTCAGTCATGTGTTCTGGCTGTGCTCAGTGCTCCCACCAAGCATTGGGGAGTTTGAGGTATATGGTGAATGCAGAACAGAATCACAAATATGTATTTTTATTTTCATACCGAGCTGTCTTCCTAAGCTGGAAAAGCGGGTCCTAATGAGAAACATGCTGTGTGAAGTTTGGGACTGATTTTTTTATTTCGGTGCAAAAGAAGACTCCCTGCAGCTGTAGAGAAGTCACATATATCTACATTTCCCTCCTGTTTTTACAGAGATCTGGCGTCAATATGACTTCATTGCTGCGACTTCTCCTTCCTGCAATTGTTTTTCCATGGATTCCTGTTTAGGGCAGGGCAGAAGCCCAGCCAGCCTTCTGCTTTTCCCGCTGTACAATTATCCTAGCAAGGCGGTGGCTCCGCTGACTACCAGGTCATCCCACCTCCAGCTTGTAAGGGAGAGGTGGGCATGCAGGTAGAGTGCCTGCCCAGGCCAGCATCAGGCATACGGGTGAGCACCCACCATCCCTCTGGGTGCAGCCACTTTCCCAGCGGAAAATCCCAGCTCCTCCCAGGCTCCGCTGGAGAAAGCCCTGGGTGCTGCCCGCCCTAGCTATCCTCCCACATCCCAGGAAGCCCTGCTGGCCGTCCTGGTTTTCCAGCCAGCCATGCTGCCTTTTAGCAGCAGGCCAGTGCCAGGAGCAATTCCCAGTTGACAGCTGAATTTTTTTTTACTGAATTTAACTGCAGTGTTTCTTTTCTAAGGCATGTGTTCCCCATCTGCATCAGCTTGGGATCGGTTGAGTTCATCTCGCCCAGCTGCGGCAACATATTTTCCAGTGAGAGTGAGAGAATGGAACAGAGTCAACTAAATCCTTGTAAAAGGAACGAAGAACAAACCTGCTGTCTAAAGGTACCACTCTGGATTTTCTTTAGCTGTTGTTCTGTGATGTGGGACTGTGTTGTTTGCTTTGGGGCTGTGCCCCTTAGGACACAGGATTAAGGTTTAAACAAGCCTTAGCTTTGCAATACTATTTAGTGTCATGAAACAGGCAAAGCCAGCTTGTCCCCTGTCAGGACACCACTTTACCCTTCAAACCCTTCTTGGGTGAGTTTTACCGTTACTTTTCAGCCAGTGCCTGCAAATCACTGCCGCTAGGCAGCAGCAGCAATGGGGATCCCCAGCTGAGGTAACGTTAACTGCCTTGCACACACAGAGCTCTGTTTTTATCTCTCCTCTCCATATTATGTCATCTTAAAGTGCTAAAATTTGAGTTCTGTAGAGGAAGGTGGTGTAGTTGTAATAGCAAGGCCTTGATTCTCATGCTTGGAGGTAACAGAAATGCCACAAAATTGCCTTCCCCCAGGCCACGCTGGTGCCCCCTCCCCACAGGGAGCATTCGAGGTCTAGGGCTGAACATGGAGGCAGGAGCCAGTCATGAGCTAACGGGGCCTGCAAGATGGCAGTGTTTTGACTTACGGATCTTAAAACTACTCGCAGAAGTGCAGAGAACATGTGTCTTTTAATTTACCCAGTCCTTGGAATAATTTCCACATTCCTTCTGGGGTGGAAACTACCACGCTCAGTACATGCTGCAGCTCCTCCTCTTCTGGCTTGACAAGCCCAGACTGCAATTTGGGAGAACAATAAGCAGGGAGGTGGGGGCTTCCTTTCTAGGGGAAGCGCCTGTGCACTAACCAGGCCTGCCAGCTTTTAAAAAATCAAGTACTGCTCTGTTGTTTTGGGTTTATTTCAATAGAAAAAACCTCAACAACCCAAGGAGCAGAGTTAGCAACTGACAGACGTAAGACCCAGCCAACAAGTTTAGTGTGAGGAGCTGGTGATGTGCCTGAGCTGTGGCTACTCCAGCCCCACCTTTCCTCTCCTCCCATTCCCTAGTGGAGGTCTGTCTGCCTTTTTTTTTTCCTAAAGATGTGAAAGTCATGTCCTGTGTTTAGTTAAAGCTCACACCGTGTTCCGTCCAGACCGTTGCTTAAAAAGGGGAAAATATGCAAACTGCTGCTATCACTGGATGGACTCCCAGGGAGCTGAGGTTTTAGCTGCATTTTTACACTCATCCCTGAATGGGCCAGAACAGCGTGAGGAGCTGAAGCAGAGCTTGAGCCTGAGCGCAACAGGGAGCTGCAGCATTGCCCCTCTCCTGCTTCTGAGGGCAGATGCAATGGCAGTTTTTAGAAGTTATACTACAAGCCAGCAAAATGGGCTCTATTCTCACCTTTGCTTAAAAAAAAGGGGCCCTTTTTTCAAGTTTACTTTAAAAAGAACCAAGAACAACAAAACAGCTCTTTCCCCAAGTATCACTAAGAGTTAGTAAAAGATGGCTCTCTTCCCAAGTTTGCTAAGAGTTAGTAAAACAAGGTCTTTTTCCTCAGGTTCGATAAGAGTTAGTAAAAGACAGCTCTTTCCCCAAGTTTGCCAAGAGGTAGAGGGGTCTTTCTCAGTTTGCTAGAAGTTAGCCAAAAAAGGGGTCTTTCCCCATGTTTGCTGAGAATTAGCAAAAACAATAAAAGGCTTTTTCCCCAACTTTGCCAAGAGTTAGCAAAAAAGGACAGCACTTTCCCAAGGTTTGCTAGGAGTTAGCAAAACAGGCTTTTCCTCCCAAGTGTGCTAAGAATAAAAGTGGGCGTTTCTCCTAAATCTGCTAAGAATCAGATGGCTCTTTCCCCAAGTTTGCTGAAAGTTAGCAGAAGAGTGCTCTTTCCTGAAGTTTGCCGAGATTAAAAGGAGGTTTTTCTCCCAAGTTTGCTAAGTTAGCAACAAGACATCTCTTTTCCCCAAGTTTGCTAACAGTTAGTAAATAAAGTCAGCTCTTCCCACAAGTTTGCTAAGAATAAAAAAGCGGCTTTTTTTTTTTCCCCCGGGTTTGCTGGGAGTTAGCAGGAGGGGGCTCGGTGGGGCCGGGCGAGGGGATGCGGGGTTGGTGGCGGGGACCCCTCTCACCTGGAAGATGAGCACCTTGAAGCGGTCCCGCCGGAGCAGCTGTGCGTGATGCTGCTCCAGGCGTCGCACCTGGTCGCACTGCCTCTCCAGCCGCTCCCGCACGGCGCGGGTGTGGGCGCACACCTTCCGCGACTTCTCCAGCAGCTTCTCCACCGCTTCCCCCGTCGCCCCGTGGCTGCGGCACAACTTCCCCAGGTCTCCCTGGATACCCCGCACCGCCCCTTCCAAACCCCGCTGCCTCTGCTCCATCTGCCGCTGCTGCCCTTCCACCGCTTCCAACATCGACACCAGTTTCTCCAGTAAAGCCAGGACGGTCAGGGCGTTCACCTGCCCCCCGACCGCCTCCGACGGCGGGAGCGGGGGGACCGCGCTGCCTCCCGCCGCCTCCCCCATCGCGGCGCCGGGATGGGATGCTGGATGCCGGCGCCTCTATTAAGGGCTGAGTCTTCCCCCTCCCCCGGGGAGGTTTCGGGTAGAGCCCGGCCCCTGCCCCGGCCCCCGGCAGCGCCGCAGGGGGCCGCCGCCGAACGGCCCCGGTGGGGCTGACGCCTTTACTCCCGCTTCCCCCTCGGGGGCGGCGGGAGCCGGGACCGGGCCGGGCTGAGCCGAGCCGAGAGCGGGGCCACCGGCACGGCAGCAGAGGGAGAGAGCGGCGGGGGCGGCGGGCGCCGTGAGGGGAGAGCCCCCTCCGCCCTCGCCCGGTACTTACAGGAGGGAAGTGGGGAACTACACAGGGCGCCCCGGCGCCCGCCGAGCCTGCGCGGGGACCACCATCTTTTTTGAAGGCAAGAGGGCTTCGCCGGAAGCCGCCGCTGCCGCCCTGCCGCGGGCCGGCCGAGGAAAGGCCGCCGCTGCTGACTCCGCTGAGGGCGGGCCGGGGTGCCGCCATGTCAGCTGTGGGCAGCGGTGGGCCGGCCGGCCGGGAGGCACGGCCGCCTCCCCGCCGGGAAGGTGGGCCTCGGGGCGTACTGCGGGGAGGGGGTCTGCTGCTGGGTTTGGGGGGCGAGGGGGGAGGCTGGCAGCGGGGAGCCGGCCCACGTCCACTTGGCGAGTGGGCAAGGGGGAGCCCCGACCTCAGGCCAGCTCGGGAAGGGGTCCCGCTGCTGCCCGGTGCCGAGGGGCTGCCTGGGGTCGGGGGTCTCGGGGGGTCCCCGCGAAAGAGGCTCCTTCCCAAGAGGGCGGAGGGACCTGCTGCGCTCCCCTCATCTCCGTGATGGGGTGGCTTTTTGTTTTGTTTGTGGTTTTTTTTTTTAGAAAGTGGAGGAGTTGGAGCTAAAATTAAATTAGAAACTACGAAACCCGGCGTTTTCGTGGCATTAGAAACAGCTGATCTCACCGCTCTCTAGGGGTGCTGGTGCCTATTTGCAAGTGTACGCGAAGCCAAGCTTCATCCAGGTGCTGGTGTCATCGTAGCAATCATACAGCGATGTTGTGTGCACCGCTATATATATATTTAGCTTCATTACTTTCGTTTGAACAGCCTAAAAATGAAGAAGCTTTCATAGATGAAAACTGTTGAATAAGATCCAGCCTGTGTCTACCACATTTCAAGTGCTGTGCATATTCTCATAGTTCTATTCATCCTTTACTGAATACAAAAACATCTCTTTCACATCATTTTATACAAATATGTGAAGCCAGAGTACAGTAGAAAAGGGAAAACTGTGATTCATAGAGCTGTAAAAATGAGGCAGTGTCATTTCCTATCACATATCACGGAAGAACTTTTTTCCTTCTTTATGTAGGCGTGAGGGGTCACGCGGCCTTGGGCAGCGTCAGCCCTTTTCTTTCATGTTGGGACCGCAATAGTGATGAAAAAAAAAAAATAATAAAAGAAGATCTGGAATGCGCTACCTTCAAGCTGCAGGCAACCACAGCAAGCTGGCTGTGGTCTGCTCGGCTTGCTAATGCCTGCCCTCTGGAAAAGCAGGGAAAGGTGGTTGCTGCAGCTAGAAATGCTGCCACTATGTGAATCGCGTTTGTACATTCAGTTTAGACTAAACGTACAGATTTAAGGGTATTTGGGAGTTTGTTATGGAAACCTTTACATGCCTTTCCTAGGCATTGTACCCAGGAAGTATTTACCATGGAAAAATACAACTGAAAATATTATTGGTGGAGCTTGCATACTGCATATGCTCAACATGGTATTTATCTACAAGATTTTGCATATGGATACACACTTGGGCACACTCAGAAAGCTTAGATCCTTTTCCTTTGATTTTCCTGTGGCTGACAGCGAAGTTGAGAATTTATGTGGATGCAGAATGGAAATCACAGTCTTAAAGGCAAAGTTTGTACACTGAATTTAAGAAGTGTTTAAAAAATTATAGACATTTATTATGTGGCCAGCTTCTGCAGAGATGCTAGTTATTTGGCAATCTTAAAGCAATATTTTTGTTTAATTGACATAGTGCTTTTATCTAGGATTATTTCCAGACAAGAAATTTGATACAAAGAGGTTAAATTACTTTTAAATAATTGATAAATAATATCTTATTCCAATATATCTGTTAAATCAAGGTAAATGGTTTTTGTCTCAGGCACACATGTTAGTCTTCTAGGAACACAGACATGAAAAATTTAAATACTCCTATGGATTGTTTCAGAGTGATGTATTAATGTGTTTACTATGACCTTGACAACACTGGAAACCACACAAGTAAGTAATCGTCGGCAACTCTTAAGAAATATACTGCTGTTGTAGCCAAAGTAGAGCAGAGGTGGTTTTAAATGTTCATGTCATGGTTTGTAATGGTTTGTAATACCAGTCGTGAGAAAAACACACTTGTAAACAACACAGACCAGCACCAGGGAGCAGAGAACACCACAAACCATCTATATGATCATTCTTCAGCACAGCGCTGTAGAGCTGCTGAAAGTTTTCTCTCTTAGCTTCTTGTATTTCTGATTGCCAGCTCCTTTTGCCTTTTTTTTTTTTTCTACTTGTGATCTAAGGAACTGTATTATATCTGGAATTGGAGTGACCAAACTCGGAGACTTAAAATCATCATTGCGATCCCGACAGCTGCATTTAATAGCAGATAATGTGCCTACACATTAAAATAGAAAATGAAGACAAGCAGTTACATCGCTTGCATTTACTGTATCTTTTTGCCAGATGAGGCAATTAGGATTATTTATTTTATACTGTCCAAGAATATCTTAGAAAGCTAGCAAAACATATGGATGTGCACAGAGCAACTCCAGTTCCCACTGAATTAAATGGTAGCAGTTGTACAGCTAGCATTTAGTCACGTCTTTGCTTACAGCCTAAACAGAGTTGTGAGGAAGGAAAGCGGTGAAAGGAAACAGATAAGCCCAGGAAGGAAGAGGATGACAGCAGAGGTCCGAGTCTAATTAGAGGAAAAATCTGGTGTTTCCTTTTCCTTCCACTAGTTTATATCTAGCGCTGTGAATTCACTAATGGGTACTGTAAATGCACTGCTGGTGTTTCAGGTTCGTCTTTAGTGATGCAGCCCAGGTGTTGATCGTGCTCTGCAGCTACAGAGTAAGGATGCGCATGGGTAATACTATAGATTCAAGGAGAGAAGCCCTTAAAACTTTTCATTTTGGTTCTGTTCGGGTTCAGCCCTGACTAAAGTTCTTCCAGATCAGTTCTGGTCTGAGTCCAGCAAAACTTCAGAAGGATGGTTTGGTTATATTCCAGTTTTAGAGACAAAAAAAAATATTTGTATATATATGTATATTTGAGCCAGTTTAGGTTCAGCTCAACTCCCCACTAACTCTGCTCAAATCTCAAAGCTAACCATGATTAAAAAAAGCAGATTAAAAAAAGTATATTTCCTTGACGTTTTAGATCACTGGACCACAGTCAATCCCGCACATCAGTATCATCAGACTTTTAGACTTAAACCCTTATTCTCTCTGGTTCTGTGGATTTGGGGAATCGCCGGTTGTCGTCAGGCCATGCTTTTGAGGACTGCTGAATTCAGGGTAGCAAGTCTGAATCTGTAGGAGCCAAGCTAAGCAGCATCTCTTCTAACAATGCTCTTCTCTTTGTGTGGGTTATTCCAGGTCAGAATACCAGAATTTTAAATTTACCATACACTTTTCTTAAACCTCACTTGAAAGTCCCAAATCGTTTTAGAAACGCTATGCAAGTATAATGAGATTAAAAAAAAAAAAAAAGCTTTTGAGAGGATCCTTTATGCTAATTAAAGTCAAGCTGTATCCTAGCATGTACATATTTTCTTTGTTTTCTACAGACTAATTTGTTTCTGCTGATAACAAGAGCCAAAATGTGTTTTTAAAACTGGTGCAAGCAGATTTAATCTATTAGGACTACGCTGTTTTCAATTGTCTGTAGGACAGCATTCCAACTTTAAGGACAAAAGAAAAGAAATATGAGCCTCTAGATTTGTTTATTAAAAACACATCTAATTGGTTAAACCTCTCACAAAACCTCTGAAATGAAGATGGAAAAAAAAGAAACATATATTATATGTTCTCCTGTCATTTTTAGAAAGAAGAGCACACAAAACATGTCTGAATGTGATGCATCTCAAAAACACTGCTAAAATCCGAGTCAGGGTGGCCCAAACTCGGTGGCCTGAAGACCAGATGAGGGTCTTGCAAGCCATTGCCGTCCACTGCCATCCCAGGCAACAATCCCTTCCCTTCCTCCCTCTCTTCTTCCTCCTTACCCTGGTCCCCATTGCACTCCCCTTTGCAAGGGTGGCCCTCCCTACTGTGCCAGCCATCGAAAACCAGGCTGATGTTAAGGAATGGAAGGTTTTTGGCATGGGAAGACTGCCCAACTTGTAGAGGGAGCTTAGGCAGGGGTGCGCTGGGCACCGGCGGGGTTTGAGGGCACTGGGCTGTGGACTGGGAGGGGATGTCACCCTTCAGGTGGTGTTGGCTACTCCAAAAGCGATTATGAGAAAAGATGACAGGCAGGACTGAAGTGTGTCGCTGAACGGGGATCGGCCCCTGGGCTGCTGCATACATTATTCAGATACATCATAATTCCCCATCCATTTAAATAATAAAGGCTTTAAATTAAACACAGTTCGAAGAGAGCAATGACTACAGAACAAAGGTGACACATCATGAACTTCCTTAAAAGTATTATTTTATTAAAAAGCATGTCCAGCATGTAGGTAAAATACAGCACAGAAAGTTTCAAAACATCTTAAACCATGGGGTTTGAAGTGATCATGTAGTGTCTATACATTTACATTTTTTCAATAATAAAAATGTTTATTTGCAGTACTGCAATGAATTAATTCACAATGCTGTTTATTTTAATACAAAAAATCTCTAGCCAAAAGTTGAATGCAGAATAGTTATACGAAAAGAAGCAGGCATCAAATATGAAAATTTTGTATTCATTGCAGAAAAGAAAAAATAAATCTCTGCAATGAATTGTAATAAAACCCCTGCAATTAATATTTGCAAAATATGACTCAGTATTTCTCAGAATTTTTAGTCCATTTTCTTTAAATATATGAATTAATGTAGTTCTGTGTTTGTTTTTGAAGTTTAATTTAAAGATGCTTTGAGGAGACAGATGAAATACTGCAAGCCTCTTAATATTTATTCCAGACTTCTGAAGCTAGTTTTTAAATGTAAAACAACCATTTTAATAATGTGAGAACAAACAAAGAAAATTCACAAATTAGACTGAAAATCAAACATTGACAAATAAGTAAAAGGAATTTAAGATTCAAGTCTGAAACCTTTTCACAAAACCAACTTGTTTTATTTGCAAATTACAGCATATGAAATGGTGGTCTAGCATTTTAGATAAAAGACCAGAAGGTTGGTTTTATTTAGAAGAAGAATAACTACTGCTTCTTGTAATCTTCTGTTTCTTTCCCAGGCTTTGAGCTGGACAAACTCATATACAGTACTTATTTTTAAAGGTTCTTACTTTCAGATTAAACTTTTCAGGAGCAAGTAATGAATTGTGGACAATTTTTACAGGTAGCCTCGCAAGAGATTTGCTTATCCTTCCATAAGTCCTGTTTTCAAACAAAAAATACCCTTTCATTAAAAATTCACTTGCTCAGTTTTGTTCGCTTTCAAAAAGAAATCTGCCTGCACGCATGGTTACAGTGGGCTAGTTAAGCAGCCTGCAGCAGGCACTGCATCCTCCATCAGGGGAGTTTAGAGAAACAGATGAATTTCCAGAAAACATTTATCTTCTCGCAGGCAGTTTCCCTCACAGACAACACGCCTCTGAAGCGCTTCAGCTCACCAAGGAGCTGCGATGCTACTTCCACTGCTATCGAGTTAGACAAGAATCTCAATTTCCTAACTTCTTTTCTTCTCTCTTTCTAGCAATGCAGCCATTCAAAGATATTGCCACCGTTGCAGCTTAAGTTCCTATCAATGGTAATTGAAATATAAGCGACTTTTCACCCCACGCTGATCAATTACAAAATGTTAACTCTGCTGCCCACTTTACAGACAGGTAAATTGCAGCTAATGTAGGCTCAATCTTGCTTAATATTGCTCTTCCTAAAAGAAAGTGAACCAGCTAAAACTCCCTTAAACAGTAACAGTTGATCCACAATTTATTCCACCCTCCAGACTGTGTCAATGAGCAGCACACTGGGTAAGAAAAAAGCAAATGTATGATGTGTCTAATATTGGTGTCCGGAGCGACCCCTCCAATTTGGAGATTCCCCCAGGGACAAACTGAGGGTGGGTTCAGAGATTCGGCTGAACAGATCCTATTTTGGGGCTGCAAACTAAAGAGATACAATTGAATTGTAAACAAAGCATTTTGAAAAGTTATTTTACAGCCTTCAGATATCAGTCTTACAACTGTTTATATAATTCTTGTTGTCAAGCCTGATGCAAATAACCTCAATAAAGTCAAATGAAGAATTTGCACTGGGCTTTGAATCTTTTCTCATGTTTAATGTACCTCGGTTGCAATCCTCAGCTATGAAACATCAATTATGGAACAATTCGACTGTAAACAAATGGGTGTACTTACATAAACCTTGCCTGCCAAGTGAAAGAAAAATTAAGGCAGTCACATTGAATTTGGGGATTTTTTTTTAAATGTAATCTGTTCTTCGAAGCACTCGGCACTGAACTTTTCCTGGGTATTATATGTTTGAACTTTTTCCTATTAAATGTCAGCTTGTTTCTTATGCTAATGTAAATAGCTTTCGCTCCTGCATTTTTTTACTCCATAATATCATAGAAAGTAATTGTATTATTTTGGTATTTCAGTTCCTGGAGAGTAGTGGCTCCAACTCTGGAAGAAAAAACAAACAAAACAAAACACAGGTGCAATCCTTCTTTTTTTTTTTTTTTAAATAGAATAAAATCCACAATTTATCAGGGACATTAAACACCATAGTTACGCTGATATGTTTTTACGTTTCCCTAGACTTTCTCAGAAGCACTGGCTACTTTAAAGTCCTGGAGATAACCTGATTAAAAAACACAGTTCATTCCTCCCCTCCTTGACAACCTTGGGACCAGGACAGACTGATTTTGCTGTAAAATTAATTTTTCTCCTAAAGTTCAGTTTTCTAGCCTGGTTTTGTTTATATGTGTTTTCAGACTGTGCTGATACTAGTTACTCCCCTGGACCTTTCAGCACAGAACCAGTCCTGATGGTTAGTTATTTGATACACCGTGTGAGAAGTGCCACCTCTCACAGGAGCTTCTGGCTTTTCCATGTTCTTTCCCTTCCGTTCCCTTTCAGCCACCAAATAACAACCAGCGATGTCCGGCAACGATGCCCTTCACAGTCCCTGGCACCAAGAACTCTGCCTCTCAGTTACATGGACTGATTTGTAGAAATGTCCCAATTTCATCAGTACTGTGGCGAACCTCCATGTTGTTGTAAAGAGAGTTCAGACCTTGGTGATCTGAATTTATGTGTCGGTGGAATGTTGTTTCCGGGCATTTTCAGTCATGCTAAGGGCTGAGCAAAATAATGAGACCTGCTGAAGTGAACACTAATAAAGGAGTGGTTTTCAGGAGCTAGGCTGAGGTACCTGAGTAGCTTGTCATCCCCGTTTCCTTTGTGTATGCAGCACTAACCAGCTCAGACCTTTGAAGTAATTTCTAGTTATTCTATTTGGAAATTTTATGGCTTACATACTAAATGTTTCCCTTATTTCTACAGTTTTTTTAAAAAAATTCTCCTTTCAATGGAAAAGTTTCTTGTAATTATTGAGAATCAGTAATACAACTGTTAGAATCCCTCAAGCCATTACTTCCTCTAGCAGTCAATATGATACTTAGATTTATTTTAATGACAGCAGAGTCAGGAGAAGCTTTATTTTACTTTGTTTTAAATGGCTGTTAGACATGACACCCACATCTAAAGGTATCTCTTCCCAGTTCCATCATGTGTTTTGGCTTTAAAAGATCAAAGCCCTGACACCTCTCAACTTACTTTCTGCTAGATCCTAAGCTTATAGCCAAAGGAAAAATCCACAGGAATTTTATCAGGAATACAGGGAAAAGTTCTTGAATAGCACATGTAAGTAAATAAAGCTTTTCTATGATCTTTAACAAGCTAATTTACCTGCAGAAACACTTTGCTAAGGCACAAGAGGTAGCTAAGGTAGAGGAATTCATGCAACCACAGAACCCTGTCCTTCCTGTCATATCTAGATTCTGTTGTCTATTAATGCTCCGTAGATTTAAGTGAGGAGTAAGTTTAGGATTGTTTTAAGATATAAAAATAAACCCCTCTCTCCCCATATTCTAGTGAACAATTTTTCCTTCTTGCTAATAATTATGTATTGTTTATCTACAATGTGGTTACATAAAATATAATTAGGACAATACCGAGGAGATCAGATTAAAATAAAATTAATTACAATGCAATGGGTGCAGCTGCTTGGTTACATTCCCACTCTACCCACCCGTCTTGGACCATTTTCTGTCTCTGGTGATAGTACAAACAGCAGGGAAATACAACTAAATACAACTAAAATGGAGCCACAGTTCACACTTCTGCCAGGTTTAGTGCTCAACCAAATACAGTAACCAATTCCATCTTCATCATTCATCTTGCAATTATTTTTTTTATTATTTTATTCAAGCATCACTTTTAGGATTGTGGTATTCTCAGCTTCCTTTAATTAAAATGAAGAGGTTTTCAGCAACTAACATTATAAAGTGGAAAATCTGAAACCTCAAGCCTCAAAAATTAAAAACCAAACCAGAACATGGGATGAAACAAAAGGCTTAGGATTAAAATCCTTATCATGATTGTTCGTTGACTCATGGGCATTGAACCTGTGAAACTGGCTTTGCCGAACGCTCTGTACTAGCAATTCAAGAAGACATATATCAGTTAGAAGTCATTTTTGGAATCTGAAGGGCCAGCAATTTAAAAGCTAGTGCTCTGAACAAGCCACAGCAACATCCAAAAAGACAAAAAAAAAAAAAAAGGACTGGAACTTTAAAAAAAATGTTTGGACATCATGATGGTGCCTGAAAATTCATGGGATCTACATGAAAGATTTTTGTACCACTGTAATCTAATAATGTGCTATCCTTGGATTTTTTGTACCAGAACAAGTTATTCCTCTGTGCTGCATTAGAATGAAGCTGAGCTTGCAGTGAGTTATAGTGTGGTTTAGTTTTACTTGTGCAATGCATCAGCCCTAGGGCTGGCATCCTAATGAGGACAAGAACTATGCTTTCATACAAAGAGGACTAGTTCCCCCTCCAGTCTGTTCAAAATATTGTTCACTGCTTCAAGCACACCATAGCTACAGACCCTACTAATTCCTGGCAGTAACTAATACAAACGATACAAACTGTAAGTCAGTATGCTAAACGTTTGGTGACCTCATTCCACATCACAGTAACTACTCTGGATTATTTACGAGTATCACCACCTTTCACTTTACTAGTGCTCCTTGCCTTCAGCCTGCCGTTTGCCCTTGTGCTTTGGAGAACCGCTAACAAAAGTTCCAGCGACCTGCCCTGCATCTGCTCCAGGTCGTTCCTCAGAGCTTGGCCCTGTGGTGGGGTACACCCGGCCTGTGACTGCTTACAGCAGGCTGCCAGCAATGAGCCATAAATAATTTCTGATATGTACAACATGACTGTCTCTGTGCACCCCAAAGCTCTTACCTTCTCAGACTGCTTGTTCTGGCATTGGTATTTGGGATTTTAAATCCCCTGGCCAGGGACTAGCCTGAAGGGAATTTATTTTAAAGCACCTTAGTATAACATGTTCACCTCTGATACCCCAAGCATATCACAGCTAAGTATCATTTTAGGCTAAAAATGCCCAGTAGTAGAAGGTTAACGTAGCAGTGGTTAGCGCGATTCCTTACTGTAAGAGGAGTTATTCCGTATAGCAGCTATGTCATCTCAAGGTAGAGCTAGACAAGAACTGTAAGAAAATAAATTCATTAGAATGAAAAGAGTTCCCAGAAATACAGCTCTTTCATGGGCTCTGCTCACAGGAAAAGCTTCTCAGCTTCAGATGACAGTCCCTAGCAAGACAGATGACAAGCATAGGAGAACCGCGCAATTACGTCACATACCTGGAATATGAGAGCTCTTCTGGGCTGCGTTATGTGAAAATCTTCCAACAATCTGCTACATTTTGGCAGGGCATAGGAAAAAACTTACATAACACAAGCTTTTGTCTTGTTCTTCAGGAGAAAATTCACCCTATTTCCATATTAAAACTTACATTAAAAATGGGGAGAGGGAATTGAGGCTGTGGAGGAGGAGGGGGAAAAGCCACCTTTTCCACAGGGAGAACAACAACAGGTCAAGTATTTGCCGTACCAAGGGACCATCCCCTCTGCCTTGGGTTCTTGGTGTCTTCCTTTTCTAACACCCCTGCTACTCATTTCTACCAGCATGTTAATGACAAAACTGTGTGCCTAACACTGGCAGTTCAGATGCAACAAAATAAGCTGGTCAATGCCCCAGAGTTTATGAGAAGGGACAGAGCATCTTGACAGTACTACAGAGCAGTTAAGTTACAAGGAAAACAAGATTATTTTACGTTGTTTCTATTTCAGCCTGGGCAGGACTAGGTTACAGCAAGTCTTGACAACTCTCCTTGTTCAAACACAGGTCTATTTGCTTTAATTAAAAAGAAAGCTAGGGAAAGAGTTAAAACCATGAAATCGTTGACTGAGGATGAATCAATGTCCTTGTTTCTCTCTTTACTGCTCTCCTATTACTCTCATCCTGGATAATTCTTCTATTAAATACTTTACATTTAGACTGAGGAGTGGGTACTGAGGGTCTTAGTCCCTTCTCCCCATCTGGAGGACTGCTGTAACAGAAAAAGTGATGTCCTGTGCTAATACCTAACTAGAGGAATTCAGCAGGCAGCCTCTAAGCCACTAATCTGAATGTAATCCAGCTATACCTTGGAACAGCACCACAAAGGCAAAGTGGGGGTATTCATCCTCACTGATACATGTGCATTTGAGTTATTAGCTGGGAAATTATATAGGTTCATAAGATCACTGTTTCCTGAATAGCAGCAAATCCATACATACAAAGATTGGGAGATTGTTGTGCAATTTGATTTATTTTATTGAGTAATAGTCTGATAGCTACAATAATGAATTAGAAGAAAAGAAAAAAAAAGAAAAAAAAAAGAAAAAAAAAACAACCAACCCCCTCCAAAAAAAAACCCAAATCCATATTTCCCCACATTTTGGGAAACAAGCTGAAGAAAACATTCTACATTGTAGAAGACAGCTGTAACTGCTGATATCCATGTTTTGACATTGGAACTCAGCAACTGCAAGTCTGCAGTGTACAGTCCTAAAGCCTCAACCAAAAGAGGCTTAATAGTAATAACAGGGATATATCACCACTGGGAAGATGTTAAAATGTTAACAAAGATTCTGGGATACCAATCTGGTATAATCAGCAACATACTGGGTTCCTATGAAAGATGTGGCATTTCTCCTTAAGGTCAGCTTTTAGAGAACTTTGAAAAACAATGTTTTAAACTGATTACTTACAGTACTCCTTTGCTTGCAGAAAAGCACAAGAATTATAGTTCAATAAAAACTGAATAGATGATCACTTTTTTGACTGGATTTGATTAGTTGCATAACTTTGGCAAGATTATCACAGTGTGATCCAGTTAAGCTTTCAGGATTATACGAACACCAGCACCAAATTAATCTTGGAATCAGACAACTGAGATACTTATGCACTCTCATACATCTGACCAATTCTGTAGTCTCTGCTGGTCCCACTGCTTCAGTTAGCATTTGATAGTGCAGTATTTTATGCCATTGACAAAGCAACGCAATCTGGACAGATTCCTGGCTTCTCTCTCCTCGCAAGAATAGCATGCCACCTTGTTGAACCCCCGAGGATGCAAGCTGGGATTATTCTACATAAAGTCTCCCTTTGTGGCATCTGAAATAAAAACCTTTCCCCCAGAACTGCCACTGTTTTGATAGTGAATTCCATGCCGAGTTGTACAACTGGTTACTCAGTTCTTTGGCTGATTTAAGAATTGCATTTAGAAGTTACTCTACATTAGAGGCATTTAGAAAAGACATTTATACCTGGTATTGGTACTCTTTCAAGTATTCTTTTAGTCTTGTTGGTAATGGCAGCTCCCAGATCTGATTTGTGCATTTGTTTATAGTTATTCTGCAGCGGTGTTGCAGAGACGGAGCAGACGTATAGAGAGGTTTGTTCAAGTAAAGATGAACTGTTCCATTTGAAGGCGTTTCGGTTCTGTCCTTGCACATAAGAACATAGTACTCAATCAAATGCACAACACTGTTGAACTGCTTAAGTCTAGATCTGACACAAGTGATAGAGTCCAGTCTAAACTTGCCATCTTGATATTCTATACGTAGGTTAGTCGGTCCTGCTGATGTTTTTACAGAAATAGTCAGTAGATACTCTGAATGTGAACTATCCCTAACCAAGAAGGTCCCCTCAGGGGCATCCTGTAATCTCTCTTTGGCTTCAGCAACAGTCATGTTGCCCCAGTACCACCCTGTTAAAAGAGGAGACAAAGAAGGGGTTTGTTTATTCCTGTTTGTTTGTTTTTGTTTAAAAAGCTGCTCTTTGGTTGATATGCCTGTAATAACCCATTTCCTTTGTTGTTTGAAAGCTACAGTCCTGCAGGCACTGTAAATTTTTATTTGCTATTTAAATTCATTTGCTTTACAACGCGTCTCGTTTTGACAGAGCCTTCCAGGTCACTGTTTATTTCCATATCTGTGCATACACACGCACAAACTTTCCTGCAGCGTCCTGCGAGGCTGACGCCGAAGCCGCAGACCCCACTGACCGCCCGTAAGGTAGCGGGGACGCGCCCCGCGGCTCCGCGCTGCGCACACGCCGGGGCCAGCGCTGCTCCCGCACGGCACACGGTGGCAGCCCGCAAAAAGCCCGCTTTTGTAAACCCTTAGCAGGCTGTTGTTGAAATGAGCTTCCTTTAGCAATCAAGGGTAAGAAAACAACTTCGGCGGTGCGGCGGCGGTCCTAGCGGGGAGGCGATGAAGACAAAAGCCCTTCCCTCCGCCCGCGGAAAAGCCCCGCGCCCTGCGGAGCCGGGCAAGCCGCCGCCACGCCGGCGAGCAAATCGCAGGTACGCCGGGCCCAGGGGTTGCGGTGGCGCCGCCGCCCGCTCCCCACGCCGCGGCCGCCCC
>JAOXNO010000001.1:48593752-48621738 GCA_028565335.1 Limnodromus scolopaceus | reverse complement strand
CGTTTCTGTGATGGCAACTAGATCATAGTTTTCTTGCTGTACGATGGCCTCCAGCTCCTCCTGTTTGTTGCCCGTGCTGCGTGCATTCATGTAGATGCACTTCAGCTGGGCTAATCGTCCCACTATACTCATTCAGATTTAGTAGTCTGAACAAAGACCGTGTGAGTTCAGGTTATGCATAAAAACGATGTGGGACCCAACTACCTGATTTCAGAGGATGTGCTTGTATTTCTAAATAAAGAAAGTCCCTGTTGCCAAGAGGCTTGGCTTATATTCACACTAGCCAGGGCTAGTTCCTTCTAGAGCAGACTCCTATATCGGCAGCCCACAGTTCTCCTTGGACTCTTTCTAGTCCCCTTATTGACCCAACACGTAATTCTAATTTTTTCTCTATCTTTTCCAGTTTGAAGTATCTGAAATAATGTGAAACTGTATACTGCGGCCTGTGAGAACAAAGCTTCCCGAGCATGAAAGTGTGGCTATGTATTGCATGTTTTGGGACGTGGTAATGTTTGCGGGTGCACAGTCAGCTCGAGCTGTTTAGAAGAGCACATAGGATAAAAATCAAGCAAGATGTGATCTTTGGAGCAGTGCTTGGTATGAACTCTCCCTGCAGGGGTGCCCAGCCATTGCTTTGAAGAGGGATGGGTGGAACAGGGGGAAGTAAGGAAGAGGTGTGGGCATCTGCAGCTGGAGCTTGAGGTTGCTCCCCAGCCTGCACCAGTATGGATGTGCTCAGGGGGACCCTGAGTACCAGTCTGCTGCTGGGGACCACCTGCCCGAGGTAAACCATAATCACAGGTATTTTGAATGCAGGATAAACACTTCACTCTTAAAGAAATATAAGTCTTCTCACGTATCATTTCCAAAGTCATGAGTTAAAATCTCGGTCATATTGAAGCAAAACACTCACCCAGATCCAGCAATTCAAGGTTTTGCCCTCGGTGTGGACAAGCACTGTGTAGGTACTAAGCACAGCTGCTCTCCATCAGGACTGCTGCTGCCCTTCTCTTCACAGACCATTGTGTCACCTTTCAGCCACACCAGTGGCCTCTTTGGGTTCATTTCTAATATTTTTCTTCAACAAATATGGCCATGAATTGTAACCCATGCAGCCAGCATACAGCATGCTTATTTTAGATTTGAACATCCAAATACATGCTCTAGAAAGGGAATTTCTCTGTTGTTTTTCTTATCTCTGCTTCTGGTGCACTTACCATGAATTTTGTTTGCACTGTGCCTTTACTCTGGATAGGAAATCCTTTTTCTTAATCCAATTCTAAAGTTTGTGGAACTTGTTGCCACCCTCAGTTTCCACATCACTAATGCCAGGATTTTAACTGTACGAAAAACAACATGGGGGAAAGGGAGTTTTATAAAGATATGAGGTGTTCTTGCAAAATAACAAGTGAGCCCATACTTAAACAGGCCAGGATTAAAAATTACAAAATAATAAAAACTATGAAGAGGGATGTGAAACCCAATGTTATTGTATACTGACCAACTGTTAACTAATCAGGGGTCAAAGGGAATTTTTTCCTGGTGTTATTTTATTATCCAATTGAAATCCCCAGTGTGTCTTAACTAAAGCAGAAGGTGAAGAGGATGAGGCTCTGATCCAGTATAACTTCTACAGATGTTGACTTCAGAAAAATGCTACTGGCTTATTATTTGTTTAAACAAATACAACAAATTTGAATGAGAAAGACTAGTGATATTTAAGAAACAGTAATCTTTATATGAAAGGATAAAGCTCTGTTTTGTTAGCGTTACTGAGTAGGAAATAAATGTTTGTACAGTAGGTTCATACTTTAATAGTTTTACTTAGGTTAATTTTTATTCTACGCTATAATGGCTTAATGTAGTAGCCTAATTTAACAGTCACTTTTCACAGTTCATCTAAATTTTCTGTGATACTTACATGGTTAAATTTTTATTAGTTTTGGCAGAAGAGATGTTAAAAAACAGCACAGAAAAAAAATCTGAGAGAGCCATCTTGTATTTTGCTGGTAGGGAGATTCTTTTGCTAAGGAATTGTAAACTTTGGTAGCAGTCAAAGCCGGCCTTATTCAAAATGGTAAACTGCCTCTGACCCAAGACTGTTTTTCATCTTGACAAACAATAAAGCTGAATATAAGCACAACTGTTTTCTGTATTTAATACTCCTTTAATTTTTCAGAAAGACTAGTTGGCAACGTTTCTCAGTTTTATAGGCCATTCCAACCTCCTGTGGTGCCTCTAGGTGATGAACAACTTTGTGATACACTGATTATAGTTTCTCACCTACATCACGACACTGAATAAAGGTGGTGCCTCGGGCCATAAACTTTTACATCCCTAGAAGGCAGGCAATGCAAAGCTGCTGACCAGACTTGCTCTTTGGTTCACGCAGCTTTCACACAGCTCCTGCCTTCTGACCTGCAGTCTCCTACAGCTGCAGTTCTATATAGTGGAACTAACATTCTGTGTAAATTGTATTTAAATTTGCAGATAATTCTGTGCAAATTACCCCATAAATTATCATTTATTGTGTTCATTTTTCTAGAAATACCTAGAGGTAACAGTTGGGATCATGAGCTCGTTAGAAGAGATGCTATAAAGACAGATCAAGTAACTAACTATCTTATTTCTCCCCTAACTACACACCAAATGAAACAAAAAGTAACAGCTTGAGTATTATCTTTTAGCATTGGAGGGTTGATTAAATATAAGGAGGTGAGATTAAAATCCTCTGTGTGATTTATTCAAAATTACAAATTAAATGTGTATGAATTAATCTATACAGAAAACAAAGAGCTCCTATATATGGACTACCTGCTACTGAAGGCTACCAGAAACAGCAAATACGTTTTTATCTTAAGTAGAGTATTTTTCTTTTACATATATGCTCGCTTTCATTTGCTCCAATACAGGCATCTAAATCTCCACTAGACTTCATCCTCCCTTCACAGACGAGAAGGAAGAAGCACCTCCAGAGAACAATGTGTCTGACACATTCCAGAAAGTAAAATCTTAAAATAAAATCCGCTGCCTTATATAGGTACTTTTTTTTGTGTGTCAATTGACTATAAGGGGAGTCTACAAAGATTAACTCAGGCTTAGATGTCTAATTAGCTGGTCTCAATCTTAGCAATGAATCCAACTTTTATGTATTGTAGGTACATAATTTGCCTGATGTTTATTCTAGTGCTTGGCGGGCTTTCCGTCAATTTTAATATATTGTAGCATTAAAACAAAATATACATCTTCTGTTACAGCAGAGGAATGCAGTCTGCATCTATTTGATCTCTTCATTATATAACTCTGCACTCATTTTGAGGCTGGAATGAGCGTGTGAGCAATTACAGCAGAGCAGCTGCTGAAATTCATAAAGATGGGAATAACTGAGAAAAGCCGTGTTGGCTTTAAACAGGGATCATTACTGTGACTTAGAGCCGCAGCAATTATTTCTTCTGGTACAGCAGAACTGGGACATGGCAGCTGAAATTCAGACCTATTACAACAGTAAACGGACAAGAAGGGGACTCTCCTCTCGGGCTGAAAAACTGGAGGGGTGGGGAGGGATGCTCCCTCCATCACAGTCATGAGGAACTGACACATGAAGATATGACACCTGCCACACAGGTGGATGTGGCAGTTGGGTCGCGTTAGTGCTCCACTGCTGGCTCATTTTTTTCAAAACTGTGAAGGTGAGGCTTTTTTTTGTTTAAGTGTAAACATCCATTTCTGCTACATGCTACAAAAATCAGTCCAAGTAAACAGACAAGTCCCACTGGTGAACCTCTGATCTCTTGAATCCAACCACTTTCAGAACTGCTAGAGAGTTCATTTTACAAATGTAGTTAAAGAACAGCTTACGCAGGTCTCTCAGTGTTAAATTTGATGAGATCACTAAATCCCCTAAGGTTTCAGACAAATCCAGTTACGTTATTGTGCAAGATTGCCTCCTGGTGGTAGGACCAAGAACGCGCAGAACATCATCATTTGCACATAAAAAAGGCAAAAAACAACATGTTTTAAAAGCATGCTTCCTTTTTTAATTCAGATCCAACTAGAGGAAGTGAAAGAATTTTCTTCTTGCTGGGACAACAAGTAAACTGAACTGCCACTTAAGTGGTCTGAGATGAGGACAATCAGTTGGGCACTTGACTGACAAGAGTTTTCTAATGGCACACTAGCAAGCAGAGCCCAAGAAAACTTCTAGCCAGATGTTAAAAAAAAATAGCATCAGGAAGATGTACCCAATTGTATATGATCCACAACAATGAGCCTGATAAGGTCTGAACACTGCTGGATACAAAGCAAATGGCTACATGCCTAAAATGGGATACAAGGACACCAGAGCAGAATTAACGTGAATTCTATGCAACTGAAGTTTTCAATTGCAAAGAACAAGAGCGACAGGAAACAGAAGCTCCCAAACTAACTTTCAAAGGGATTATTCCTTCGCATAGAAGCTGGGCAAGAATCAAACAGATGGATTTCTAATTCCAAGTCTTCAAGTAAAGAAAAACAGATAATGACAGCTTTATGTAGTTATTCAAGACCTAGAAAACAAGGAAGGCAGCTTGGAATTACTGAGAGCAGGATTTTAATTAGGTCATGCTTCAGATGACCCAGGAGAAAACTTCAGTAGACAAGAACATTGAAAGATTGAGGGTGGCAGCATAATGCAGGGAAAGATTATAAAATACCAATTTTATGAATTAATGTAGTAACAAAATGACAGAGGGTACATGTAGCAAACGTGTTTTAGGCTCGATTTCCTAACTGGTCAGAAGAGGAAGTACTTTAAAGATAGCAGTCTAGCACATCATAGATTTTTAGCCCTCAAAATGCCTGAAAAGCATCCAAAAATGTTTGGGAAACATTGAGAAATCCAACATTTCTACAGTGACTGTGGATGCTTGATCATAAACAGGGTCAGACAGACAAGAACAGACAAATGTGGTAACAGAAGGTTTCTGTAAAGCAAAATGTCTTAATAGTACTAGGCAGCAATAAGCTTGGGGGGAAAGGAGGGGGAAAAGCAAATGAAAGTTTAAATTAATCCAAGGATATCTTTTCTTGCACTGGAGTAAAGTCAAATGGTGACAAATTAGGTCTCAGCTTTCCAAAAATAAAGGGGGCTTGATTTTATGCAGCAGAACTTAAACAACACGCTGAACATGAGATGTAAACTTCTCACTTACGGACCAGTGTCAGTACCAGGCGCCATGAATCGATGAAAAGAGTAAAATTTGTTGTACTACAAATTACTAGAAGCTATTTTCAAAGTTATATTCCAGGCAAAAAAAAAAAAAATTAAAAAAAATTAATGCGATTGAACTTGCAGAGTAAGCAGCGATCCTTTTCACAGACACAACAGACATTCCTTCATGATAGCATGTTTGTTATCACGCGAGCAACACATCATAGAACATGGAGCCAAAAATCACTTGGCTGATGTGGACTCAGACACAGACGGGGCTATCTTACAAGCAGAACAGAGAGAATAAGCAAAACAATGTCATGCTCTGCCACGACAAGCCATTAGCAGCTAACTGGCAATTTGATTAAAAAAACACATTTGTCAAAGTAATACTAAGATACATACTTAGACTAGCTTTATGTCAAATTTTCCAGAATTATTTAAAGGCAGTCTTTTTGCATGTATGCAATAGTACTTTTTTCACAATTAAAGGAAATTTGAGGGAAAAAAGGGTTATTTAGTAATAACATTAGAAAAATAAGTGTCCTTTATCCTAATAATGACCAGGATTAGAGACTTCACTCCACTTCTATCAAAATGCATGGGTAAAAAATGCTGGCAAATGACACTAGACTAACACAATAAACAAGAACCTTCCTATCTTATCCAAGTTGATTTGGAAAGCAAATACAATCAAGATGTGTGACATATATGGGATAATTATTTTCTGGTTATTTATTAGGATCTGCTAAGAAGACTTAATGAAGTCACTGGGATCTCTGCAGAGGCACAATGTTCCAAGCTAGCCCTTTCTATCAGAATGCTGATGCATAAAACTGTAGGCTGGAGTAAAGAATCTCCTTTTCCTGAGAAAAAAATGCTAGATGACATAGAATATTTTAATAGCAGAAACATTTAAGCCCTACAAAACACTAAAGCTATGAAATAGAATCAAACTAATTTAACGGATTTATGTAATAAAGGGCCAACCCTCCCCACTAGGTAAGCTAGAAAGAACTGGGAGTCTTCACAGATTTCCTTGCTGAGGCCAAGAACTCTTCCTGCCCTGAGCTATATAAATGGAGTGATCCCCATTTATATATGAACATACCATCCTCACTGAACAGTAGCTGGAGCGGGGTTAAAAAAAACAGAAACAAAAAAAGCCCCAACCCACGAATGCACACAGAAGTTACCTCAGATATCTGGGAATGCTGGGTGACTTAGAAGGGCAAGTTATTATTATGCCTTGGAAGCTAAAATTTAACCAAGCTGGCCAGTTTTCAGTACATGACAACAGCCTTAAATACAACCACTTGGCTGATGTAGGATTAAACATGGAATCAAATATTTTACAAACATAATAGAAGAAACAAATCTATTTCCGTTGTTTTCATATATACCTCTCAATAGTCTTCATCAATACTATTTTACTAATACTTCAGTACTTGAGCTCACCAGCATTTCAGTTACTAGATTTCTAAAAAAAATAATAATAATAATAATAATAATAATAATAATAATCCCCCAAAATAACACCAAACCCTAACGTGTCCAGTTCTCCACTTCGCATTTTGATGTAAGACTTCCATGCATTCATTTTACCAACGCCAAGCTTCTGATCGAGTGTAATCGGAGCACACCATCACCTGTTACACCCAGTTCTAACACTAGCACCTTCCCTGATTGTGCAGGTGCAACAGCCTTCACTGGATCCTTGTTTCATTAGCTTTGTTGGTTTTCTGTCAACTAGTTGAAGTAGAAAAAAAATCACTCAAATTTACTTAAACATGGTTTAGTTATAGCACTCACACAGAACTGCCAAACATTTCACTTTCTGTAATTTTTATTTCCAGTAAAGATTAATAGCAAAGTGCTGACGTACAAGAAGCTATCTTAGTTATCGGTCTTTAGGAGGATTAGGATTCTTGCGTCTTCTGTGATACCTAGAATTAAAAAGAGCTGCAGTGAATGCCAGCTTGGGACAGTCTTCCGTTCTCCTGACATTTCCCCCCCGCCCCCGGTGAGTGGTCTGGAGGTTACACAAGGAAGCAAACCAGAAGATAGACAAGCACAACCCATCACCACTCATTAGATGTCGTCTCTGTTCACTGAGTTACATAATGCTACTCATTTCTATTGCTGCATCTGCTACAAGCACGCAATAATCCAATCAGTTCTACAGCTGAGTAGGTACAAAAGCTGCTGTTTAGCCTTAATCCTTTGTGTGAAGTTAATTTTATCACATGGTCAGCTTTTCCTTTGGCTAAAATAATTGCTACAGAACAAAGAGACTTGACGTTTAAAGGAGTTATGCCACTGTACCTTAAAACAGTGTAATATTTTGCAGGCAAACTACAAACCAAATTCTTCACAACAAAAATGATCACTACTTTCCTCTTAATTACCCACCCTAAAACAAGGAGGATCCTGTTTGATGCTCATTAAAGTGACAGCTACCCTTTGGCCACAGAAAGTTCTACCATGTCATTCCTTTTATCTACCCCTAAAACATAGTAACTAAAAAGTTTTCTGTGGACAAAAATAATATAATTCTGCCTGTATCAAGTCTCTAGAGCTATAAATTAGCAGCTACCAGGTAACATGGACTGGAAAGGAGTAACACAAACTAGAATGCCATGTGTTTCCAGAGGTGTATCTGAATGTATACAGTTCCTAAGCTCAGTCGTGCATATTTAGACTGGACATTAGGAAAAAATTCTTCACAGAAAGAGTGGTCAGACACTGGAATAGGCTGCCCAGGGCGGTGGTTGAGTCACCATCCCTGAATGTGTTTAAGAGTCAGGGGAGAACTTTGTAGAGTAGGGCTGATGGTTGGACTCGATAATCCCAAGGGTCTTTTCCACCCTGAACGATTCTATGATTCTATTTGTATCTCTCCTCCTCCTCGCTTTCTGAGTACAAGGTGCACCAAGGTGCACTTTTCACCATTTCAAATGGAAAACCTCTACTATTCTGAAGACTGAGAATCATCCTCCGGAAGTTCTTTTCTGAAAAGGTGTTAAGGAGTAGACAATGCACATTTCTAAGCTGTATTTGGTCATATCCACTGAGAGTATCTTACATACTAGATTCTCTTATGCTGTGTCCTGGTCTGAGGATTTATGCAACTTTAATAAGTCACCTCAACCAGTAGTGAACTGGATGGTATGAGGAATTTCTATTCTGAGACAGATTTTAGAAAAAAAAAATTAAAAAAAATTGCAAAGTCTAACAAAGGGGCAGTGTTAAAAAACCCTTACAAAATACAGTCTTCCGTTTACTCAACACTGCATTTAAGATTTTATGTAGCAGCCCATGGGCTAGGAGTATCTTGTGTCACATGACTTCTGCTAGGTTGAATCTAGTCATTAAATTATTCCTATACCTCCTTTTACATCCCAAAGGAACAAACGTTGAAAAAATAAATACTTACTGTCCCACAGGATACCAGCGATGTTTTGTTGTGTAAAACATTTTGCTGAGCTCTTCAATTGTAGGACCTCTACTGTTCTTCAGTTCTTTTTCATTCAATCTGGATTTCAGAACTTGATCAAGGTTTTCTTCTTTATTATTCACTGGATCTGGCCGTGGTATGGGCTATAAAAACAGTAATGTATATATTTCCTTTTTCTCCTTTTTTTTTTTTTTTTTTGAGAAAAACCAAAAAGCTAACCTACATAAATTACAATTTAGTCTTAACAACTGAAGCCGAAGGCATACAGAAGAATGTCAGCTCACCACACCCTCACCCACCCTGAAAATAAACCTACCACTGTGCAGCAGATGTCTGGAAACTTCTAATTACCCCAGGTGCTACAGCTGATTACCCTTCCCCTAAAATCAGCACTGCTGTCATCATTATTGCTGATCGCATCCTTACAATTCACTAGCTGAATCATAAGCTTCAATTCTACTCATACAAAAGTACTCATGTTATTCCTATTTAGAAATTTATTCATAGTGACGATCATCCTTGCTAAAAAAGCCTTTAGATGATTTGTACCTTGGAGACGAATGTCAGTTCCTAATTGTTTGTGCATCTGCTTAGACCAAGATGTTTGTTCTCAACCTGAAACCTAACTATTAACACCATTACAAGTATTTTTCCTTGTTTTTGTCTTTTACACCTGTTTTCCCTGAGACATACAACTGACAAGTTTAAAAATACTGATAAGTAGCTTGCAGGCAAAGAGCACTAAAGTGTTTTAAGTTTTCAACGGAAAGTTTTCACATTGGGTACTTCAGCAACACAGCCACCGTTTGCAGTATCTCACTAGCACATGAGAACTGGAAATTGCAACAAAAAGTGTATGCTAGAAAAGCCTATCTAGACTTACATTCATCAGTGTAAAGAACACATTGAAAGTACTACTGATAGATAAACATTCAATATTTAAGGGTTGGGTTTTTTTGTGGCGTTTACAAACCCGGAGTGCTGAATGGAATTTAAAGCTCAAGTTGAAACCAGCAGCAGCACTTCTTTATAAAGCCTCTTGCCCAAACTGCTGCATCTGTACACAGTAAGACAGGTGAACTATAAACTGCATTTCACACATCCTCTTTGAGGAGTATGCTCATAGACAGACACTAGTTTTCTCTGTAGAGCACAAGCATTTGAGTGCCTCATTTCATTCTATTTGAGTTACTGTATGCTGTGATATCTGCGCATTCTTACTCTGCATCTTCCCCTTAATTCAACTAAGAATAAGGTCCTCCTCATGGCAGCAGCTATAGTCATCATTCACTTACTTTTTAGTACGTGATCAGCATGTCTGTGAAGTATCTCAGTATTTCAAATTAAAAAAAAAAAAAAAGATGCCCTAAAGACTCAAAATTATGAACTACTTATGCCTTTGCAAGAGTAAGAAATATAAATGTGTACATTTGGACATACTTTTGTATGCTCATATGGAATCTCAAGTGAAGGGTGGTAGCAGACGATTGTCTTCAAATCTGATGTCAGTGCCAGTTCCACTTTGCTATAAAAATAAAAAAGTACACTCTTAAATACATCCTTACAATTTTCATAAATGCTGAGCAACCAAGCAGCCAGAATCCCCAAGAAAACCAGATTTGCCCCTGCGTTTATGAATCCTTAAGAATCTTCTATAAAATAAATCCATATAAAATAAGGGTCACAAATACTTGATCTGAACTCTGAACTTTTTTTTTTTTTTGTTTTTGGCCATCTTCATTTTTCTTTTTTGGATGGAGAGGTAAAAAAAAAAAATTAAGGATAGCTGGAAATATGGGTTGGAAAAAATCTTTTGGTAAATGTTTGAATAATTGCACACAAAACCATAGCAAAAGACAAGGATAATGATTTCTAGGACAACATGCCTTTAGAAGATGTATGGCACCTACAAAAGAAAGAATACGAAAGAAAGCTGTGTTTGGAGTTCCAACTTTTATATTTGGTAACAGATGATGATCCTGATGAATGAGAAGTCTGCTGAGAGGTTCCTTGAGGGAATATGACTTTTCTCATCTTCCTCCCCCTTCCCATGACACATTACCTTCCTAAAACCTTGTATGACAGGTGCTGTGCTTCTCACTACATTTTTATCATCTTTTCTGTTTTCTAGGCAAGTTTCCCATGCAGCAGCACAAAAATACCTGGACTTCGTCTTAACAACAGGCATCAGTGAGAATGACTGCTCTTAGCTACTTTTGCTCTTCCACAAACAAAACTGCAGGAGTCCTGGGGTCATCACCATGTTTAGAATGAGTCCTGTATGATTTTTCATTATGCTTATTTTTTGAAATATTAGCTTCACAATCATTACGATCGGAACCAACACTTTAGTTAAAATCATTATGTATATCCAAAAACTGGCAGAAGATGTATTTGATACCATTATATGACAACCTCACAAGAGAGAAAGCAGTCCTGGAATAAACATCACATGAAAAGGCCACACATCAAAGCATGTTTAAGTACCAATTGTAGTCTTCAGGGAGAAGTGAGTATGTAGATTTACGGCAAGCACCATCTGAAAAAAAACAACAAACAAGAAAAAAAACCACCATTGTAAAAAAAAGCAGAGCTGTGCCAAATTTGAGAATGTTTACATTTTCATTCTGTTCTAAGTCTTAATCGAGGATTATAATTGTACTCAGTTTTAGATCAACAAAACCCAAACACTGTCTAAACAGAAGTTCACTTTACTACACAGATTTCTAGCGCAATTAAAAATATGGTATTTAGGTAGCTATGGCCTACATTTACCTTTCCAATTGTGTTGTTTTCCTAAGAAAAAAAAAAAGAATCACAGTATGAACAAAATACCTATATATTTCACCATTAGAGCATATTCTTTATATATGCAAAGAATATTACCTTATGACTTACAGGGAAGATCGTGGTCTCGTCCATAACAATATTTATTATAAAAATCAAATTTTTACTTTGCTGGTGACTGCTATACATGCTACACAAAACACAGAACTATAATGTCCTGGCTGCCGTAACACTAGAGTACTTTACACCTCTCCCCAGGTTCCTGTTGCTCCAAGGAAAGCAATCACAATGAATTGCAAGTGGTAACGAAGGCCTGTTGGCATCTGTACTAAGTGGACTGAGGGAAGGTATTATCTCCCTCTACTCAGCACCTGTGAGACTCCATCTAGATACTATGGCCAGTTTGGGGCCCTTTAATGAAAGATAAACTTCAATGAGTTCAGCAAAGACCCACCAAGATGGTCAGGGGGTGCAGCACCTGCCCTGTGGGGAGAGGTTGAGGGACTGGAGCTGGCTCAGCCTGGAGCAGAGAGAGTTCTGGGGAGACCTAACAGCAGCCCCCAGTATGAGGACTGTGGTTAATGAGGAGAGGGAGCCAGTCTGTTCACAGTGGTGCACAGTGGGAGGACATGAAAAAACAGCCATTAGGTTGAAACAACAGGCTCTGGCTGGATATGTAAAAAAATGTTTTCCCCACAAGGACAGCCTGGGACTGACTGGGGCTCAGGCAGGTCTGTGCAGTCCCTGCCCTTGGAGATGTCAAAGACCCAGCTGCAGCTGGGCTCCAAAGCCTTGAGCAAGCTGGTATGATTGCAGGGCAGAGCCTGCTCTGAGCAGGAGGCTGGACTACAGACCACCTGAAGCTCCTTCCAGCTGAGTTTTCCCATGATTCCATTCTCTTTATTTTTTTTTCCATAGAATCATTTAGGTTGGAAAAGACCTTTAAGATCATCGAGTCCAACCGTAAGGCTAATGGAGGACAGGCAATAGTCACAGTCCCTTATAAAGGAGCCATTCTATAGGCATTGTGCCTTCCACAACCACGTAGGTGTGCATGCCTAAGAGGGGCCTGGAAGGTGCCTGGAGTTGACTTGTACTGGCAAACCCCTTCCTTTGCTGCTGGAACCTGACACAAATCCACATGTAAGCTTCCGAGCCCAGTGAAGCTTCTTCTACCACTACACTTTAAGAACTGAGTTACAATCACGAGACTAGAACCCAGACTTCGCATGTTCTGAGTCTTCTGTTTTCAAATCAGTCATAAAAAGGTTTCAATATTTTTCTGATGTTATTTTATGTAGACCATCTTTAGCTTTAATACAAACTGGATTCTTCTTGGCTGTTCATAATGGAGAGGGAGAGTATTCAGTGTGTCAAAACTGGGAAAGCTGGAAGAATCAAGAAGAAACTTCTGTGCAGCCATTTTCCTCTCAGAAATATTTTAGCTGTAAAATTCTTAAGCTTAAATTTAGATATAGCTAATATATTTAACTGTATATTTTAGGCATTAAATTCTTAAAGTTAGAATTTGCTAGCACTTCCATGCTTTAGTTATAAGATTTAAACCATTTTTAGTTATTAAGAAGTTGAGTTCTTGTAAAATGTTACTGCAAGTAGTTCGTATTTCTTCCTAATATTTCTCTTCCCCCCTTGCCCACTAACCTCTAAAATGTAACATATCCATTATATTTTCTCAATACTTGTCTTTTCTATCACCTTTACTATCTCCCCCACATCTTTCTATTGACACCTGAAACATAGACACAAAGCTAAGAAATAATATTGCCTGTTGTCACTTGTTCTCTGTTTAAGTAACAAGATTTTACTGTAGCCTTTTCTTACTGCTGTTTGTAAGCCTGAAAAAATAAATTCAAATCTTCAAATATAATCAGGGGTAAGAGGGGTGATATTTACAAAGTAATTAGTAAGTTAAAGGAGTGTCATATGCAGACCATGGAAGCTCTAAAAGAAAAAAAAAAAAACAAATCAAGATATCCTTTAATTATTAGCCGAGAACACAGAATATCAGACTTGATTCTATTAAAATAAAAATTTATTTCCACGCCTCCATTACTTTAAACAGTATAGGAAAGAGGCTCTCAAAGAACAAATTTTAATATAGGACTTAGACAAATTCATCACTACTTACTCTGCAGCAGGGCCTGCTTACAGGTTGCTACTGAACGCATCCAAAAGAAGCTGGACCACGCAGTTCTAAGTGATGTTGCCATGCTGACAGCAGAGAGGAAACCAGTCCTGGACAAGATGGAACTCAAACAGACACCGTATCCTTTTTTATTGCAAAACACCCTGTGAAAGAAACCAGTTTCGTAACCGTTCAGGGTACAAGAGACCGTCAATTTAATTTCCTGAATATCTTAAGGATAAATAAAATTTGTGCAGTATATTCTTTATTATTTTTCAGTTGTTTAGAAGTCTGTATTATTTAAGATACTGGAACCTGCCTCCTTAGTAGTTAAATGTGGTACAAAACTTTATTTACCGAGAGGTACGCTTTGAAAGTACATCATTAACTTTAAAAAAAGTTTCCAAGCTTGCATCTTGTCACAGTTTTTCTACTGGTACTCACGCATCAAAGTTTTGCGCCCTTCCTTACATGTACTCCACAGAATTATTCCTGAAACATGCTTTTCTTTTCATAATGTAAATATCATCGCCCAGTATAAAAACAGAAGCGCTTACAAATAATACTTGCTGTAGTTAACAAACTGTCTAGATGCAGCTGGTCTCAGCTGTCTCAAAAACAATACACCTAAAAGCTACGAATACCTAAAGTATTATCCCAAATTTCACAGAAGCAGAAAGGCACATATAAACATCTTAGGTTTTCACCGCCTGCAGATGGAGGAAAAAAATTGCTTCGAACTTATAATGATGCTTAAAAAAGCATAACTGGAGACAGTTTAACAGTTTAAAGATATACTGATAAAAAAGAAAGAAACAAGACCCCTTTAAAACTACTTCACATTAAGTGCTTCAGTGCATCACGAGAAATGTGCATTTTCCAATTTTGACAAATAATTAATAATGATTTTCTTTATCTGTGGCGAGTGCTACTGAAGTCAGAGAACGCTACCACAGCACCTACAGAGCGGCTCATAACCTGCCCGGGACAGCTGGTTACAAAGGAGGCCTGAGGCACACGGCGCATCCGGGCCGCCCCGCGGGAGGACGGGGTTCCACCACCGGCCCGCTCTCGGTCTCGCCTCTAGGACGGCCACAGTTTAAATCGGGGCATTCCCGCCCCTGAGGCGGCACACAGGAAACTCTTAAAGGCCTGTCAGCAACGAGCAGGGATACCAAACCTCACGCTTCTATTATTAAAGAAAAGGCGAAGCGGCCCGACCTCCCTCTGCCCTGCCCGCAGACACGAACGCTCTCCCGACGCAGAGCGCAGCCACGGCCAGGCGAGAACCGCTGCCTTGATCCCTGCCCGCCTCCGGCCAGCCGTTACCTGGGCGGCCGCCGCCGCGTCCCCTCAACCGCCCTCCACCGACCAACAGCACCGGAAGACGGCACAGAGCGCCCTTCCGCTTCCGGCGGCGGCTCGCCCCGCAGCACGCCGGGAAGCGTAGTGCGAGCGGGCCGGCGGGTAGGGCCTATCCCGGGAGGGGCCGCCGGCACCTCCCTCCCTGCCCAGCACCGCCCCGTCCCGTCCCCGGCCGCAAACCCTGAGGTGCTTGGAGACCCGGTGTGCGGCGGCAGCGAGTCCCTTTGGCCGGCGGGTGTGGCCCGGACCCGCAAATGAGGCGGCCCCTCATGGCGGTGATCAGGACGGAGGGGGACGGCCTCCTCGGTGCCCCCCGCCCTGTCCCGTTGAGAGTCCCTCTGCTTGGCCTGCCAAAGCGTCGCAGTACCTGTAATGCCTTTTCACGGGGAAGGCCTGGGTTTTATGTACGTAAAGTAGCACATTTTTCATACTTAAGGGGTTCAGAAAACTCACTGCAATGCCCCACACACCCTGCTGCTCTGGGGCTACTTGCTGCGCTTCTTTCGGAGACCGAGTCCCAAGGCGTTTCAAAGACAATGTCATGTTTACACAAGATTGATAAAAGACAAGAAGTAGAGACAAACATCAGTTACCTGGTCTGCTGTTCTCGTACCTGAAACGGCTGCAGCGCTGTGAGCTCTCACACACCCGCAAGGCATCTCTAGTCACCTCAGCCGACTGTGTCTCAGTTCCTTTCACAGAATTACTCTTTCGGAGAGCCTTGGAATAATGCCTTCTGGAATGGCTGCAACCTGTTCCTGATATCTTCATACCATTCCATCTTCTCTGGTGGTTGACTGTGGTACACCAATTGTATGCAGTTGTTGGTGGAAGCCTCACAATTTCAGCAATGTCTAACTTTGTTCTGTAGCTGCGAAGTTGTAGTTACTCTGATAACTTCCAGAAGCATAGCCAGAAATCACTAGCCAAGAGGTGATTGTTCCCATTAGCAGTGGCAAAGGTTTCTTTTTGAATGTTTTTCCTGACAGACATCCATTCTGGGCCTTCTTGCAATACCAGATTCAGTAAGCCATAGACAGAGGGGGAAGACACGGGCCAAAATGTATTACATACTACTCAGAGAGATGCAACCAAGGTGGGAGACCACATCTCCACTACAAGACTCCTCCATATTTGCGGAGATCAGCTCTCTCCATTGTTCCCATCAAGTTTCTATGTGCAGCTACAGGGGGGTCTGATCTGGGCTCAAGCATCAAACAGAAGCAACACGGCTCTATGTATCTTCTGCTGTGTACCAGCTCATTATTCCCACAAGGAAATCCTTCTACTAGGATAAGGGCAGCCCTTGGATGAAGAACAGCCTTTTGAATCTGAATACAAGCAAGATGGTGGTTATACTGATGGACAAAGAAAACATGTTGAGGATTTTAAGCTCAAGGATAGTGTGAACAAAAATAAATAAATGGTTATAAACATTATGAAACAAGTGCGGCCTGGAAATTAAAAAAAATGAGTGAAACTGCATTTAAGGAGTAAGCTTCAGTCCATAGGCATAGTGGGGATAAACAGTTACCTCAAAGTTTACGGCCAGGAGCAGACTGTGACAACCGAGGGAACTGCTGCTCAGGATTCTTGCCTTTCTCCTGGACAGTGTGACAAACCGGTATGTGAATGCACCTTGCTACAAGTCCCTTAGTGCAGAACACTGTTGTGTGCGCTACGTGTGTGTGTTTGTGTGTGAACCTGTGACACAAGCACATTAGGCCTTGTTCTAGTTTCCTAGGTAAAATTAAGGCTTTTCTGACTTTTCTTGAAGGTGCTGATGACTTAGTTGTCATAGCTTCTTTAAAAGATTGCATAAACTCAGTGATGATGATGACTGTGGTTGGCACCTCTGATTCTTAGATGCTTTCTCTAAAGGATATTGTTCATCCATTCAGGAGACAAAAGTCCTTTGCTGTCCAGTGGAAGCCTTTCACAGCGGGAGACCACTGCAAATCACACCTGCTTCTTGCTCCAATATAAGACATGTGTTTGGTTTTGTTTAACTTATCTTCGCTATGTTGAGCAGCATCTGTTGGAAAAATTAGTTTTTCAAAACCTCTCACTAGCCCCTTAGGAAATTGCCCTCTCCAGAAATAAATAGGAGATCTTGATATGCTCGGATATATCAGTCATCATTGCAATATAAGCTGCCTGTGGTGCTTCTACATTACTGTTTCCTGTATCGATTTATTTGCTTTTATCAAGACAATTTATTTGCTGTTCAGTGCCATATGTATATTCTGAGGACAGCATACAGACACATACTCCTAGGTATGCGCGCTCTTTCTTCTCAGACAGAAGTTTGAAAAAGTAGAGTTTCTGATGTTACTGATGAATGTGAACAAGTCTTCTAACAGCGGGATTTCATAGGCTGGTAGTATTCAGTTCTTAACAGCTAAGGAGCTAATTCATCAATAAGATTGTAAAGAACAGCAAAAGATCTTGAATTTGAAGTTGTGTGGGTTTTTTTGACAAATGTTACACTACATTTTTTTCAATTGCACCATGTTAATTTTCAATTGTTGTATTTTATTTCCACATAGAAAATGCTACATGGTTCTCTGGGGGAAATTTTGGATTCCAGACAGGAGGGCAGCTACCAGGACAATTACTGGTGTCTGTTGCCTAGTGATACCACATCTTTAGTCTTCTCTTTCACATCACTGCAATGGAATATCACTTGCAAGGTTCATCAGAATTTGTTAGCAATCTTCTGTCCCTTCTGTGAGCTCATCGGGAACGCTTGACAGCCCTCTGGAATCTTAATTCACAAAACAGCCTTCACTAGGTTTTTTCAGATTCCTTGATTTTTATAGCCTCACTGCATAATTAGTTTTAAATTAGAGGTAACCTGTGGGTATTTCTGTAAAGATTTTATTCTGGAAATGTGTGCTTTAAAAACAGCACTGTAGTGGCAAATCTTGTAACTTAAATCCTGGTTCTAAAAGGTTACAATTGAAGGTACTGCAGAACTTTATTTTTATTTTTCAAAAACTAAGCCGCATTCCCTGTTAAGCTTCCAGGCTATTTTTAGACAGCTTCTATAAAAAGATTTTTTAGGAGATGGTAGATGCGGTCTACCCCCTCCCTGACACATAATGTTCTGCGAGTCTATTCTTAGAACCATGTTCTGACAGATTACAACTTTCTGGTAGGGAGATGGGAATTGCTTAAGGACAGCTCAGAAGCATGACTACACACTTCTCCAGCATGTCTGGAGATGGGGTTATTAATAACTGCCAACAGCCTTGCTTGCTTCAGCAGGTTGTAGACAGCAAAGAAGGGAGCTGCTCACTCTGTATTGGCTTAACTAACTGATAAATCAGTTGCCCTATAGCTAGGCAACAAATTCTGTGTAGTAATGAGGTCAAGATTATGTTTGTTGGCTCTGCTTTAGAAGAACAAATTTATAAATCAGAGCTGGCATCTGGATTGGTGTGGATTTTCTGTAAGCAGTTGCACACACATACACCCCTCATGGGAAATGGAAAATTGGGACTTGGCTGTTCTAGCTCTTTTGCTTCAGTGGCATATTTGGGAAATTGTTTCTTAGTAAAATCATTCAGGCTGCTCAATAGAAAACTGAATATAATAATTTTTTTTTTTTCGTAGAAACCAATGTTTCAACACCTTCCAGGAATAAGCGTTCAGTTTCCTTTGTTTACTTTAAATCTGGAGTAGAAGAGATACTATAAAATCATACCTAGAAGTGGAACTGAATTTGTGAATGAATGGGTTGGTTTTATTGCAAAGGTAGTGTCTTAGCAGCAATGGAGATGGACAAGCTTTTGCTCCTGAAATGATGTATCTTAATCTTTCTCAGCTTATTCTATAGATTTAGGATAGAAATTTCTAATGAGACATGGTAGTTTAGTTATGGTCTTAATCCTCAAATTTTCTTAAGTTATACAGTAGCCAGGCAGGTTTCTATTTTTTAAGTCAATCTGTAAACACCCAGAGTAAACACCAATGCTTCTTTCAATAGGCTACCTTCATTCTTTAGCAGATCTCATGCCATCTCGTCACTGGTCCATTCGTCACATACTGTCCTGGTAAGGAGTCAAGCCGCAACTGTAAATAACAGATGTCAAAACTAAAGTGCCTGTAGTGGTCATCAGCAGCCTAAATAATTCATGTTCCTGTTGATTACTGTAGTTCAAGTAAGCAATATTATGCCTCTATTCAAGCAGCCACTTAATGGAAAAAAAATCAAAAGTTATTTGCTACAGTGAAGGCTCCTACTCACAGAAGCCCATTCTGATGTCCTAAATTGGTAAAACATGTAACTGGGGATATTTTTTTCTTCTCTCAGTACAGTTTTGCCCAGTGCTGCCAGTTAAGATAATTCAGAAATTGTCCAGTGATTCTTACAGTTAGTGCTAAGTGAAAACCACTGCACTTCTGTGCCTCAGTTTCTCCATTTGTGCACAGGGATCATAACAACTCTTGTAAAATACTCTGGAATTTACTGAAGAACATTTTAAATATGAAATCTAGGTATTACTGTGGTAATTAATTCTGTACATAGATCTGTTTTTTGCTGTTGAACAGACTTTCTACAGTACTTGACAAAAATATAGACATGCTTTAATGCAAAATAAAGAATCTGGGGTTTGAGATAGAGTTGTAATTGCAGTAAGACTTTTGTAAGATTGCAAAGAGAGGGTAGGAGGAGGAAGTAAGATTAGTCAGCCACAGGCTCAGCTGGCCTGGAAGCACCCACTCAGTGAGTAACTCGATGACAGCAAAAGCTGTCGCAGGAAGATGGTCAGCAGCTGTGTTGAATTGTTCTGGGAGTATTAATTGCATAATTGCTATTATTTGTTTACCTTTTCTGCCTACAGTGACATCAGAGAGTGCTTTGTTGATGAATAAGGTGGTTGCCTAACTTTTTTCTCAGAACCGCTGTAGTGCTGGTGATGACCACAGATTTGTGGGAGGAGGATTGTGCTCTCCATCCTGGCCTTCACATTGGTGCGGTGGGATGAGATCGGCTCAGCCAGTAGAACAGGTCACTGCTGTGGGAAGGGGTAATCTGTATGTGCCACATCTCACTCTGTTTCCTGCTGCTTCTCGTGCCAGCTCTGATGCCTCAGTGAGCTGGTCAGAAAGGAAACCTGGCCAAAAAAACACACCTACGTTGCCCCTACAAGGGGCAATTTCACTCCTACTTGTGTTACTCTACCTTTTGTTGTCTCTGGTGCTTGCTAGACCCCACTGTAAGCCAGATCGATTCACCAGTCCAGCAGAAGACCAGACTAAATGGCTGGGTTTCTGCCAAGTTAGTGCATTGAATCAGCTCAGCAGAATCTGACAGGCTCCAGGAGTGAACAGCGTGGAAAACGCCTTGTGTGAGGAAGGAAGGTAGAAGGAGTGAGATGGGAAGAGGAAGCGAGAAGTCCTCGTTTTGACAGATTGACTCAGCTGTCTGGTATAACTTGACCTCAAATGTATGGTTTCACACTATCCCTAATGCAGTGAACTACAGACAGTCCCCCTTCTCACGCCCTCAGGTGTCGATGGGTTCCTGTCCCCTTTCTTATGCCAGACCTACACAGCTGCGTGACTGGGTCACGCCAGTCACTGCTCACTAAAGAACTATTCACACTTTTGATCAGTTCATCTTCCATGAGATCATGATGTGAGCTGAGGGAGCAGCGGTGTGTGGCAGAGGAGGAGGGCAGGAGCCCTCTTTAGCAGCGATGCAAATACAAAGTGGCGTAGCCCTGAGATGAAACTACACCCTAAATAACCACTGTGGAGGCAGGCCTTGGTGGAGCTGGGCTGTAGGAATGAACTCTGATTTAAATGGGCATCACATGTGTCACCAGTCTTATTGAACACTGTACCTAAATTTCCTCTGAAACGCAAATATAAGTGTTGCTTATAAAAGACAACCAAAACTACATTTTCAGGTGATCTGAACTCAGAAGCAAAGCCTCAGGGAGCAGCAAAGGTGGCACTGCCCCCTCCAGGTGGGGGAGCCAAGGGCCAAGTGGTGACCCCACCAATGGGGCGCAGCCCCACCATGCCAGAGGCAGGTGAGCAGAGCAGGGCAGCTACCGCAGTGGGCCTGTTGGTGGTCCAGGGGTCATCAGGCAGGACATGGTAACAGGCCGGGTCCAAGGCTGGTCCGGGAGCTCCCAACACACAGGGGGACACAGCTGAGGTGTAGCTCAGGAAGAACTGAACACCCAAGCCCATCAGAGGGTGAGGGTGGAGGCCTCCACTGAGGCTGTCACAGCAATTAAGGTCTAGTTGTGCACTCATCGCCCTGACACGAAGCAGTGGAGTCAAAATAGCATCTGAAAAAGACTTTACTCATCTAAGAGTGGTACAACCATCCAGACTCTTGTCTGTTTATCTTGAACTGTTTATCAGCATATACCTGACAAAATACAGGTGTATAATACACCCAGATTTCCTCACATTCCTCCTGAGGTGCAGGGTATATTTCAGGATATTAAGGGAGTAAAGAGTTAGCGATTGCTAGTGCTAAGACAGCATCAGATGGAACTCCAGGCAATGAGTTCTAATGAAAAAATTCAATTTAATTAAAAAAAAATCAATCTAAATTACTTCCAAATACATAGCATCTATAATCTTTCAGCCTAGCAAAAGAAAAATACCAGGTTGAGTCAGAGAGGGCAGCTGTTTAAATGAGGATGCACGACTTCACTAGTTACTATACTCAGGATGAAAGCAGATCTTTTTCCCCATCAAACCTTTATTTCTTTTTTAAAAAAAAGAAGATTGCTGAACCATTCTGCAAGTTTTGACAAACTACATGTGTGGCACTGTGGAAAGCTAGTTTATCAGATCTACTTTTTCTTCTCTCCTTTTCTCCTCTCTGTCCCACTTCCCATGCCCTCCAAGAGACTTTTCATTTTTTTAGGTGGTTTTCATGGCATTGTTGTATGTTTAATGATATACATGGCTTTGAAAAACTGTATGGATAAAGAATACCTGTGCCATACTGTTCAAAATAAATAATCTTGCAGGGAAAAATAAATACATTTTAGGAAGAACCTTGAACTCCAGAGCAGGAGTGCTGAAGTACTGTTCTACCCAGGGAAGCGGAAAGCAGAAGCATGCTAGGCTGGATCACCTGCAGTGCTTCTCCAAGGATGTCTTCCAAGACACATGCCAAATGGAGGATATGCACACAGTGTGGTGCAGGCTGCGGTCCAGAACCCAGTTACGGTGGCAATAATGGCTGAATGGAAAATCCTGAAGGACAGGCGTGGACACTGGGAAGTCCTTGGGTTGGGAAAGCACCTGGAAGATGCAAGAACTTCCATGGGGTGTGGCTAGCTTAAGAACACAAAGCTCCCTTGGCACTTACGTATCTTGTTCCAGCTCTGATTCAGAGGATTAAGTTGTCTCCTTTGGGAATTTGAGAATGCTATAGAAGATGGACAATTTTTACAGTATTTTTCTCCTGGGCAACATGCCTTGGCACAGAAGGAGTGCAAAGAAGCAAAGTCTAAAGCCTGTATTCTGGAGTAGCCAGATTGGATGGCTTTTCCAGCACCTATATGGACACTCAGGGATTTCTGCAGCAGTCCTTGCAGGAGCCAGAATGACTTAACAGAACAATCTAAATCTTTGTAGATATGACAACAGAAAGCAATGTTTTTTGTTCACTGCAATCTCCTGAGCAAGCAGACTTCAAAAGCCCCTTCCTAAGAGGTGTCGTGAAAACTGCAACTTTTTCAGGATGTGGCAGGGCACTTGTTGAGCAACAAAAACTATCAAAATATAATCGCATGCTGGATTGACTTGCTGCAAATTCAGACTGAAGTAAGATTCCTGGTCTATAACACTTGAAAGGGAACACTGAGTGAAACATTCACGAGCACTTGTTTGAGACAACTATGCTCCACTTTGTTGTTGTGTCTTGCAGACACAGGGCAAGGTTCACAGAGCAGAAGTTCCAGCACTTTCAAGAAACTGAGCGGCATTTTACTTGCATTGAGCCTGAAGGCATCTTTGGCCCGTGTTTTCTTCCACTTACGCCAGCCCTGTAATGGTCAGTATTCTGGGAGAAGGGTAAAAGAAAAAAAGAAAAAAAAATAGTGGAGAAGGCAGAAACAAAGGAAATTAAGTAATTCTGCAGGCAGTGTAACAAAGTACGTTGGCTTCCAATTACTTTAGTCTTGAGCATATGGCCCCGTGAAGATTCTTTGATGTCTAACAAAGTGTTGGAGTCATGGAGTCTTTCTCCTAGTGGCATTACCAGCAACATTTTTGTTTTCTTCTGTCTTCCTACTTTCATAAAACTCACGAGGAATTGCTGTCTTTCACAAGGAATTGCTTCACCTCTCCAGATGTATCTTCATATTTTTTTGATGCTGGCAAATGCATACAAGGGTAAGAAGGGTGAAAAGGGATCATTTGGCTTAGGTACCGTTTCTGGTCTTGTTCCCTAAAACTGCCTATTGTTTTATGTGAAATTTACACAAGTTGGAGAGAACAATTTTAAAAATAACACAAATATTTGCATTCCTTCTACATACCATAGAATCATAGAATTTTTTGGGTTGGAAGGGACCTTGAAAATCACCAAGTTCCAACCCCTCTGCCATGGGCAGGGACATTTCCCACTAGAGCAGGTTGCTCAAAGCCCCATCCAACCTGGCCTTGAAAACTTCCAGGATGGGGCATCCACAGCTTCTCTGGGCAACCTGTTCCAGTGCCTCACCACCCTCACAGTAAAGAATTTCTTCCCAAAATCTAATCTAAATCTCCCCTCTTTCATCTTAAAGCCATCACCCCTCATCCTATTGCGACACTCCCCTGATAAAGAGTCCCTCTCCATCTCTCCTGTAGGCCACCTATAGGTACTGGAAGGCCACTATAAGGTCTCCTTATATGTCAGTACATCCACTAACTCAGAATGAAGGCTCCTATTTATAACTGGGTGTCATAGCAACATGATTACAAACATTTTCAGTTACTCACAAAGTTTCAAGATTATATGAACATTGATTTTCTCTTTTCACTAACCTTCTGTCCTCATTTTTTTCTCCTGACTCCATAAGCAAAGATCACTGTAATTCCATTCCTCAAAACCAATTAGATTCTCTACCCCATGTGCATGCTGCTCAGCAGTAAGCAATTATACACAGGTCAGCACTGAACTGTGGTCATCACTAGATATTGTTAATTAATTTACACCAACCTCACGGCTCTACCAAGTGACAGATGATTTGAGAATGCACTGTTGTATTTACGCCTTGTAAAATTTACTGCAAAGTAAACGTTTGTTTGTGAAGATCTGTATTCTGATTGTCTTTGTGGCTCTCCTCTGGAGTCGCTCCAACAGGTCCATGCTCTTCTTATGTTGGGGGCCCCAGAGCTGGACTCAGCACTCCAGGTGGGGTCTCACCAGAGCTGAGTAAAGGGGCAGAATCACCTCCCTCGACCTGCTGGCCACACTTCTTTTGATGCAGCCCAGGATGCCGTTGGCTTTCTGCAATGCGAGCACACATTGCCGCACACACGCGCACACACACATCCACACACACACATCCACACACATGTGCACACACCATACACACACACACCATACACACACACGCACACACACATACACACACCATACATACACACATGCGCGCGCATACACACACGTGCACACACCATACACACACATACATACATGCGCACACATACACACGCACGCGCGCACACACACATGCACACACCATACACACACACATACATGCACACGCATACACACACATGCACACACACATGCGCACAGACACACACATACACACAAACACACATACACACATGCACACACACATACACACACACATACATAGACACAAACACAAAAATGTGAGCACACACACATACAAAGATGTGTGCATACACACGTACACACACATACACACACACGCACACATACACACACATACACACAAGCACACACATACACACAAACGAACACACACGTGTGCACACACACGCGCACACACATATAAACACACATGCACACACATACACACTCACATGTGTGTGCGTGAACACACACAAACGCGTGCACACAGACACACACACTCACGCACACACACGTGTGCGCGCACACACATGCACAGACACACACATATACACACATGCGCACACACTCACACACAGAGAAACACATGCACAGATGCACATGCGCCTGCACACACACAAACATACACACACATACACCCGTGCACACACATGTGCACGCACAGATATACACACGCGCACACACACAAGTACACACACACGCGCACACACAAATATACACACACATGCGCGCACACACACAGACATACGCGCACACACACATATACACACACACGCACACACACACTTTCGCGCACACACACGTGCATACACACACAGAGACACACATACACACATACACAAACATGCACTCACACGCGCTTGCATACAGACACACGAACACACACATACACACACGTGAACACATACATACACACACTCATGCACACACACGTGCACACACACGCACGCAGACACGTGTGCACACACATACAATCACACTTGCGCACATATATAAAAATATACACACATGCGTGCACACACACACAAGTGCGCACATGCGCACACACATGCGCGTGCACACACATGCACACAATCACATACACACACAGACGCGTGCACATACATACACACACATAAACAGACACATGCGCACACGCACATATACACACATACACACACATAAACAGACATGTGCACACACACACAACTACATACACGTGTGCACACACACATACAAACATACACACACGCACACATACACATACATACACACATACGCACACACATGAGCACGCGCGCACACACATGCGTGAACACACACATATACACACATACACACACACTCACATACACATGCACACACAGAGACACGCGCACACACAGAGGCATGCACACACGCGCGCACAGACGTGCACACACACATATACACCCACAGACGCGCACACATACATAGATACACACACAGAAACACACACGTGCGCGCACTCACACACACATACACACACGCACGCACACGTGTGTGAACACACACATGCACGAACACACACGTACACACACAAGCGCACACGCATGCACACACACACTCGTACACATATACACATACACACACAGAACTACACACACGTGCACACACACATACACACACGCGCGCACACACATAGATAAACACACAAACATACAGACACATGCACGCAAACCAATGCGCACACCCACGCATACACACACACATACACAGGCACACAAATACACACACAGACACATGCACTCACACACATACACACACATGCACGTGCACACACAGAGAGACACACACACGTGCACATTCACACACATACACACTGGTTCTGTGCACGTACACACACATACACATGAGTGCGTGTATGTGTGTTAATATGTGTGTTTGTGTGTATGTGTGTGTATGTGCCTGTGTATGTATCTGTGTTTGGGTGTATGTATGTGTGTGTATGTGCCTGTGTATGTATGTGTGTGTCTATGTGTGTGTGTATATGTTTGTATGTGTGTGCGCGTGTGTGTATGTATGTGTCTGTGTATGTATGTGTGTGTATATATGTGTATGTATGTGCACGTGTGTGTATGTATATGTATGTGTGCGTGTATGTATGTGTGTGTATGGTGTGTGCATGTGTGTACATGTGTGTGTATGTGTGTGTTTCTGTGTTTCTGTGTGTATGTGTGTATGTGTGTATGTGCGTATGTTTGTGTGTGCTTGTGTGTGTGCGCATGTTTGTGTGTGTGCGCATGTGTATGTGCATCTGTATGTGTGTGTATGTGTGTGTGCATGCATTTATGTGTATCTGTGTGTATGTGTGTGTGCGTGCGTGTGTATATGTGTGTGTATGTGTGTATGCATGTCTTTGTATGTGTGTGCACGCACATTCGTGTGTGTGTTTCTGTGTGTGCATGCACGCATGTGTGTGTGCATGTGTGTTTGTGTGTGTCTGTATATGTGTGTATATGTGTGTTTATCTGTGTGTTTGTGTATATGTGTGTATGTGTTTGTGTGTATGTGTGTGCGCGCGTGTGTGTGTATGTGTGTGTATCTGTGTGTATGTGTGGTTATGTATGTGTGTATGTGTGTGTGTATGTGTATGTGTGTGTGCGCGTGTGTGTGTATATGTATGTGTGTGTGCGTGTGTGTGTGTTTGTGTATGTTTGCATATGTATGTGAGTGTATGTGTGTGTGCATGTGTGTATGTGTATGTGTGTATGAGTATGTGTATGGTGTGTGCACGTCTGTGTGTGTGTGTATGTGTATTTATGTGGGGGGTGTGTGTGTGAGCATCTGTGTCTGTGTGTATCGTGTGTGCATGTGTGTATCTAGTTGTGTGCACATGTGTGTGTCTGTGTGTATGTGTGTTAATATGTGTGTTTATGTGTGTGTGTATGTGTCTGTATGTATGTGTGTGTGTCTATGTGTCTATGTATGTGTGTATGTGTGTGTGTGCGTGTGTGTATGTATATGTATGTGTGCGTGTATGTATATGTGTGTATGTGTGTGTGCGCGCATGTGTGTATGTGTATGTATATGTATGTGTGCGTGTATGCATATGTGTGTATGTGTGTGTGTATATATGTGTGTGTATGTATATATGTGTCTGTGGTGTGTGCACGTGTGTGTGTATGTGTTTGTGTATATGTATGTGTGTGTGTGTGTATGTGGGTTTGTATGCATTTGTGTGTGTTTGTGTATGTGTGTGTATGTGTATGTATGTGTCTGTGTGTATGTGTATGTATATGTCTCTGTGTGTGTGTTTGTGTGTATCTGTGTATGTGTGCATGTGTGTGTACAATCCAGAGGGTTGTACTCAATGGCTTTAAGTCCAGATGGAGAGCAGTGACAAGTGGTGTCCCTGAAGGGTCCGTGCTGGGACCGGTACTGTTTAGCATTTTTATCAATGACATAGACAGAGGGATTGAGAGCAACATCAGCAAGTTTGCAGATGACACCAAGCTGTGTGGTG
>JAOXNO010000001.1:48575232-48593652 GCA_028565335.1 Limnodromus scolopaceus | reverse complement strand
GACATTCAAGGTGAGGCTCGACAAGGCCCTGGGCAACCTGGTCTAGTTGGGGGTGTCCCTGCTGGCTGCGGGGGGGTTGGACTAGATGACCTTTGAAGGTCCCTTCCGGTCCAGATGATTCTATGATTCTACGTATGTGTATGTGTGTGTTTGCGCATGTGTGTGTATGTGTTTATGTATGTGTGAGTGTTTGCATGTGTGTGCGCGCGTGTGTGTATGTGTGTGCACCTGTGTGTGCCTGTGTTTGTATGTATGCATCTATGTGCACGTGTGTGTATGTGTGTGTGTGTTTATGTGTGTGTCTGTGTGTGTGTATGTGTGTGTGCTTTCTGGATGTACCATTCTCTGAAGTCCTGAGGAAAAGGACCTTGGGGTGTTGGTTGATGCGAAGCTCAACCTGTGCTGATGTATACGTATGTGTGCAACTAAGTGCTGAAAGGGCTGAGGATGTACTCAAGAGTTCACAGAGACTACAGGTTTTTCTGGATTTACATGAAGTTTGGAATTGCTGGTGTATTCAACAGCTATCAAAAAGTGTAGAACAATTGTATATCAAATAGTGCAGAACAACTCTGTACTCGTTAGTTGCTTTCTATGGTGACAATTGCTTAGTGAGAAGGATAGAGAAGGAAAACTAGGTGATTTTTGGGGAAGTGTTGTGGGGTGGGTGAAGGAAGGAAGCATACCAGTCTTCTCACACGTGCTTTGTGTCATCATAACCACCATATAATAATATGGTGCAGATTTTTGGATGTAGGACATGATTGTAGTATCTGTGATAGGAGCATTTCAGCAATTACACAGTCCAGGTTTGCCAATGTCAGAGAACTTTCCATTCTACCAAAGCGTAAAGAAATGATGTAGATCATCCAGAAGTCCTGTTTTTAAACCAGAGGGAAAACACTTGGCAGGGCATCATATCCACAGGGTCCTATTCCTGGCTGCACTGCTAGCCTGCTTGGTAACCTGCTGCAAATTGCTTCATCTTTCTGTGCTTTTATTTCCCATCTCTACAGCAACAATAATGATTCACAGTGCTCCACCTTACTATTACACTGCAGCTGTAGTAGTGTCATAGGATGCTCGCGTGGTAATTATACTCTTACTGTCTACAACATTTTTCTGCTAAAAAAGAAGGAGGTTCACTAATGAGATGTTACTAAGATGAAGATGTTCTGAGATGTCTTTGTGGCAAGTTTAGTGACACTCGCTCCCTAAAATCGGGAAGCGGTACACCACTGTGGTGCACAGGCCATGCTGATGAAACCTCAGCTCTGTCAGATGAGCCCGCACACTTCTTGCGAACGGGTTTCTCCCGCCGTTGCAGATCGCCGGTGCGCATCCCGGAGGGGACCAGCCACAAGGTCCATAAACCGCTCTGCTAGCGGGGCTCTGCCAGCTCGTACCGGGGTGGCCGAGGCGGCCGCTGCCCCCTGCTTCCCCTGCAGGTCTTAGAAAAGCGAAGGCCGCTCACGGGCCCGCCACATTTGAGTTTAGGGCAGCCCACTGGCTTGCGATGAGAGGCGGCAAGCCCATCCCACCATCCACGGCCGGGGCGTCGCGACCTGAGGCAGAGGGCGGTGCTGGCGGCGGCGCGCCCCGGCCCTCCTGCCGCCTTACGGCCCCCTACCCCAGCTCCCCCCTCACAGCGCCGCGCTCGCCCCCACGGGCAGCAGAATCCCAGGGAACCCCTTTCAGCCTAAGGGGCCGCCTCACACCTACCCCCGGAGCGGCCAGCGGGGCCGAGGGGCAGCGGCTGCCAGCGAGCGGCCATACCGGCAGCAGCAGGAGCGGGCGCGGCCTACATTGCCCGGCGTGCCGCGCCGAGGGGCGGTGCCACCGGAAGCGCGGCGCGGGCTACTTCCGGCTGTGCGCGAGCCCCGAGCGGAGGCGAGCCCGCGAGCCTGCACCCCGACGAGACAAGATGGCCGGGCTGCCCCGCAGGATCATTAAGGTACCACTCGCCTTACCCTCACCGCCCGCCGCGCCGCGCCCCGTGGGGGGCACAAGGGGCGGCCGGGCCGGGTCCCGCCTGTCCGGCGGGTAGGGCAGGACAGGACTGGGCCGGGCCGGGCGCTGCTTCCGGTGCCTGGGAGTAGGGCCGCTCCCAGGCCTCTTCCTTCCCCCGCCGGGTGGGGGGCGACCTACAGCCGGGCCCGGCCACCGTGGGAGCCAGCGGGGATGGGGGACTGCGCCGGGCACGGTCCACCCCCAACGCTTCTCGCCGCCGCCCGCGGGGGCTCCCGGGCCTGGTGGCGGCGTGCGCGGGCTGTCGGGAGCGGCAGGGCCCTTCTGGCGGGCTGGGGGCGGCAGGCGGGAACGGGTCCGCGCCCATCCCGGTAACCACCGGGCGGCGGCTCCCCCTCACAGCCACTGGTGCTGCCGTCCATCGGGTGCCTGCGCGCTTTTTCCGGGACCCGGAGCTTGAGAGGCACCGGGCGTGCCCCCCGTCCCCTTCCGCTGGCGATGCGGCTCGTCGCCGGGGCGGCCCGCAGGCGGGCAGCGCCGAGCCCGGCCGGGCCCCAGCTCCCCGGCGCAGCTCTCGCCGTGTTTGGATCGGGGGAGCGCGGCGGCGCGGTGCTCGGGTTCCTCCTCGCGTGCGAGAAGGGACAGAACACAGCGAGTAGTTACATCAGGGCTTGAGTTGTAGGTCGGGAGCATCCATGCCGGTACAGGCCAGGCCAGCCTGGTACTGTTACCTGTGCTCTGAGCTGTTGGCCTATAGGGTGTTAGCGTGTTCGTGCTGGCTGTTCAGTGTCTTCCTTCGACTTCCATTCAGTAAGCTTTATAAGGGCTCTCAACTTTGGGGTACTTTCAGCTGACCCTTCGAATGTCATTTCAGCTTAAGACTTGAATGATTTGGAGTCGCTCAACAGAGATACAGGTAGCTGCGTCGCAATACCCTTGAGTCTTTTTGGTAGCTTGGTCCTGTAGCAGCCCAGCACAAATGTCCACACTAGCTATCTCCTGCTCCATTTGCAGTGATGTGAACTGAAGCCCTCAAATTGGTGATCGTTCCCTTTGCAAAAGTTCCTGAGTGATTCTAGTGAGGTTCGTTAGCCCTCGTAAGAAAAAAGAGCACCCTTATTACCTGTTGAAGTGAACGAATAACACAAATAATTTATAATGCTCTGAAGCTCTCTTGGTTGAGCATGCAGTGTTGGCAACCGTTGTAAAACATCTGAGCGTAGAATATATTGAAGAGTGGATGAAAAAACAAAACTGGATTTTGTCTAAAAAGTCAAATTATCTTAATAGGTGATAGAGGAGATGAGGTAAAAATGAGGCGGAAGTAGCATTTATCTTGTGTGAGGCATACTTAACTATGATTATCGTGTAGAATTTTATGCAGTAAAAATAACGAAGACAAATCTTTCAGAATGAGCTTGACGCTCATCTAGCTGCTCTAGTGCATAGCATACAAAGCTGGATGTATTTAGAGTGTGAGAGGACACACTGATTTGTAATGCAGTGGAACTGATGCACATCACAGAGATGTGGTGGCAGTTCAGTCATGAGGCTGGTGTCGGTACTAAATATTTTCAGTAGCTCCTGACACTTCCCCTGAATACAACTGAGAACCACATCTCTCTTACAAGCTGATGCATAAATTTACTTCCTGGTGCTTTTGGGTTTTTTTTGTGCTTTACTAGAAAAAGTCTGGTGTAATTCACACGACTCATTTCAAACATGTGATGGCATGGGAATGTTTCTTCTCTTCCTGCGGAGGGGTGGTGGAGGGCAGCAGAAGAGAGACCTAGAAACTCCAGATTTCCTTTGGAGGATCCCCCTTAGAGTTTTCAGGATTATTATCTATTATAGCCATGAACGCATTATAAGTTGTCTGCAGCCAGTCCAGAGCTTTTAAATCCTGCATTGGTTGTGCTAGATGACCACTTCTTTGGCTCCTGTGCTGTGGATGTGTTAAGTTGCCACATGTGTCTATGGTCCAGGACTTGAATCTGACTAGTTACTACAGCGTCAAAAATGTGCAAAGTCATATATTGAAATATTGCAGCTGTAGAGGTGCAGACCTAGAGATGTGGCTGCTTGAGTCTTCACGACTCTCGAGTGAGACTTATTTTGACTTTTTGTAACTTGCCAATCTTGATGTTAGAGTTAAATTTCCTATTGCTGGTTGCCTTAGGTGGAGAGGAGTAAGTGAATGGTTTGCAAGATCAAGAAAGGAAATGGAAGAGAAAAAAACATAGGAAAGAGCTATAGAAAGGTGAAATAACTCCAGTAACAAGAAGATCTGATTTTCTTTGTGCACGGTAGTAAATTTGATGATAGATAAATAAATGGCTCAGGTTGCTGTTAGTAAAAGACCTTCTCCCTTTGACCCACACGCACCCTTTGTGTTGTCATCTGAGGGAGACTATTGATGGCTGATTGGGGATAGGAGTGCATATTTGGGCCGTAGTGAAGTACAGAATCTAGCTAACTGCTCAAAATGCAGTTGGCGTTCCTCGTCTTGACCGACTACTGGCAGATGGCCTGGCTCTCAGGTTGACTAGGGGCCCTGTACTCCTCAGGCTGCTTCTTTGCTATGTGCAGGCTGTCATCTAGCCCAGTAGGAGAGCAGTAGCTTTTCCTCTCTCAGCAGAGCGCTCTGTCTGTATTTCCAGTACTTTCCCCAAATTCAATTAAAAGGTGTCAGTATGGATCTTGCAAAGTAGTTGTTACAGAAGATACAGAATGATCCTAGTTTGCTGTCCTCAGATTACTTGGAAACACAAACTTTAAACAACTGGGGGAAGAATGACATGTAAACTCAAGAGATTACTTGCTTGAGAGTTGGGATTTAGAGTTAGCACATCACAAATAGTGAATACAAAATGATGATACAGTTTTGAATTTTTACAGATATAATCTGAATTGGAAAACCTATCTTGTGAATAGAGAAGAGATATTTTTATTTTCTTCAATAGTCCAGAACCAAAGGTCCTCTGAGAATCACCTTGACACAAAAAAAAAAAATCTGTTAATGTAAGATAAAGTAAAAATGTGGCACAGCATATTTGCATATATGTGTGCTTTTGATGCTGTAAACTTTTTTCCTACTGCACAGTATTAAAAAGTGAGCCTTTGCAGTATACACAAGAAATAAGCCCAGCAATTTTTACTTTCAAGCACTTACTGCACTGGGTCTCTCCAGTGTTGCAAAGTCACGTAGCTCCAGTCGAGTAGGAGTTGAATTGCATCTGAATTTTTTTTTGGCTGACATTCAAACCACCTCATTGCCGTGTCAAGTGCAGTTGGTATATCTGAATGGGATGGGCAATACTGCCTCCTGTCATCTTTTCAAATATTTTTTTCTGCTGTTTTTACTGCTGCAATGATCTCATAATTCATAATTTGATGTCCAGGTCTATGCATTAACTGTGTAGCCAGTTGTTAGTAGTGCTTCTGTTACAATCACTGCAGCTGCTCCTATCATGAAGTAAACAATCTGAATCAGTATCTGAGACTCCTTCAAAAAAATTTTTTTATTATTAATTTATCAGTGTTAAATTACTGAGGCTTTGATTTCCTCCCCTGCGTGGTAGCATGTTATTGTCTGAGGTATTCCTTTCTTGCTGTTTACTGTGAGAAGCCATTTCCACATTGCTTCCAATAAGCTCCTGTTTGCAGTATTTTTTTGAGAATCTAGGTAACATTTGGATTGCTGAGTTATAAAATGCTCCTTCAAACTGTAAAGTTTTTGGGAGGTTTTATGGAGATTGTCATGGTGTATATGGCGATAGACACATACAGCATTCTGTATTAGAGGTTGCTATAGTCAGCTTTATATGTTTTTTAAAACACAAATCGGGTATTTAGTCTGCAACTCCTGAAACTTTCTAGAAGTTCTTAAACAGTATCACTGGCAGACAACTTGAAGTTTTTCACTCTGTCCTGGAAGCTATAGGCTTCTGGAGCATGGATGTCTGTCTCCACATGGAAATTTAAGTCTCCATTACTCTTTGATTTCTCTGGTGTTTCTATACATTTTTAATAAAAAAAAAATAAAAAATTTAGTACATTAGATAAAAAAGGCTGGAGGTGAACTTAATTCCTTTTCATGGTATTTCGTGGTATTTAATGGCTGGTCGTTAGGCATAGAAAACATTTTTTTTTCTGGGCAGTGCTATTCCTTGTCAGAGAAGCTGTATATTTGGTCTTAGTAATGTCTTTTTGTCCCCTCTATGCTGTTCAAATCTTGTGGATAACTTCAAAATTGATGGAAGGGTGAAAACTTTGGGAAATTTTCAGAGGGTTGTTTGGTTTTTTTGGTACTATTCTTTTTAAAACCAACTTCCCTACACCTCCCCAACAAATGTAGGAAGGTAGAAAGACAATACATACGCTACTTTGCAACCCTCTTTGAGTCTTCTTGCCAGGTGACTAGTATAGCATAGGCTGCGGTGGTGGGAGGGGTGTACTGGCATGTACTGGAAGCCTGAAGTTTGGCAGGGCAGATCTTTTGTGGAGGTGTGGGAGGGAGACTGAGAAGGACACTCAGGCTGAGAGGATTAGAAAACTTTTAAGTTAGACCAAGGTACCAGTTTTAGAAGGAAGACATGGAGTCTTAATAAAAGGTCTTAAAGAGGGCACTGATTAACTTCCCATAGTCTTTTCCTTAAAGCTTTCAGTTGACACTAGAGAAATAAAAACTGAAGAAAAAAACAAGCAAATAATCCATCTAGGGGCGAAAATGTTGTTTGGACCACCTTCTTGTATAACACTCAAGCAACTTTGAGATGCAACTCTCTAGTACACCAAACTTTCTAAGTACTGCTGCTAATGGGTTTATTGGTTTGCCTGCAGTTGTTTTATATTGGATTTGTCTCTTACGTTTAACAGCTTTCAGTGTATCATCAAAGTTTGTTTGCAATAGTAGTTACATGTGACTGGTGGGTTAATAGTGAGAAGCAAGTGGCACATTTTGCCATAGATGGCATTTGAATAAAAGCTCTGTATGAATTATTGTTTGCTTTAATCACGCTTTGATAGTTGACTCCACATTGTATATTAATGCAAGGGTCTAATGCAAATGTGCTCCATCAGTATAATTGCAGGAATGGTTTACACTATTAGCTTAGTGAATTCAGTCATGCCTTACTTTACTGTAGCTGGAGATGCACCGTGAAAAGCATGATCTGTGCTGCTACATAGATAATCCTCTAGGAATTTGCATAGGATCTCAGCTTCACAGTTCCAAAATCCCGTAATCTGCTGTGGAAAATTCGAGAATAAGGTCATTCTCAGGGGAGAGCAATGCTGACCTTAAAAACGCCTCTCTTCATGTTACTGTTGTTTGGCACCAACATTGTCTTCCAAGAGTGGGTAGATTCTGTTGGTTTGTTTTTTTGGGGTGATTTGGTGTGTTGGTTGTCTGGTTTTTTTGGTTTTTTTTTTTTTGTTTTTTTTTTCTGGGAAGCTGCTGTTACCTGGCGTATATTTGTCTTCACCTCACTGTGAGTGACTGCAGCGGTTAAAATTTTTTGTGTGGTGATGGGGACTGGAGAACCAGAAGCATGTGAGGGAAGGTGGTGAGCAATCCAGAGTTCACGGTGCTTGCTTAGCAGAGCTGTAGTTTCAAGTTGCTGGATACTTGTCCATAGACTGAGCACTAATGTTTCTAAATCTACCGTACCACTGTTCTAGTCTTTCTTTTTTACAGCAGAGGCATATGGCATGTTGACATTCAGAATGTTTTTGGATTTTTTTTGGGGGGGTGGGTAGATACAGTTGGGGTTGGTGATGGAGTCTAGGTATCCGCAGGGTGGTGGAAGCGTTAGTGAACAGAGATGTTATCCTAGTAATGAGCCCAGGAAGTGGAAGCATGTGGGATGCTGACACTTGGGGATTATATGGCAAGGAAGAGAAGAATTTGTGCGGAGGCCAGCTACTGGAAGCCACAACTGCAACCTTCTATTTGCGATGTTTGACCTTAGCTTTACAGTTTAATATGGACTTTATTGCTATTTTTTTTTTTCTGAGGCAGACATTATTTTCAGAAGATTTTCTCCAGTGTAGTTGGTTTACAGTGATATAATTTTAATCTAAACATTCTGAAATCTGTCTGACAATATAACATCTGCTTAGGCAACCAATTTATTTTCAGTAATACTGGTTGTAGCCAATTCTTTACATAATTGTAGTTAATAAATTGATAGACCCTGTAAGAATTTGTGCCAAAATGTGACATACTATTATAAAAAGTTTGTGAATTAAGTCTTTGTGGTTTTCTGAGGCAGCTTTATTGCTCTATGTAGAAGACAGTTTTGACTGATATGTTTCACTTTCTCCTGCCTCCCCCTCAAAAATCAAAGCAAAAACCATGCATGCGGTTTATCTTCTTGTGTGCAACTTACCAGTTCTTGGTGAAGGAGATGGGTGTGATCTTCCCCCATATCCCACTCTGACAGAATAGGAAAGAATTGCCACTTGGCAAGTAATTCTAATTTGTCTGTATGCCAATATGCTGCTTTAAGATTCGCTCTGTGCAGCTAAAACCTTTAGTTTCTATTTCATACCCCTAAATTAATCCAAACTGTTAGATGTAGTTGGATGATGATGGCACTGGTAGCTGACAAGGGTTTCCTGCAATCAGAATAAAAATATTAAACAAATGTATGCTGTATGTAGTCTGAATTGAAATGCTGAAGTTGTTGTTGTACTGCTGTGGTTTTTGCAGAGAGCCAGCACAAGACAGAAAAGTTATCACCTAGTTAAGTTAGATTAACCAGAAGTTCTGAAGGTGATTATCCTGCGGTTATATTGGGCAGCCTCACTTTACAAGTAGATTTAGCCTGGGCTGTGCTGGCACAAAAATTTTTGTGCTGCTGCAGTAAACTTGAACTCAGGGACTGATTTGGCTCAGAACTCTGCAGTAAAGGTTATTTCTTAAGCCAAATCAGTTCTGTGATCTCATTTGTTGTTTGACTTTGTAAACGCTTGGGCTGATGAAAGGGGGTGTGGAAAGGGGTGTGTGGAACGGTGACTGTACATGCTAGTGCTGCTGCTGAGAAGTTAGGGCTTCCCGCTCAGGCAAACGCTTGCATTTTGTGAGGAAAAGAAGAGGTGGAGGTAGTTATGGATGTGAGTGAAGTTGATCTAGAAGAACTGAGAAACAGACTGAAACAATAGGGAGAAAAGCAGTGTGACTCAAATATAAACTCAACAGCTGAAGCCAATGAAGAATGAGCTAAAGGATTTGCACTACTTTTTAGTCATTGACATTGGAACTTAGGTGTAACTTTTTTTTTTTTAAATCTCTTTGCTTTTTGCTATTGGTAATGACTTTTCATCTGCTTTAGAAATCTTCCTGGAGGACTTGGCAGCAACTGTCTGATCTCCCTCAGGAAGCAAATATTGAGGAGACTGATGAGCAATCAGTTAAACTGAAAGAAATCTCTCTTTCCTCATTGCATCTCCTCCCACATAAATTGGAGTGTGTGTGTGTGGTACCCTCTAAGTGATAAGTGTGATCATTTCAACTATAGCAGAAAATGGAGCTAGTGGCTTTAATTTTAAGTCTGTCATCTCTTTTTGAAAAGCCAATTTGCAATATCATCTGCAGAGTCTGAAACTGTCTACCACATGCTCTCTAAAAGTGCTTCTAGATACAACAGTTTAAACACATTTCAGATTAAAAGGTACCTTGTGATTTATGCTGTAGTGGGGTGACCTTAGCCAGGTGTGCACCCAGCCACTGTCTTGCTCTCCCCACCTCAATCAGGCAGGGGAAAGAAAATAAGATGAAAAAGCTCATGGGTCAAGACAAAGACAGGGAGATCATTTACTGAGTGCCATCATGGGCAAAACAACTCTGCATGGGAAAATTAATTGATTGCCAATTAAAATAGTTAGTTGATGAGAAACAAAGACAAAATTAGATCAACACCTTTGCCCTGCCCCCGCCCTTACTTCCCCTGTCCCTGATGGGTGCAGGGGGGTGGAGAATGGGGGCTCCTCTCTGCTATTGCCTCCTCTTTGTGCATTTCCCCTGCTCCAGTGTGGTCTTCTCCATGGGCCGCAGTGCGGATGTCTGATCCACTGTGGTCCTCCATGGGCCTATGGTGCCTGGAGCAGCTTCTCACCCTCCTTCTCTAGGAGGGTTCACACTAGTTTTGCTCACACTTCTTTTTTTTTTTTTTAAATTTGTTTGTTTTGTGTTTTTTTTTCCCCTGTTTTCTTTGTGTGATGTTTTCTGCCATTTCTTTAATACTTTTCCCCAGATATGCCACCAGCTTTGCTGATCGGCTCAGCTGTGCTCTGTGGCAGGTCTGTTGGAGCTGGCTGTATCTGGCATGGGGCTGCTCCTGGCCTCTTCCCACAGGGGTCATGCCTGGAGCCCCCTGCTGCTAAAACCTTGACACCTACACCCCGTAGATATGCCTAGATGGAAGAAATGTATCAAGAGATAGGAGATTTAATTCATTTGTATGGGTGGAAGATGATTTTACCCACAGCCAAGTTGGAAGTTACTGTCCTCTGCTAGATGGCAGCAGAGTTTGTATGCTGTCAGGCAACGTTTTTGGGTTTAAAGATCTAGTTAAGAGAGCCCAGCTCACTCTTCCTCAGTTGAATTGGGAATGCTGATAGGCTTTACTTTCTCAGTAGATTTGCAGAGTAGGGATTTCTGGCAAGGGGGCAGCAATAAGCACTGGGAGTTGAGCTGTGATTACAGTTGTAGATTAAGTCTTATTAAGACAAAGATACTCACCCATCATCTGTCTTCCCTGATCTGTTTGGAATAAAGCTATCTAGGGTTAGTTGAACCTCCAGGTGAAGATGGATGTTACCTAAATTTTTTCACTGTCTGAACTAGGTTAGAGAGGGCTTGTACCTTGCCTTGGCCTTAGAAAATTGTAGGGGTGTAACCTCTGTCTTAGTGGATGATGCTGAAGGTAAATTACTTGACTACTGCGTAGAGAATTGAGCTAGTAAATGTGCTGCTGAAAATACAAGGAAATAATCATTCCCCTGAGAGTTTGCATAAAGATGTGGTATTGTGGCATTTTAAATATTTAACAGCTCTAAGACCTGCAGTGTTTTCTCTTTGCCTAAGAGGCCTTATTAATGTTTTCTGTTTTGAAGTTTCAGGGTAATTTTATCACAGCTATGTTGACCTCTGAAAGTCTTAATGATGTTATCTCTCTTTTTACACTACTAGCATAAAGCTGCTAGTCATAAGGATGCTTTTCTTTTGTCTTAACACCATAGAAGGTTGCTAGATAACTGTTTACAACAAGTAAGAAGATACATAGAGTCTTTGGTGTTTAAGACTTTTATAGATGGGTGAAGACTTTAATTTAGCAGTTTACCATCTGTTACTGAAATTAGCCCTGTTGGTAGTTAAGCTTATTCCTTTGGAATGAGGAGGTAGCCTCTGCATTTCCTTTTTAGGTTGGTTGCAGAATAGTAATCTGTTAGGCTCGTATCTTGCTGTGATTAACGCTGCAATCTCAACTTTTCAAACCAGCCCTTTCACCAAAAGGAGCAGTCTGTTCTCCCATCCTTCTGGCAGCATGTGTTTGCACCCTCCATTTGGTTGGCACAGCTGTTTGCATGGACATGCAGGGAACTGCATCAAGGACTTCTCTCTTGCATTATTTTTTTTTCCTTTTTTTTTTTTTTCTTCCAGATCGACTACATGCTATGTTTCACCATGAGGTTAAGAGAGAGCTATACAGGCAAAAGTGAAGGTGCATAACAGGCTGAAGTGAAAAGGCAGCACAGCTCTTTTCTTCCTTTCCCCAGTGGACGCTCATTTATCAGCTCAAATAGTTTAGGCTTTAATCTGTTGATGGCAAGTAAGATTTCTGAAGTAGCTTTTTGTTTTCCAGAAATGTAGCATATGGGAATCTTTTTCTTGGTTGTTTTGACTGAGGCCTTGGCAACTTGAGGCTTTCATAAATACTTCTGTAAGACTGGAAGTGATTAAAATAGCGGTGTATTTCTAATGGATTCCTTCTTTGTATGTTTGTTGGTATCTGCATGTGCTCTAACAGTTGATTTGCTTGCATGTCTGTATGGAAGCATCTTCTGGGTTGTTCAGTTCACTTTAAAGAAGGGCTCTATCTTGTTCTAGGTGAATAAACCAGGAGAATCCTGGTGATTATGTTTGCTTTTCAGTATTTTTTTTTCCTTCCACTGAAAGCAGGATAACCGAGCAAAAGTTCAAAGAATGAAACACATCCCCCTGCAAATTGATCCCTCATGTTTGTGTGGCTTCTCTGTGTCTTGGCAACCTGAAAACCCCTGACCCCCACCTCCTGCTTTGTTGGTCTCTTCTAAAGAACACAGCACTCTCTCTTCTTGAAGCTTCTTGTCCTTGCAGGTTACTGTAAAAACAGGTTGAGGGTTTCTCCCCCCTTGGGTACAATTAGTCTTCAATTTAATGTCTCCATAGAAGAATAGCTGTGGAGAATGTCAGCTACACCATCTGTCTCATCCGTATCATCTGTCACTCTACTTCAGGCCACCTGTGTTTGTAAGAAAAGCTTTGCTTTTGCTTGTCAAAACATCTTCAAAATTTCTGTGTTTTTTAACCACTTAATTAAAAATAAGAAAGATAAATTTGTGGGTGGCATAACCATTTGTGAATGACAGTGTTGTTTTTTTAAAGTACTGACTGGCATGTATCTTCATTTTGGGTTTATTAATTTTCTTCAGTCAGTGGAAATTATGACATTAGCTTGGAATTGGTAGAAGGAGGAGTGAGAAGACATCTCAATCTAAAAACACTGCAGAGTATTACAAATAGAAATAACTGCCTGTGGCAGCATGGGTACTTTATTTCAAAATATGTCCTGAAATCTCTTCTGTGAAACTTACTGAGTCTCCTCTAGCGTGCTGAAGTAAGAATTACTATAAAATGCTGTTCTGGAACAGTTACTTGACGGAAATTTGTATTCCCGTGAAGACAAAGTCAACTGCTATATTGTAAAGACATTTATTGTGAGCAGTAAAACTGCAAAACCTGGTATTCTGTGAATTTGTCCTTTTTCCTCTTTAGCATCTTCATATTTGGGTCTCCCAGCTCTTTTTATCCTTATTGTTTTTGCCAGGCAAGAATAGACCATACTGGGTTGGAATAAACTGGCCAAACAACATGTAACATCAGAGTTCTTCATGTCTGTTTCTTAAGTAGCATGGAACTTGGTTTCTGTCTTAGCCGCTGAAAGCTTACAAAACATACAGAGAAGCTGAAATTGGACAAAGGGTTCAAAGGCAGTTTTGGGGAGAAAGAGGGAAGTAACGTACTGGACAAAACTTATTTCCTCAGCTAAAAAAGTGTTAGAAAGGTTTTGCCTAAAAAGATACTGGAAAGTGAAGTATTGCATATGCTTAATCTTGCTGATTAGTTAAAAAGAATAAGGAAGAGAATAGTTTAATTAGAAGTGATTTATTTATTCATTTAACATTTGAGGTACTGTTTATCATTGGCTAACCATTATCTGGGAGAAGTAATATAAAGTGACAAAGTAAGGTCAACATGTAGTTAAACATTTCTTTGTAGATTGAGCCCACATGTTATGACTCTCTTATGGGTGACTTACAGGTTTGGGTTTATTTTTTTTGCTATATATATTTCTAATAAAAAAAATCTCTAAGCAGTTCAGTTTCCTGACCTGGTGCTTAGTGTTGCCCTATATACTGACAGCTGTTTATCTCAAATATGACTTATTTCTCCAAGTCTTATGGCAAATTGATTTTATTATCAGCATGTATTTAACCAACTATCTTACTGTAAAACGTGGAAGTCAAGTCTCTGATATCACCTTAGAACTGGACCTACTTGTTTGTTTAAATGTTTTATATGCTTAGACCTTAACATGTAACTTTTTGATTAATTTCTCCCTTTCTGTTCCTTTTCGATGATACTTTTCCAAATATAGTAAAGATATTATAGATGTCTTCATAATTGAAGGACAAAAGCCTTATTTACTGTCAGAATTTAGCAGGTGGTGTTGATGTACAAACATTTCATGCTCTTTTAATAAATGGCATCTTTCTTGTGTTTTTCATAGTCTGACAAGCTTGTCTCTGTTACGCTGTTTTGAAAAGATGCCTCTTCTGAATCGAAGATGCTCCTTGACTTTTGCATAAAACAGTAGTGATGTATGTTCACAGGAGTCATGACCTATCATTTTGAGTGTGTCAGACAAGTTTAGCCTGGTGCTTCCTCTCCGGGCTCGATGGCTGTGTTGGAGCCTGGCGGGTAGGAAAGATGAATGTCAACCCATTCCCTCACAGAATTCTTGCAAGTATTTCTTCTCATCTCTGTTTGAAAACCATTTCAATTATGCTGATAGCAGCGGAGCTCTGTGCACAGTGTGCAGGAAGCAAGGCATGCTCGCTTAAAGCATTTTTCATCTAATATTAATGTTCCACAGGGGGGCTGTATGGGTTCTGGGTAGCCTCAGCGATAGCGTAGCTTCATGCAGCATAAATACTGTTCTTTGCACTTCCCTTTTCTGTGGTGTTTTATAGGAAGACGACTGCATAAGAGGCATGAAGGGCTGTCTGAACGTGATGACATACTAGCAGTGGTGTAGCCCTTTCAATATAATGCGGTACCTTGATGAAAAGAACGTTTTTTCTTACACATGGGCTCTCTCATTGTTTATTGACAAATGGTTTTTAGTGGCAGAATGTGCAGCTCTCAGCCAGGCGTTGCTCCCTCTGTTAGGCTGGCAGGTAGAAGTGCTGATGCTGCTGCCAGAGAACTGCTGATTCTGGGTTATTTTAAGCCAGGATCGGCTGCCCGGTGTGGTTACAGTCAGCATACTGGCATAACTAGGGAGGCAGTCTGGGGACCAGGGGGACTGATGGCAGCTAGGGACTGTTGAGATCAGCCCAGCTATTGAAATGTGTTACCCTTAATATTTAAAAGAAGAAAGAAAGGGAAAAAAAAAAAAGAAGTCTTAAATTTGAGCATGCCCATAAGAACCAAACCCAGGATTTGCCTACTAGTGTGTGTCTGGCAAAGTCCAGGTGGTAGCAGCTGTGAAGAAGTTTAAAAATTGGGTCTTTCCGTTCTTTCTCTTTTAATTTCAAGTTGGCTCGCTGTATTAGTTTGTATTTGGCATAAGACCCTGTTCCCTCTGCCAAAACTGTCAAACTGTAATAAGTATATAATCCATTATAGGTGGAAATCCAAATTGCCCCATTTACCTGTGGCAGCACTCGTACTGAAAACTTGCTGAAAGAATGGAGAGTGTTTTATGCGTTTACAGGGATAATCTATCGTCTCTTACTCACTGACTTTCATACCACTAAGCTAAAGCTTTAAGCATTCATTTTAACTGCTTTTCTACAGAATTACTGTACAAGTAAATAGCCAGCAGAATATGAATTCTGAGTATGTTATAAATTTATATGTGTGTCATTTAAAATAAAATATACTTGCAGAAGTGCCTGTAGATAGCTTTAAGAAGCTTGGATGGCCTTCCAGCAAGGTGTATAAATGGCATTGGCAGCTACGCCTTTGCAGATAACTAGGCAATATGTAGACACAACAAAAAAATTAGGCCAGATAAATGTATGTTTGCCTATGTACATAGTAATAACTTCAGTGTTACAGTTTGTAGGACCTTGACGATTTTGAGATGAATAACTGGATTTTGGCATTCATTACTGTGACTTCACTTCTTTATATTATATATTTGATTACATTTTGCTGAAGTGAGGTGTTATTTTAACTGCACCAAGACAGACATTATCAGTTAAATGCTGTGTGAATTTATTTCTATGAAATGCTGGTATTGTAACAGTGCGGTTATGTTTGAAGACTGTATTTAGCCAAGTAGAGGTAATCTGTCTATTTTGTGCTTGTGTTAGTACTGTTGTAGAGACACAGAATAAATATGCACTAAAACTAGAAAAATAAATTACTATTGCACCTGGAAGTTACCATTTTTCTTCAGTAGAAATGGGACAATTTTTTGTGTGAAAGCCAACACGGGTGGTGAAAAAATTAATTGTACATAGTAAAAACAAGCTGGAGGAAAAGCAGGAAATGGGGCTAAAATTACCTGAGGAAATTAGGCTTCTGCAGGGCTTCCTGTCCCTGCCTAAAGTCCGGTTGCCCGTTTTGGCCTTTTCTTGTAAGAAGGAAGAGAATGGTATCTGTAAGACTCATGAAGGCTGCCAGCAGAGGAGAGGGAAAGGTGCACAGGGCTTGGTTGGTCTGTCCACTCAGAGCATTGGTGGGATGGATGGTCAGGGCGTGGGCAGCTGTTAGCTGTGGTCACAGCATGGTGCCTGAGGTAGGATTGCTGCTGTTGACACAAGAATTGAGCAACAAAGAACACAAATCTCTGTAGGAAACCTGGTTTCCCTAATTTTGTTGCTTACAGAACAACTTGCCTATCTCCTACTGTTTGTTAGGGTGACTTTGAACGTGGTTATATGGAGGCTGTAAATGATCACACCAAAGCTTTTTGTGCATATATATGTGTAAATATATAAAGCATCCTTAAAAACGCCTTTAATGTTGCAGCACAGTACTTTAAATCTTCAAAGTTGGATCCGATTCCAGTACAAATGTTCATCTTAATAAAACCATCCACTCTTGTTAGAGTAAACCTTTGACATTGTCTTTGAGTAATTAACCCCTTTGGCTGTTCACTTGTGGTATTTTCTACTTCAGGTAGAATGTGAAATACTTTTGGTATTTTCAATGTGGTATTCTTTAAAGTGCTTTAAAGTATATTGGGAAAAAAAATAACGGCTTGGCAGTAGTTTAATCAAAAGTTAAGAAATTTGAGGAAATCTGATTGTTACCTATTACCTCGTGCTGTAGAAGCACACACTATTACAGCAGTTGAGGGATCCAAAAGGAGATTTACAGGTTTACTACATCCTCATCTTCTTTCTGCAGATGTTCTTTGACTTTAAGGTATTTGTCTAAAATCGTTTCTGTGGATGTAGGCAAATAGTTCATAATGAATACTTCTTGTTTCTAAAATACAGGTCGTGTTTATTTTAAATGGGTTGTATTTGTTACATTGCTGCTTCTTCTTCTTTTAGGAAACCCAGCGCTTGCTGGCAGAGCCAGTCCCTGGGATAAAAGCAGAGCCAGATGAAAGCAACGCACGTTATTTTCACGTGGTCATTGCAGGTCCACAGGATTCCCCCTTTGAGGGTGGGACATTTAAACTTGAACTATTCCTTCCAGAAGAATATCCAATGGCAGCTCCTAAAGTACGTTTCATGACCAAAATTTATCATCCTAATGTAGACAAGCTGGGAAGAATATGTTTAGATATTTTGAAAGGTAAGTGCTACCTTGTTTTCTTTCTTTTGATCTTAATCAGTACAGGAACTTGTAAATTGACCCTCAAAAGAGTTAATTTGTTTAAAGGGTACCTTGCTTATTTTTTAATCTGGGAGAGGAAAACTTGCTATTTCTGTAGACTATGATAAATATGATGTTTCATACTGCTATAAATGTCTCTTCAGATAAATGGTCCCCAGCTTTGCAGATTCGTACAGTTCTGCTATCAATCCAGGCTTTGTTAAGCGCTCCCAATCCAGATGATCCACTAGCAAATGATGTAGCTGAGCAATGGAAGACCAATGAAGCCCAAGCCATAGAAACAGGTGATGTATCTCACACCTTTGTGGGGTTTTTTTTCCTAGCTTTAGGAAGTAACTAATTGCTAATTGTTTGGGGGAATATAAATCCTGACCTTTTGTTTCAAGTCTGCAACTTGCAGAAGCAATTGTTGCATACAGTCATAGTCCAAGAACCCTGAATGTGCCTGCGGGAGTCTGTTTTCGCATCTGTGAGGCCTGCTGGAAGAGCCCTCTTGATCTGTTTTATCTTGAGTTTTCATGTTCCTAAATTGCAAGCGTGTTTAATTTGGACTCGTGGTAAAATAAAAGTACACACCGCTTCTTTTTCTGAAAAGCTTAGGGAACAAATTACCTAGTTCCAGAAAGCACAGATCTTCTATACCAGCTTGTGCTGCAGGCTGTAGAAGATTGAAAGAATTACTATGTTATGCCTCTTTGCTTTTGGATTCACTGCAGTCAGGCTGCTTCAGCAGCTGTAAACTTTTGTATAGAATAGGAGTTCAAAATTGCACTTAAAAATCTCAGAACGGATATATTTTGTATACTTGCAGCAGTGGTGTAAAGTGACCTTTAAAAACGAGTATTTAAAATGGCTTTAACAAAGCCTAAAAACTAATTTCTTAACTGTGTTTCTTTTTCTTTACAGCCAGAGCATGGACTAGGCTATATGCCATGAATAATATTTAAATGCGCTTTGAACATCAAGCGTGCATCACTTCTCCTGTTCTGCCAAGACCTCTTCCTTTTTTGTTTGCATTTAATGGACACAGTCTTAGAAACATTACAGAATAAAAGCCCAGACATCTTCAGTCCTTTGGTGATTAAATGCACATTAGCAAATCT
>JAOXNO010000001.1:48550392-48568576 GCA_028565335.1 Limnodromus scolopaceus | reverse complement strand
CCTGCCCCCCCCCCCAACCCCTTCCCTTCAGTTTGCACTTCACAAACCATGTTGGTAAGTAAACCAAGTGTTTGCCTCTCAGGTTTTGTTGTTTGTTTTTTTCCACAGCACATTGTTAACAGACCAATGCCAGGCTAAGTCAGGGGGTGCAGTAAGCACCAAAAGAAGATTTTTCATTTAAAGAGCCTCTCTGCAATACCTCAGTATTTCTTGAGGTCTTTAAAAGCACATCCCATTTCACTTAATTCTGGCTCCACATCATTTTAAACTTTAAGGCTATTTCTGTTTGACACCACTGTAATCTTACCTGTGGTAATCTCAAAACCTAACAGCCAGGAAAAGCAGCAGTACGAACCAGACTTTTTGAAAATTGCAGATGACATCCTTCTGCCCTTCCGCCTCCAGAGAACCAAATCTCGATGTTTTGTACAGAATTTATGGCATGAGAAAAATCCCAAATCTGGTTTGGCCCATCAAAATAGAGACACACGTAAAACCAAAATACTTCTACATTTAGGTAGGTAGTAGAAAAAAAAAAAACAACAAACACTTTAGCTTTCCTATTCTGATATTTACAGAGATCCTTTAGAGTCAGACTAAAGAGCCGTAGCACTGGCTCTTTACTACAGTTGTTCCCTGTAGCGTAACTGAAGTATTCTCAATTTACCTTTACAATTCACTGAACGTTTCTCTTTGAAAGGGAGGCAAAGTCAAATTAAGCAAAAGAGCTCTGTTCTGAAGGTTGCATAGAGACTTAAGAGATTTATACAAGAAATGCTGTTTAAAAAAAAAAAATAATCCTGTCTGGCACTACTGAACAGCTCAAATGTGTGTGACCAAAAAAATAACCAAAATATTTATAGGCAATCAACTCTGAGTTTGTTAGCAACAGCAATACTGTACATTTTTACATTATTATCAAATACATAATTCAAGAGTTACAAAATAAGATCATGCATTACCACTAAATCTCATACAAGCTTGGATTGGTTTCATTCCAAGAATCTGAAACTGAGACAGAAGCGTTTTTATGAATAAAAACTCAAACTCTGGATCCTTGGTTTAGCTTTCACAGATTCTATGTAATCTTGTTACAAGAAAGCCTGTACAAGTTTGCTCAATTTAAAGTGTTAAAATGACTACTGAACAAAAAGTGAGCATCGAAGTGATCAAAAAAGGGAGCCAAGTTATTCAGTCCTTTAAAGGCAGCTGTCGAGCCAGAAGTACCCTTACAGGCTGGGGGGGATGATTTTAACGAAGATCAGACATTCTTCGTATGTGCTCAGTTCCACCTTCTTCTGGTTTGCCTGGCCAAAACAGTGCTTTTGATAGATCATTCCTTTTAAAGAAGTGAGCTGAGCGAGTGGTGTCCCCGTCTAGATGGGGTTCAGACACACAAGTGCACACCACTGAAATACCTACACTCCTTCCCCAGCTCCTCATGACTGGAAGGATGACAAGCTGTTGGCAATGCTTCCACCTTTAGGTGCCCCTGTGTCTTTCCAGTTCTGGAAGTGACCTGGAAGAGGAGAGGCAAGGATGGAAGAACAGCACCCTACCCAACATTGCAGAAGTCTTCAGCTTTGTGGCTCACGCCTCTTCTCAGTAGTATTTTTGCCTCTTCAAAGAGAGCAGCGTTACGAGATCAGATCATCTGTCTCCCTAGTTTCAATGCATTTACATATGGCACAAGATTGGTTTTCTAAGGAGTAACTTGTGGCAACAACATTTTTTTTTCTCCTAAAAAAGTGTAACAGCACAAAAAAGTTTAATTTATAGCAGCATTTTACACAATTTGTGTTAAAAAAGTAGAAGTTAACCATTTGTGTATTGAGTAACAAAAGGTTTAAATTACATTTATTTTCCATTTTACACTCACTATTTACTAGTTGGACTATTTACAAAGGTTCAAACGTTGTATAAGAGAATGAGCTTTACCCAGAATAAACTTCCATGTGAGGTAATGGTCTACCTCAACCTCTGTTTTGGCTGGCTATAGAGGAGGTACAGTTGGGTTTAGATCCTAGAAAAAATTCAGAATTAGGATGTTCATATGAATTAGATTATGTTCTTGTAGAAGAAACCATACACACACACATACACAGGAGAGAGTAATCCCACGGTAAAAACATTAAGACCAACAGTGGATTTAGTTTTCATCTTTTTGGCTGAAAAGAGGAGAAAATAAGAACAGGGGAGGTGTCAGCTGTACCTCATTTATTCCAACTAAGTTTTATCAAGAGGACAGCTTTTAATTCAAGAAGCAACTGGTGTTAAAACTGTAGAACTTAAATACTTAAGAACTGACTTAAAATTGGGGCTTTCAGCACACCTGAAGATGACATTATTTCTCCATTAGTCTAAATAAATATCAACTCACCTGTCTCCAAGCCCAGGAGGTACCACCACTACGTCCTGCTGGGCAAGACCCCTCAACCCATGCTTGCTAATAGACACCACTAATGTAAGGGTGTCCCCTCGGTAGGTCTTGCTTTCCTCTACACATTTTTAAATTACAACTGACTGTAGAGTAAAGCTGCTTCTCATTGAGGATCAGAAGTTTTTGGAACCTGCAATGTAATTACACCATGAACAAAACATATCAAAATGCTAAAAGGAAAAAAAAAAGTGGAGGAAAAGGGATCTACAATACGTTTCACGGAAGTCTTTCTTCAGCTGGCCAAGTAGTGAAACAGAAGTATAGTGGGTAGGTTTGGTAGTTGCAAGACAAAAGGTGTTCTTGCTGCAGTTAGAAATTACATGAAGATTGCATAGGGCAAGGCAACCTTTTGGATAACTGAGGCAAGCAGTCCTTAGTGTCAGCATCCTTTGCTCTTGATGGGCTGAATGTGGTTTAGTGCTTTATTGGAGTCACAGTTAGTCATCTCTGCCTTCAACATGCCCATTTACCCAAATAGTGCCACCTTAAGATCTTAGCACTTCATCCACAGATACCAAATAAGAGTTTAGTAGAAGACTATTTGCTCAAGCTTTTTTCTAAGCAAGTACTCTTGCTGAACTACTGACTAAAACTGAGAAGTCTTAAATAAGCTGAACACCACTGAGATGCATATTTTATTTTAGCAGATATGGAAATTATATACTCAAGTTTCTTTTTTTTAAAAAAAATGGCCTATTAAGGCATCTTAAAAAAATCCATATATGGCTTTGGTTTGCTGAAATACTATTTTACATTGTTAAAAACGAAAAACATGTTAAAATAAATTTGACATTATGACACATTCACATATTTCACTTAGAATTGACAGTTATACAGATGCCTACATGTGATCACAGATGTCTCCCCTTGTGATGACATGAATAAGAAGGTAATCCAAATGTTTATCTCACAGTAGAGGGCAACCCAGAAGTCTGTGCAGAAGTGACGTATAAGGAGTTATTATCTGGAAGAGGGGGAACCACAGAGTTTCCATTTGTGGGTGAACAGCTCAGTTTCAGTTTTTCCAAGTACTCTGCATGAACAGGCTTGTGACACTGAAGGACCTTGATTGCATCTTCTACTTTAAACCATTCTCTTTTCCTTCCTGAATGAGTATAATTCACAAAGAAAAAGAGTTACAAATTTGTAACAGCACCATTTGTTGCTATCTGATCATGCACTTTTTCTCATTTCTTTTACTTTAGAAGTTCAGGATGTCACGCAAAAGATACAAGGTGAAAAGACAGTGAAAGAACTGGTGAAGGCAGGAGAGCCTCTGAAGAGACTCAAGCTTACTGAAATGGATTCATAACAAAGCCTTTCAGATAACTCTCTTGAAGCAGATACTGGGCAAAAGATCACACGACTGTTCATATGCTCCAAAAGCCACACCTAGTCCTTACAGAAAAGGATATTATCATTTAAATGGCTTAATGCTGCTTTCCCACATTGTCATGCCTAGCACAAAACATATCTAAAGAATAAACATCCATGCAGATCAGAAGAATGGCTTGGTCTGGTTTAGAAAGCAACATTCCATACTCAAAACATATCCATGTATGGAGTTACTCAGGTTAGCCTTAAGTTTTCAAAAATAATATACATTATACCAAAGATATTTTTATCTTTATACTAAGACTTGTCTTAGTAAGCTAGTCCTGAGATCATCTTTCTTATAAAAGCAAGATCTTTAAAATTAGAGGCCTCTGAAAAAAATTACAGACAAGGTCAACGATAGTATTGTTAAAAGTGGGTGCACTCCCCACAACTTGATAGTGTCAGAAACAAAACATTTTCTTCCCACCTGAAAAATTGAGCAGTTTTGAAAAAACCCTGTATAATTACATGCCATTTGTTGAGAGATTAATAGTGCTAAGTTTGTGAATGTTAACACTCCTAAAGCACCACCTCCTGAAAAAGGCAAAGCATAATCAAAGTAGGATGTCATTTTTTATACCAATTCTTAGTTAACTCAGCTTTCAGCTGGACAAATACCAGCTGATATGTTCACTTAAATTCAAAGGGGAAGATCCATTCAACATCATAAAGTATGTTAGCCTAACTAAACTGCACGACATCGATAGCTGTGCAACATAGATGTACATATAGGAACCTCTTAAGGCCAGCACTGTCCCTACTGAAAAATAAAGCTAAGGTGAAAGTAAATACTCGTGTTGTCATCCTCCCGGCCCAGGAGAATCAGGGGAAACTTTCAAAACTTTGTTATTTTTTTTTTTCCAGAGACACATTCAAAACACCCCAGTGTATCAGACAGCAGAACATTCTACTTTTGAAGGAAAAAATATTTAGTTAGTACAATATTTGGCCTAAAAGCAAAATTAAGAGCTGTAACAGCAACTAATAATGAAGTTTATTCCATCTTGATACTTAGAATAACCTAATTAATATAACCTAAGAGTAACACAGTATGTTGGAAGCAACCCTAGTTACACGTGTACAAAAGCGTCAAAGAACAGCATCACTATTTCCAGTAATTTCAGTTTATAGAACAGAATGAGTATTTTCCCTAGAGTTATATGAACTGCTTCAAAAAAGGAAAGAAGTTTGCTTAATACATTTTAAGCGTAGCACAAGAAGAGAGAGAATAGGTTTACCTATATTAACTGAATCCTCCCAGTCTTCCAGTATTTCTGTCACAGTAAGAACATAAACATATGTCCTATGCTTCCGATCCTGGTTCTGCTTGAATAATAGGAGACATTTTAATTCTCAGCAAAAAAAAAGTAACTTAGACTTATCACAACTATAAGATTAAACATAACTTACCTCTGAAGGGCACTTGCCAGCTAAACCTGGCTTTGATTTTCATTAAATATCTGTACTGAGTAGGCCCAAAAGGATGAGAAAACTGAAGTTTTGTTTGAAAGAACAGCTATTCTATTTTACTAGGTTAAAAAAACCCCAAACAACCCATGGAATGTGAAGATTGTGAAGTTGGGACAAAACTATGTTCTTGGTCATCCAGTTTAATATTAGTAGTTGTATACTAGTACTGCTCATTACTTATCTTTTATGTATGTTGTAAGTTGCCACAGGAGAGGGCATTTGTTAAAACTCTCCGCAACTCATGTTCCCAGATGAAAGGTTATTAAAAAAAAAGAAAAAGCTTTGCAAGATGGAACCACTGTATGATGTGTATCAGTCTGCACAGGGCAAGGTGGATGTGCCACAGCCAGTCCACGTGAGGTCTGTGTGGACATTACTCCTTGCTACCTCCACAGGAGGCCACCAACACGCTCCTAAAGGTGCTGCCCCACTAACCAAGCCATACCGCCCCTTGGGAAAGAACTGAGCTCCTAGAAAACCCAGGACCATCTACGATTACTACTATATTAAGAACCAAGAGAGGTTAAGCCCTAGCTCCCCTTACAGATGGTTTTATCCTTGTGCCAATAAACATTCCTACTTATCTCCGTTTCACTACACTGTCAGTATAGTTTTAAACTTCTGTGTTTTACTAGGAAATAAAAATACACCAAGACAGTTATTTGTCAATATCACTATTGAAGGAAGTAAATACATTTAATAAAAAACACCAGCATTTCTACCTGTAGTTCCTGAACACAAGGATTCAGCAGCAATGTAATTTCAATTTTCTATTTACTTCAATCTCAGGTTGCGCCATGTGGCCCCCTCAATGGTACTTACAACCGTTTGTGGGGCCGTGTTGTGAAACTGAATCAGGGCCTTGATGTCAGTTACCAGTAACCTAGAAGTGCCACTCAACACTTATTTTATCTCCTCTGGTCTAGGTGGTTGGTGGTAGATGGCTTCAGAAGAACATACAGCTGAATTGCCAAATAATCACAGTCCCTTATGGCCCCAGTTTTAAGGCAACAAGATGACAGCTATCCTGTCTTTTTTTTAATCTCAGCTAGCAAATATGGCATACTTATGCAGGCTAACCAGCAGAGTTAAAAACAGGTAAGTTTTTACTGTGTAGGACCATCCACGCGTATTCATAAACCCCAAACAAACCAGAAAAAGGGCACAGGTATAGTGAATGCTACTAATTACAATCAGGAACGTCCCTAATTTTGTTATGGCTTCCATCCTTCACAATGGGAACACCTTTAGCACTGTATTAGGTAGTCATATGTGACCAAGTAACATTTCACATGGGGAAACCCTATCAGGAATAGACTGTCTCTGAAAGTGGCTTTTATAATTCAACTGTGAAGATTCATACCTAACTACTGGTCTGAGGGACTTCCACTCTCAGCCTCCATACAGCACAACAAAATAATGTTGCATGTATTATGATCTGAAGGCTCACACGTACGTTTCTACAGTCTACTCCTGTCTAGAACCTGAGAAGAATTGCCAATGCCAACACTAAAACAGAGCTACATCTAGTATGTATCCCTGTGCTGCCACTAGTTCAGAGTCTGATGTTTACACTATGAAATACAATTTTTGAACTACATAGTATTGCTAAAGGTTAGATTTATCTGTGATCTAAAGCATTAACTCTTTTAGAGAACAAATGCCATAATGAGATATTTCAGCAAAATCTAATCACAGAAGAAGAGTCAAAACATTGCCCCCAAAAAGGCATGTGACATTTCGGAAATCCTAGATCTATGAATGTTCAATATTTGTTTTTTTTAAACCTTCAAGATGTTGTCCAAGTACTAATTTAATCTTTCCTGGAAAGTTGTAAGTACTTTGAAATCTTCCTATTCAAACCTTCCCACATCATGTAATGACTAAAGCAAAACACCTGTCTAACGTAGCATTTCCAGTAGCATTGCAAAATTAAAGGCAGGTAATACTTAAGAACTTAAGTCTGATTGTGTTGTGTAGATGCTCTTTCTGTAGTTTATCAACTCACAAAAAAACCCAACCAAAAACCAAAAAAACCCCATTGTTTTTAAAAGGTAAAAGAAGTAGCTCACCTCAAATATCCCAAGCAGTCTCCCTAGCTTTCCTTTTACTCCAGCCTACAAAACAAACAGGAAAAAGGGTTAATGTGCTTTTTAATTTAAAGAAACTGAAATATCAGTGTCAGCATCCTAAATCAGCATCAGTGAATTACTTCTCCTTATTAGTGTTATTTAAGTAAGTGTTTTAACCTAAGTTTTAATTAGACAGTGCTGCATTGCTTCTGGAGTTTCTAGTTTTAAAGTACTTAGAGCATTAGAACACAAAAGCTTGCCCTAGTGAGCAGGTCAAAGAATGCATAAATCTTTAAGGTTTTCAGAAAAAAATACTGTTTTACTTACCATGTTCTTTGTGTACTGTATTTTATTAGAGATAAATGACATCCAATACTGAAATTAGCCAGGCAAGTAGACAAGACAAGAGAGAACTAAAGCAGTATAGTAATAAATCTAGAAGGAATCATTAAAACTCCATTGCTATTTTACACAGAAATTTAAGTCCAAGTCTTCAAAATACAGTAACAAATTAAACTGTAGGTTACTGTGTGGATCTTGCACCATAATGACTTAATGTATGCTAGTTTTAACATGAAAGTGTAGCTTTTGGCATGTAAGCTTAAAGTAAAACTTATATCCCCAATTCTCTACAAAACTGTTTTGAATTCTTTTTCTAGAAAAGGCTTTAGAGTTTTACTACAACTTTTTAAAACAACCCCTATGTGTATCAACCTGCGCATAGTAATTTTTATCAATACAGTTAAGATGGTCATTATGTTCTAAGACTCCATGATTTGCTTTTCCAGAAGTAATATATAATGCCTCTTCCAAAAGAAGTAGTTTATGATCATCCATTTATTCTAAACAAATCTGAATCCATATGCCTGAGACTTAAAAGCATATGTAGTCTACTGGTGGATTTTTTTTGTCTTGTATAACCGATATTTAAAATAGGGCTTCTTAGCGCTAAAATGACATTTTCCAGCCTTCAGTCTTTGTTCAACTTTAACTGAAGAAAGTTACTCACGTCTTATGTCTTTTTATAAAGCACCATATGGATCTTAATTACATTTTAACGAGTAAGTCTGGCAGACAACTGGGCAGGCTTTAGCAGTAAGTCTAATCAAGATCTTACAAGTGGATGTTTTCTGTGTCTTTCTTTTTAAAGAAAGCAGATGGCTGGTGTTATTTATTAAGCAGTTTTGATGGAGGAAGTCTGACCACAGCCCCTGCAACTCAACAAGCATTCTGCTCATCTAGAGCAAGAGCTAGCCAAAGTTAATGCAAAACTGCATCCAATATTATTCTGGTTGTCTGCTGTGATGACAGAGATACCTGTTAAAGCTCATGAAGCTGAAAAATACATTACTTGACCTGTTGGGCAAGTGACTAGGCAATACATTAATTATGAAAGCAACAGACCCTTATTTTGGTCTGAAAAAGCCAGCTACGCCACAACAGGCACTGAAGACTCCTCGTGCTTTACACTGGGTAATGAAAAATTAGCCTAAAGAAACACATGCTGAAGAAATGTTTAAGTTTTACGGATCAAAGCTAATTTTCTCAATATTATGGTGTCTTTTTTAAAAAAGAGAAACAGAACCTCAAAGTCTACAAACTTATGCTCCTGTTCCTAATTTCCGCATTTCTTCTCAAGCGGCAAAAGCTAGGAATCACTATATCCTACAGATTTCTACTTTGTGGCAAACTCAACAACTAAAAAAAGCAATTTTCCATCATCCTAGACCATCAAAAGTAACAATATGAATTTGTGGGATTAGTCTTTTTTTAATACTTCAGGTGTTCAAGTGTGCACTTTTAGCTGCACAAGTTTTGTAATTTCTTCATTTCTTCCCTAAAGTTGCAGCAAAGAACAAGATTCTTTAATATTGTTACAGATATGGCAAGATACGGCCTAATGGCATGAGAGAAAGCCCAGCATAGACTCTGCAGGTTTCTCAAACATCAAGAAAAGCTTTTCCAAGTGCCAAGGAACTGCTGTAAAGGGGACTATACCAGACGGAAGGAAAAAATTACTCTCCCTCTGCCTAAACCCACCCACCCCCTCAACCCAAAAAACTTCCAAAATTTAAGAAATCTTTAAGAAGTCCTAGCCAAAGCCCTATTTACATTACAAAGATTTTTTTAAAAGGCGGGTCTAGGGCCTATGTTGAAGGACAAAGAAACTCACCATCAAGAGATGCAGGACGGCTTCTCTGAACTGCTAAGTGGGAGCCTGACAATTAACTGATATCCAACACATGGCAAAACCACCATGACCAGGTAAGTTTACCAAATGCAGAATAGCTTTTCTAGAGAAGTTTTTTCAACTTCTTAGTACCTCACAGTCACCATGTGACTATTATCAATGTTACTCTAAGTGGAATTTACTTAACAGCTTCTCTATTCTCCCTCCAAGTACATCAGTGGTTTAAACAAATACTCTTAGCTAAGTAATTCTGAATGAAACAATTAGAAGCACTCTATTAGGTTGGGTAAAAATTCCTCAAAGCTTGTATAAAGCTTTTGTGCAACCAGATGTTGCTACGTGATTACTGTCACTGATGCCCAGTTACTCTCTAGGCAAAGACAGGTGCTTCTAAAACATCGCAACATTCCTGTGGACAGTAATGTCTTTTGAATCCTCTGTACCCAAAAGTATAAAAAGGTGGTAACTACAGTCTCATTATTTTTTTCTCGGAAAGTAATATATTCAACTGAATCAAATTCATAGTTTAAAAAGTACCATTAAACTGGCTGTGATTTTTTTAAAAGTGCTTTTGCTAACAAAAGTATTTCCTCTAGGTTCTTACTTTAATTTAGTTCCCCCAAAACTTGTCAAAATTAAGCACCAGGGGACCAAGAAATGCTTCAGCTTATTCCTTAGAAAGTCAAAAATTTCCCACTTTTCTAATTGTAAACTTCTTATCCAATACACTGGTTAAGTTCTTAGACTTTGAACCATTTTGTCTCTAATAAAAATATATTTCTTCCTTTGGCCATGATGTGCCCATAGCTGTTAAAATACAGTTCTTTAAGTAAACAAAATCCTATAGGCTACAATAAGCAAGTGAGACAGTTTAAACTTTGGGAGAAAAGCCTGAAAAAACAGCATTTCTTTTGGCAGACAAGCACTTGAATTAAGTGCTGCACTTCCCCAGAAGGATTCCCTAAGGAAGCCTATGAGTACTATGTCAATAAGGTCTCAAATCTGAATTTATGCATATGTTTTAGTATTACTCTAAATCCAACGCCAAGAGGAAAAACTGGCCACTTCATCTCATAATCTTTCTGGCCTGGAGGCCCTTCGCTGTTGGCAGCTCTAGCCGTGCTGCAGTCACAGATGTGCAGTCAGACCTGCCTTTTGTTGCCTGTAGATGGAGCAAGAGTCACGCTGCAGTTTAATTTTTAGGCTAGCAGTCTACCAGAGCAGAAAGTTGCTTAAAAACTGAAAGATTAAGAGTTATTTTTACCTGTGGGATCTTTCGGATAGTACTTTAATGGCTAGGCTCCTGAAGGCACAGTGCAAGACTATTCCTGCCCTTTCTTGCATACCCCAAAGGGTTTCATTATACATGCCACAATCTTTCAGCTGAAAGGATGTTTTATTTATTTACTTTTAAAATTATCTACCTAGCCATAGTCTGTATTACCCAATCATTTTTCAACTATTAGATACTCACTGGAGCAGATTCCTCTACTTCCTGCAAGAGATCTTAGATAATATTACTGCCATTTTCACTGTTGTAGCAGATTAGCCTCCAGGATCGGCCTCTCCTTTTCAGAACCACAGGTCTGGGAGGACGGCGTGGTTTTTGGTAGGCATTTTGATAATAAATACAATAAGTTTCAACAGTATTTCAACAATAAGTACAAACAAAGCAAGAGTCTACTTTTTTTTTTCGGGGAGGAGGGGAGATGGAGGAAGAAAACAGAGTAGGAGGGTGCTCCTTCCATTTAGGAGGCTGGACATCACCAGCTTACCACCCTCATTATTTGCATCATATTTCTCTTTGAACACTGCATGTGCAAACAGCTCTTATTTCCACCTTTCATGGTACCCAATAAAAGACTAAGCTCCAAATTCATTAACAGAGTGGCTCCTCATTTAGACAAGGTCTAATACCTTCCTGGGATTGCTTTATAGTCTAACTTTATTTTGGTATTCTACTTTCAGGTTTTTACAAACATAATGTACCCAAGGAACTTGACAAGTTAACTTAGTTACTGTAACCTGTGAAATGGCAGACAAACTTAAATGAAATTCATACTAAATATTTAGTAGGGGTAAAAACTCAAGTCACTAACATGAACAGAACTTAAGGATTAAAAAAAAAGTCTGGACTCATGCACAAAGGCAGACAGACTATGGTACAACTGCAGTGCATATAGATTTGACTACAAAAGTCTTCACTCGAGTTTTAAAACAAGGATTTCATATACATGACTGTTGGTGGGAAAGTGAGGGATATTTAGAGCCAGTGGGCTATCATATTGTGAGCTATCAGCACTCCTACCATTAAGAAATGCCATTGCATCTCCCACTCCTAATTTCTCCATTTTAATAAATTAATGGAAACCAATGCTTAGTTTGTGCATGACCCAATACTGAAGAAACACAGTTCAAACCAGTGCCACAGTGTGCCTCCTTTGAAGTTTATTCATTCACAAAACTTGTAACAGTTCACTGCACTGTAACCAGCTTGCCAGGTGACATTGACCTTAGTATAAAAATAGAAAGGACAAGCATCTCTAGAAAGGTTAGAATGAATTTCCATGGCTCGAGTCAAAACCCTGAATACCACTCTGGCTTTTCCTTAGAAATGGTGCTTCGCAGTGTGGTGGCAGCACACAAGATTCAACCTGTAACTTAAGAACATTTTACTTTAAGGTATGAGCTTTTAATGCTCATATACAAACTATTAAACACCAGAAACTCTGAAGCTGTAAACCAAGTGTCACCAAATGATTTTTTTGCTTATTAAAGCCCCTAGCCTTTGAAAAAAAAAAATCTTCATGTATTTGCAATCGCAGCTCAGAGTTGAACGTGGCTGGCAGTTTGTGTCTTACTCAAGAACATCATTAAAAAAAAAAAAGCATAGTCACTGGAGTAAGAGCGAATAAAGATTGGTTTAACTTCTAAGCAAAATGCCCCTGTGCAAGCACCAGTCAGGAGCTTCAGATTTGCTGGGTTGTCTTTGTTACCTTTAGAAAACAGTTTCTCTCGTGGTATACAAACACTGATGATGCTGGCATTTTTCGAGTCATATACAACATCCGACTTTTCTATCATAAAGCCTCTTACTGAAATTTTGATGACAGCACATATATTCTAAGCAGCTACAGAGCAGCTTAACGTACTGTCATGGTTTCAGCTGGGATGGAGTTAAGTTTCCTGCTAGCAGCTGGTGTAGTGCTATGTTTTAGATTTGGGATGAGAAAGTGTTGATGGCACACTGGTGTTTTTGGTTGTTGCTAAGCACACAAGACCTTTTCTGCTCCTCACACTGCCCTACCAGTGAGTAGACAGAATGCACAATAAGTTGGGAGGGGACACAGCCACGACAGCTGACCCCAACTGACCAAAGGGATATTCCACGCCATATGACATCATGCTCTGCGTATAGGGCTGGGGGAAGAAAGAAGGAAGGGGGGGATGTTCAGTAACTGTTACCTGTGATGGAGCCCTGCTTTCCTGGGGATGGCTAAACACCTGCCTGTCAACAGGAAGCAGGGAATGAATTCCTTGTTTTGCTTTGCTTGCACGTGTAACTTTTGCTTTACCTCTTCAGCTTTCTTTATCTCAACCCATGAGTTTTTCCTCCCTTTTACTCCTGTGATTCTCTTCCCCATCACAACTAGGGGGAGGGAGCGAGCAGCTGTGTAGTCCTAGCTGCCGGCTGGAGTTCAACCAAGGCACATGCAATACACTGAAAGATAATCAAAGCATTCTCCTAAACCCCGTTTACATGTAGCTGGTTTTAAGACTCACTATGTGTGATTGCGCTTGAACAAAACATGATAAAAAAAGAGTTCTGTGTATGAGTGAAGGAGGCTGACCTCTGCCTTTAGGATTCAAAACAGCTTAGGGTTGCTGGGTACTGCAATTCTCAATCAAAACCACTACAACTATGGGAAAGTCTTTTGCTTTGCCCTGAGAAAGAAATGAAGGCAAGAACAAAACTGAACTATGGAGGGACTGCTTCATATTGTAACAGCGGGTACTCCTATTTTTCCACTTTCTGATTTGCCTTTTTTTTTTTCCGCCTGCTGGTGTGAAAGCATGTGCAAAGGGAAAAAGATAATTCAGAAATATTTAACGTTCTGGTATCTGTATGAACCAGAGAAGTTCACAGTGTCTGAGCAGTGAGTGCACTCTTGGGCTTTTACATTAACAGAGAAATTTACACTGTATGATTTATCCTCCAGTAATATTCTATATAAATTCCTTCGCTATCCCAGTTTAACTTTCTCTAACACTCATGGCTGTGCACTGTACGACTGCAGAAATTTGCAAGCAGTGCTCCAGCAAAGCCAGGACTTGGAAGTGTTGCTCAGAATACTCTCAGGGCAGACCCACGTGTAGCAGCCCCCAGGTCACAACTGTCACTGCTATACTACTTTGCTATGAAGTCAGCCTGAGAGCTTTGTGTGTAGCAGTGCCTGCCCTGCAAGCTGAGGAAGTAGACCATGCAGGCAGCTTTCAGTAGTTGGGTCAAACCCCCACAGCAACTTTGATGACATACTAAGTGCAGAAAGGTCTCCAAGATGGTCCATTCTTCACCACCAAAGAAAAAAAACCCAACAGAGCTAACAACTACAGTTTAGTCAGCTCTAGTTCAACACGGAGATGAGATTTTACTATCTCTCATCTTGGATTGTGCCTCAGGTCAGATCAGTGATTACAACTACCAGTGTTCACAAGAAACAGTTATCCTGTGCTTTTTAATCCCACCTATCAATTTGTGACAGCAGGAAGTGCCAGGACTTTCCCAGAGGTGCTACTACTGCCTAGAAGCCTAAATCTTTGCTGACTCACGCCTAGAATCCTAAACCTGCTGCTTTCAAATTGACTGCCTTGTGGCTACCTCCTTTACTTTTACAAATACCCAAGTACCTATGTGAGTATGTCTTGTGCAGCTCAAAATTGGCTCCCCCAGCAAAACCGGAGGACACAAAATCTCGAATAACTTTGTATCAGTGAGGCTTATTTATGGCTTGAACCTTGCTGCATGAAAGCTGCTAAGAGCACTGAATACTGAACGAGTCTGTTACCCATATAAGAGGGAACGAGGGTCACTGAATCACAGTTCACAAAAGATCTCATTTTGACAGAGAATAGTAGGCAGCATTTCGTACAAGTTGCATCCACATCAAGTTCCTAAGCTTCTATAACCCAACAGAACCAGTCTTAAGGGTAAGCAAGCTAAACAACTAGATAGCACAGCTAATAAAAAAATCATTATATATACTAACTAGCAACAGTATTAACATATTTTGTGAACAGGAGTAGTCAAACTGGGATGAGACGACTGTTTAAGACTAACAGAAATCCTGCTGTAGTTCACTCACTTGCCCGGATGCATCCACTTTCTGCAAAACCTTATACCTTCTATTTAAGACGTATGACAAAGAATTAAAAGTTGATCTGTGGTCACTTCTGTATTGCATAATTTCTAGCTAAATCAAGTGACTGATTGTTTTTTTAAATTTTATTTGGCTTACAGTCCTGGCTGTTAGACAGTCAAGTAACATTTAATATTTTTCACAGTTTGGCTAGGAAAAATAGTCAGTAAGTTAAAAAGCAGCATTTTGAATTTGAAATTTAAGTACCATACTAGAGTTGGAAACTGCATTAATTCATCAAGACTTAAAGCTCTGTTTTGCCTAGAGATAGGGGCAGAGAAAGAAAGGCAGACTATACTTGTGGTGCTTTTTTATAGATAAGCAGTCTTAAATATACTTAACAAGGCCTTTTGATTGTTGAATTCTCAACTGCTCAGATAAATTGGTTTCTAATCCGTTTAGTTTGGAATCTACTCAAAGGTTGTTTATTTCTCTTTCTTTTGTAGCAACACATTAATGGTTAGTTCACCTTCAGTCTGTTCTAGAAGAGGTGCGAGTCAAATACTTTTTGCACAAACACAGAAATGCTACACTACTATAATATGTCATTTGGCATAAAGTCACAGTTCCCCTTCCAGTAAGCGTTTATAAAAGCAGACAGAAATTTAGCTATGAAATGAAAGCGTGCTGGGAAGCAAGCTAGTTAGTTCACCTCACCACACTATGCCCCAAAATTTTAATACACAGAACTGCAGTTCTTTGAATTTCACAACCATGGAAATCTCAGTCAAATCCAAGATAAAGGAGGTAGAGTTCCCTCTTTCTTCATGATTCCCATCTGAAGATAGTAGAAACAAGTCAGATTTTTTTTTTTTTTGCTTTGTTTTTGTTACCTCTTCATACACCTCTCTGACAGCTGCTCCCCCTGGCTCTTCTTCTGGTTCCATTCCTCCACCCGGTACAATCCACTGATCTGGGTATCGGCTACTGCTTACCAACAGCACCTATAAATAATTGCAAATGACTGTTAAATATAGCTCACAAATCAGGAATCTGGGTACTATCTACTTTTTCAGCAACGCACTTATCACCTAGCCAGATGGATTATAGTCTTTAGAAATGAAACATAATAAGCAACCAGGAGTCGTAAGCAGTTAAAAAAGATAAATTATTAACATCCAGTCTTTTAAATACAGCTAAATCAAGACAATATCACTAATCTCCTTGCACAAACACTTTCATACAATGCTCAGACACAATGTGAAAAATACAATACAATTTTCACGAGAATGAAGATGTACAACAAAATATCCAATAACAATATTCTTCAACACTGAGCAAATCTCAGGGCCCTACAGGCAGCAAAGCATGAAAATTAAGACATATTCGTCACACAGAAGTTAAACTAATTCTTCTGAAATGGCATCTTTGAGCTAAAAAAATTGGGCTTTTGAAAAATTTTCTACTTTTTAGTCTTAGACAAGCTTCTTCTCAGAAGAATTGAAGTGTTATGCTAGCAGGACATGCTTACAATATTGCATAACTAAATCATCAGGAGAGTACTTAATTGGCCCTTGTCCAATTTGGTTTCTTCTAACATTTCTGTAAGAGGAAAACTACACCACATTGATTTTTAAATGATTTCTAAATTTAATAACAATTTTTTTCCAAGACACTTTAATTTCACTTCATCTGAGTCTCTAACCTGGTCATATCATTGATATATACCAAATTAAAACCCACTGTCTGTAGGACCCGTCCTTCATAATATTCAGAGCTGAAAATATTTTAGCCACCTGTCCAAAAACATAGGATAATTTGGAGTAGAAGATGATGAAAATAAGACCTTCATTCGGAACCACATGGAAATAAACAGTTTAACTTATATTTAAGTCATGTCCTGATTAGTAAGACATAATCACCTGCGTAGTAACACACTTCATATGCCAGGCAATACTTACATAAGCCCTACCCTGAAGCCAAAGGACAACTCTGGGGAGCAAAGGGACAGGGGTCAGTGCTCGAAGCTTTAAAAGCAATTAAAAAGACTAGCAACAAGAACCTCAGTCTAAAGGTTGAAGTATTGATTGGGACGAAATGACTGAAATGACAGTCCAGTCCTCACCAACTACCTTTATGGTTTTTAAACTCGCCTCCTGTTTGATTAAATAGGGAAACAATTCCCTGATGAGGGCAACAGGAAAGTGCTTATCACTTATACTACATCCCTTTGGCACCCACAGAAATACAGTGTAGGTTTACTTACAGAAACTGTAGCATAATTAAGATGACTGCATACCTTTGTGAATGCAACAATGAGTGTACATACTGAGGTGCACCTAGAAGAGCGTTATCTGACAGATATTTTCTTGTAGCATTTATCTGCAGTCAAGATTTGTCCTTCTGATACTAATTTCCCCCCCATTTTTCCTACGCTAAATAAGGAAAACAGCAGAGACCTCATTTAGTGCAGAATCACTCTTAGCAACTGATCTAAATGTTCACATTTTCAGTCAACTCAAATATTTTATTCAGCTATCTAAAATCCTAGAGATAGTCAACAAAGGCAGCAAGGTCAGACACAAATGCATCTCAACTTGATCCTTATAACCAAAGGTTCTAGCTTCCTACGATCTTTGGATATTAACAGATTAATTCCCAGACAGTACACAGCTCTAATACACGTAGTTTTAGAAAGAGTTTTTGAACACATAGGTGGAGCATCTGTATCACTACAAAGAACCATCATGCCGGCAATGCTTAAAAAGCAATTGTAAAAATCAAGTTATGAATTCACTTGTGGGATCCCAGACACAAGCATTACACATCACTTTCTGCTGATGAAACTAGCGCTCACTGCAGTCATGTGGAAGCTAGCAACAATGATGAACAAAAGGATGATTATATTACATTAAATCATTCCCGGCTTGGTAGAATGGTTTTAATCAGCATTCATTGTTTAGTTAAGGCTAAACATAAAGTTCTTAATTACTACTAAGGGATAAATCAGGTTGCTGGTTCTGGCAGTGAGCGTAGCAAAAAGCCAGGAGTTTTTTATGCCTTTAAATATATAGTTGATTCCACTACCCTGATCAATAGTGTATTGAGCTGGGATTGTATACCTATTAGTTTTAAATTACCCTTTTAAAAAGCAGAAACACGTACATCTAGCAAGTAATCGACACAGAATCACAGAATCATTAGAGTTGGAAGGGACCTTAAAGATCATTGAGTTCCAACCCCCCTGCCATGGGCAGGGACACCTCCCACTAGAGCA
>JAOXNO010000001.1:48537765-48548431 GCA_028565335.1 Limnodromus scolopaceus | reverse complement strand
ATTTAGATGTGGTGTTGGGGGATATGGTGTAGGGGAGAACTTTGTGGAGTAGGGTAGATGGTTGGACTCGATGATCCTAAGGGTCTCTTCCAACCTAGACGATTCTATGATTTGAAAATACTATTGTTTTTTATCTTCCTTAACTGTGGGGCATTATAGTTTACAAAAAATAATTGTATCAAAATCAGTTTACATAAAAAAAACCAAACCAAAGTCACAGTTAAAGATGAAACTTGCTAGACAGAGCAACTTCCCTGCAGCTGGATTCTTTGATTTCAGAGCAGAGACATTCACAACTTGAAGTAATGAAACAGCAGCAGCAGAAGCCACTAAAAACCAACTGCAGGATGGGAATTTTTCCACAGGAGATGTATTCCTTGCAAGGAAAAACATATTTATAGTTGAACAGGTTCCACAGAAATCATTGATTTGTATGTAAGTATGTATTTGTATTGATTTGCATTGGATACCTTTGTACACTCACTCTTCCCAGCCTAATCACATCTATTCCTCTCTTACCTACTGCACACCCCATTTTCTCCCCTCTCATCACCCCAACTAAACCACTAGCTATGTCCAACTTGACATTACCTGATGGAGATAGCATAAATTTGCCTCTTTTTCCTTGTAAAACTGGCAGATAAAAGGAACAACTCTCAGAGGAAGAGACTCAACTCCTTGCCCCCAAAAGACCACTGAGCACATGCAGCTCAGTTGCAAAGAACACAGCATTGCTCAGGTGTACAATTAAACGCTGTGCAGAGAAGGAAAGAAGGCAGCAGTTAAACAGGAGGCAAAGGATTTAGCTCCCAAGCTCTGTGAAGCTGAGTACATGTGAACAATTTCAGAGGCTTTTAAACTGGTGGAAGTATAGGGAAAAAACAGCAGCAAGAGGTACCTCTCAGGTACAAACCAAAGTGTCAAAATGCTACTAGAGAACAGATGAACTGTATGTTCTCACAGGTGTCAAAAACATTAAGAAGAAAAAAAGTATCCAACCCTACTCGGAGAGAAAAACAGGACTCGCTTTGACAGAAGTTAATATAATCTACCCTAGCACACTCAACACGGAGAAACTCAGTCTATGTGGTTGGTCTGCCAACATTGCAAGCACCCGAAAGAGTCACAGACAGTTTAATCCAAACGCAGCCAAAATGGTCAATCAAGCCCTATGATTTGTTTGAAAATGGCCGTAAGCAGATGCTCAGGGAAGAATACAAGCAGGAAATAGTTCACTGTTCCCTAATGCTTCCAACTTCCCATTGTTTTCAGCTCAGGAGCTTCCTTAAAAGTATTGGGAAACTACTTTGAATGCTACAACACAGAATCATTATTAAGGAGCACAGAAGAGCAGCTGTTACAAACCCTGGATCATATCTGCAGGATTCACTCTATGAATTTTTAGGCAAAAGCACAGATCAAATTGGACAGCACATGTCAACCTGCTACTGTAGTTAGAGATTTCCTTTATCTAAGAAAGACTTTTTGCTATTTTAAGAATTTCTGCCTCGTTTCGGTAGTTCTGAAACAGTTTCTCGGTTCCCCTATAGGTTACCGTGGCACCCTTGTCCTAGGAATACCATTGTCTCTTTTCAGATTCCAGAAAGTTGAAAAACGCAATGGAGCTTTACAACTTGCCATAGCAATGCCACACAGACAGCATTTAGTATGGAGCATACTTTTGCCTTCCTGAAAATATTCTTATTAGAGTGATTGCTTATAGTCCTCATTTCTTACTACAACCATTTTCAAAACGACTTTTCTTAACCTGGAGACGTAATGTGCACAAAGTTATTGTAGAGTAGTAGAAAACCTTGGGATCAGACTTGACAGCACTTTAAGAGCTAATTAAAGGCATGGCTTCAACATCTTTACTTTTCTCCCTTACACTGGCACAATGAGTTCAGGAAGCTGATCAGGTTGAAAACTATCTTGTACCATTTAAAGCTTAGTTTTCAGCCTGCAGACACTCACAGCTGTCAGCACGCAGCCATACAAGGGGCAGCACCACACAAACTGGGGCAGAAAGGCATGACTGCAGCTACCCAATTTCAGATCAGCCTAAGCCAGTTCCAAGAGCCTCTAGCAAAGTACTTGACAGACAATAGGCTGAAAAGCAGCCCCCAGCTATGACGGAGGTTAATAAGAAAATTTAGTCTCAATGAACAAGGAACTAGCAGACCAGCAGAGAAATGACATAACAACTAGCAGTACATTAACCCTAACTCATTAACTTGAGCACAGCATCTTGAAAACAACCCAGAAAACTGGGTTCTGTCTATATAACTTACTAAATAAAGTATGAAATATCCCCCAAACTTTAAGTAAAGATCACTTTTCAAAGCAGCAGTGTGATACTTAGACATTAGTCAGTGCAACTTTACTGGCATTCTGAAGATGAGCAAATAAGAAATATATGCATACATTTCTATAATACTTCAAAATCAGATCTGCAAATGATTTTTCCTTTGAGATCTTCTGATTTTAAGTCTACATGGCAATAGGGTGAAAAACATCAGCCTTTTTCTGAAAAAGTTTTGCTTTAACTTGCAATTAAAATTCTATTCTATAAACTTCATTTCACTTGAAATTCACATTTTTGGCTAACACGCTTTTACAGTGATTCAGAATTTGAGTAAATTTCTCTGGCTATTTAAAGTACTTTGTTTTGTTCTTTGGCTAAAGTGTTCATATCAGGAACAGACAGCACTATACCACTATGGTACGTCAGCCAGAACACATTTCCTCACGTCAACAAGCGCTCAAGTCACCTGTAACATTAGATCTCCCCCTAAGCTTTGGAGAACCAGATGTGACAGGTCTCACGGTGCGATGAAGGGTGCGGATCTTGCACCCAGCCATACGGCAAAAGAGACTCCTAGCTGCCAAAAAAAAAATATCCGCAAGCAAACAAAAAACCCACTACAGATGCCTATAAAAAGTTTTAATTTTCATGCTGGCTCAGTTCCCCAATCCACTTTACAGCATGTCCTTCTTCCCTTACGTTGCCAATACGGTCCAAGGGATAAAAACACATGAGGTAGCAGGGGAAGAGCTAAAACTCGCATTGCAGCCCATTTCTTTGTAACTTGAAACCACGGCCTAATCTTGAGCAGGAGAACTGGGCTTTACCGGTTACTCAGCAACATAATCTGTTTGACTAAGGGATCAGCTTCCAAGCTCTTGTCAGAAACAAGAGCTCCAAGTCTCTGAGAACCATTCAGCTGCAGGTAAAGACATGACAAGGTTACTTCTTGACAAGTACCAGTCACCTTTTAGCATTTTTTTTGTCCTTGAGATACTTGGAAAAAAACCATACCTCTTTGAAGACAAAATTTGTTTTAAAATATTTACATTTATAGGACTGGTTCCACTGAAGTGCTTAAGCACTAAATCACACAGTAGTAGTTCATGAAATCAGTGGCTGGCCAAAGCCAAACACATCCTTCTTCAAGTTGGAATATCTGGTGAAAGCCATCTAATAAAAATAAGCTTTTAAAGTGTTCTACAAACAAGACTGGAAAAAAATACCTATAAACCCATGGTCCACAAACTTGCACAACTACAAAGATGTGTTCTTAAACATGGCTACAAATCCTAGGTAGAGATATATCATATATACACAGATTGGTATGTATTTCTGAAGTAGTCTACCACTGCTATTTCACAGAAACTGGTAACTGCGAAACTTTGAGCACCACTGAATTAACTGTGGCAATTCAAACAGAAACTTACCAGCCAATTTAAATTCTCAAAGTAAACTTAGGATGGTGCAAGTGAGCTAATAAAGAGCATTTTCTCAAGTATCTAAACACAAATATTTCTAGCTTAGAAAGACAATATCTTCTAAACAGGGCAAAACACAAAACACATTTTGTTGCGGGACACCTTAGCCTGACATTAGACAGGTACAGCCATGTTTTCTTCTCCTCTCAGCCCATTTTAAGCAACTATCCACCATATTAAACATATTTGTATGGCACAGACAAGTAATACCATAGATACTGGAAAAAAACAATTGAGATTTCGCAATAAAAAACAGCTCATGGTTGACCGATTTCAGTATCTGAAGAGGCATGAGCGAAGATTGAAGCTTCCTGACGTGATGGACACCTGAATTTCTACAGCTTCACTGAACTTTCAGGCTTCCACTGCTGGCAAGCAGTTGCAATTTGTCAAAAAAAAAAATCCCAACAGGAAGTCAAGGTGCATATGCGGTGCCTGCAAAAGCTGTTCTTCTGTGGAAGTAGGGATAACATGGCATTTGTGTTTTAGAAGTTGGTTACCTCACACAAATCCTACCACAGCAACCTCAGATTTGATTTTTTTTTATTAATGCAAACTTAAACCACTGCAGAACCCCATACAAGCCTGCAGGGATACACCATAAGCACGCACTGTCTCTGTAGACACATCATAAAGAGCCATTTTAGAAGCTATTTATAGGTCTTGATTCTTAGAGCTATACCCCTTCCTGCACCACACAGATTATGTCCAAACATCAAGAAAATGCTGAAGAAAAACTAAGGCAGTAATCACCCTATGTCAATTATCCCTCTTGTGTGTTAGCAGGGCAGGGACAAGAGGCAGAACAAAAGAAAACCACGGGATGCTTGAAGTGCATATTGAAATGTGTGTTCTCTGGTATTTTAAAATATGCTTATATTCTATTAGGCACTCATAGAGCAAGGTAAGTAACTTGTATCAGTCCATACGTTGCTTGGGAGAGCACATCAGGCTTAAATATGGTGCCACAGTCATACTCCAAGTTGTATTTTAAAGCACACATTATCATCTGCGTGTTTGCACCTGAGAGCTTACACTGAAGGATAAAGAAACCAAACGATAAATTCCAAGTCGAGTATGGAAAATGTTTCATCACTGTGCAAGTTTATTTACAGTAATTCCTACTGTGATGGAACACCAAATGAACATTCCCGTTTTGTCCGGGTAGCCAGGTGACGCTTCTAGGCTTCAGATTTATAATCAGGTTACATTACAACACGTCTTTCTGGTTTTCAGATGATTTAGACCAATGCAAATAAAAATAATATTTTTCTTTTTCCTTTAATAAAAACATTGCTAATGTGAAGCAACAGCTGTAAAAAAAAATGACCGCCACTACTATTGTTCAAAATAATAAAACAGCGACCAGCAGAACAAGGTAGATTAAACAAGTGCTTTTTAAATCTCTACATTCTCCAGCCTAAGAAATAAAATTCTTATCAGACCAAAAAAGGAGATACAGTGCTAGGAGTCTATAATTTTTAACTCAAAATTAAGAGGCAATAATTGACATGCAAGTGTACACCCTGCTACAGGAAAAGAAAAAAAAAAGATAATCTACTTTTCCAGTAAGTGTGTGATGACACTGTTATCCTCACTACTGTCTCAACAGTAACAGGAAACCCTTCCCATCTATTTCCATCTCTTGTATGAGGCTGAACAACAAAAATGGCAAAATTAAAAAATTAAAAGCTTGAAGGCTTTTTTTTGCATATGAAACTATTTTTTTATATCTGCCACTAGCAACTGCTGGCTGAACACTAGGGCTTTCAATACTATATCCAATTACATAAAGCCATGTTATAGATGCCAAAATAATTAGAACGCACTCAAGTTTTATATTCAAGGTGGTTAAAAATAACTGCTCACTTATTTGTATAATATGTAGTTGATGGAAGAAAAATGAAATTAGCTTTTAAAATTGTTTAAGTTATGAGAATGACTAGAAAAAAAAAAACATTTATTACCATTTGCTCTTGCTGCTTTAAAGGCATGCCTCATTCTCTGCTTTGAGAGGTAAGAATTTCCTTGCCTTCCCTCTGCCCAGACCCTAAGACAGCAGCTTTTTATGTAAAACCAGCGTTTGCAGGATACTGAATGCATAAGCAACTCCAGCCCATGGAGGCAGTCAGTCCTTGTAGTACTGAGATGTTCTCCTGCAGGTTTATCCTAAAGCTGCCATCCACATCTCAGAGTTGCTCAAGAGAGACTTGCATTTCCACATACAGAAATCCGCCAGCCCATGCCAGCCTGCTGAATACCATCACCTTCTTGCACACACCTAACAGCTTCTTGCTTGTTCAAAGCAAAAAGCCTGCAGCCCCCACGCATTTCATGCCCACGTAGCCTTCTTTCATTTTTCATGGGATTTCTCCTGCTTCATTTCCAGCAATATTTTTTTGTTCAAAGGGCAGACAGTGCCTGCAATTACTGCTTCATTTCCATTAAGAACGACAGAAGGAGCCAGCACTTAAGCTCATATCCAGCCATCTTGCTCTCTCTTCAGCCCAAATGACAGCATTGAGAGACCAAAACAGGCAACACTTTAATAACAGTACTCTTAAGAGATATTCTGCTAAAACACTCAAAAAAACCCCAAAGCTATTGGCCACATTACTTGGCTATTTGGGCTTCCTCCAGGAATTTTTTCCTATCATACAGTATCACAGCATGAAAGTTACAAAATCTAAACCAAAATGGGCTATATAGTAGTAAATTGGCATAAGTGGAGTCACTTGAAGATGAAGAAATAAAGAGGAAGGGAGGATTTTTTCAGCAGTGCATCTGGACAACCATCAGTCACCCCTGATCAGTCACCTGGCATCAGTCAGTACATGCTTTCAGCTGCAATACCAGCCCTCAAGACGAGGCAGAAGTTTTTGACAGGTGGCAAGACTGTGGGCAAGCCCAGTTTCCAGCCCCTAACACCCAAGAGAACCAACTCAACAATTTTAAGTCTGGCAACAAAGACTGTTGGTAAGTGTAATTGGACAGGGTGCTGTAGCTGCTGAGCCCTAGTTCAGCAGCTGTATTTCAAACTATCTGCAGGGACCATCAGACTGAATTTTGCCTCAGCAGTACTCCAGGGCCCACCTATGTTTCAAATTAAGAAATAAAGAAGTGAACAGAGAATGAATGGAAATACAGTAGGGTTTTATCAAAACCACCCTTTGTTACCACAGTCTTTTTCAACTGAGACGTTGCTTCACTGTCCATAAAACTCAGCTGTAACATGGGCTTCAACAAGGCTACCAAGGCAGAATAAGTACAATACAGATATGGCTTCTTGGTCTGTTTCCTAACAAGGAAATTTTGCTAGATGATGATTAACAATAGAGATATTACATGTTTTAGTGTCTGGCCCGATTTTCATTGGTGATGATGACAAAAAGCTGTTACTGAAATTTTTAAGCCTCCAAATAGAGCAGCAGTGTCTGCAAGTCACGTTATCAACAGGGGATCTCATGCTGACCACATTCATTAAGAACAAGGTATTGCGAACCATACGCATAGGACACTAACAGTTTCTGGTACGAGTTGAGAGTTAGAAACTTAGATACCACCACTAATCACAAGATGACTACACCACAGCTATCATGACAAAGATGGGTCACTGGTTTTTTTTTTTTTTTCCTCATATAGCTAAACAAGTATTAGTATTAGTAACCTGTTACACAACACAGTGAGATTCCACCTGAAGCAACCACAACTGTTGCCCACATTCAAAAAATATGGTTATCAAACTGAGGGAGATGAAAGAGGTGCCATGATGATTAGAAAAAGAGAAAACTGGTTTTAGGAGACGAGGCTGTAAGACTTCAAGTCCATCAAAAAGGTGCTAAGAAAGGAAAGACTGCAGGTATGTCAGAATGCTAAGTGCAAGAAGAGGGAAAAAAAGCTAAAGCACAGGCACAACTGGATATTGACTGGCCTTTCAGAGAGTCAAAATGGAAGTGGAAGATCTGTATCAGAAGATTGCTGCAGATACCCATTCCTCCAGATAGAAGCTAACCACCTGAAAAGTGGTATGTGATCTGTTGAGTCTTGCAGACAGTATCTCCAGTAAGAAAAAAAAAAAAAAGTTGAGATTTTGATTTCTTGCTTTAAGACTCCTAAAAAGAAATGTATCCCTAAAGATCACTTTCAGTTGTCTGTTCTAGTGTCCCTCTTCCAATGTCTAGCAACTCTTAGATTATGGGGTAGTAACCCTGTAGGTTAAAATAACTATGAAAACAACATTTCCCTCCCCCAATAGCTTCTACAGGAGTCTGCTTTTCCTCCCTTCTCCCTCCAGTAACCAAGGTACTGCTTTTGTGCTCCTTCAAAGTAGAAGTTACCCTGCATTTAAAGATCCCTGGTGATGGTAGGTCAGCTGAAAATTCATGGTATGATTTCTAGAGAACTGGAAAGGAAACACTGAAGACATTTAGGGGGATTCTGAAGAAAATCTCCACAGAAACTTAGTAAGACAACAGTGTTCAAGAACAGTAGAGGCAAGATCCAGCCAATTTGGGGAACGTGCCTGGTGATACAAGTTAATCACAAACAGTAGTCAGGCATCAAACTTCCAAGGAGTGGATTCTGTATTGATGGAGATGGAGCTGGCACTTGGGAAACAGCTAAGCAAGTTCAAGGTGTTGTCATTGCTTTTCTGGAAGTGACTTTCCAGAAAATAATTTGAACTGTTTCCACATGTTTAATTGACGTTCCAAGTCTTACTTGGTGCTATCCTATTCATTCCATCCTTGAGTTGTGTCTACTTGCACAATGGCAAATCCCAGCCTCATGCCAGCTGTACAGCTACCCCACCTGCAACACCCCAAAGCGCTCCAGTGCAACAAGTGTCAGCATCCACCCTTCTCACCCAGTGTAGCAAAGCTGCTAGTACCATCCTTAGCCCTGGAGGGTGTTCTTACGCACAAATAATTTTGAAGCGGTCAGTGGTCTCATTTGGATACAACATTCAAAGAGAATATAAGAAGCTGCAGCAAGAAATGAAAAATGAATGGAAATTACTGACAAAGGTGACCCCAACCATGAATTTCCAACTACAATTGGTGCAGAAAAGCTGTAACAGGGGGTCAAGTGTTTTAACTCCAAAGGAGCCTGAGCTGGAGTAGCATTCAACGATAAATACTGAAGACACATGCATGTGGAACATGCTGGAGTATCAGAGCTGCTGCTAAAACCAAAGAAAAGAACTACCAAGCAAGGTAGTTCTGCTGGGAACCTTTCTCCTTTATATTAGGAAAAGCTGATCAGTGTGATCCCAAGGCTGTATTTACACCACATAGGGAATGGCATATACCAGAACACCACGCAAAATTTTTGCCTAAATTCAAGAGTCAGTATTTTGAGATCAGGTCTCTCCTTACTGCATTATATCCCTCATGAGATGTTTAAAAATATGCAAGAAGTTTGCCGTATTGACAGTTTGTACAGGACACTAGCTTCTTTCAGCATATAGATAAAGAGAAGAAAAAAAAAAACCAAACCCAAACCCAAGCCCTAACCTTTGCAGTTATTTTATAGCTACTAAACAACGAAATGAAAACGAAAATTAGGGAAGGGTGCGCTTCCAGCCCGAGACACTCTATAAAGGCATTGTGCAACCGAACCATCAGCAAAGTTTCCAGATAACGGCCGGTGCAATTGACCTTGGCCAGGGATATAGGACAACTTTGTTGCCACCTCCCGATTCCGCTGCAACATAAAACCCCGGCTGAGCGCTACCCGCTACAACCACAACCGCAGCAACACCCCCGACCTCCTCGGCAAGATATTTTTAAGCACCGTTTTACTCTCTTAGGGAGGGAGAAGAGAGGAAAAAAAAACAAAACCAACAACCAAGTTCCTAAAAAAAATACAAGTTGTATGTTGGCTTGGGTTTTTTTTTTTCCATCCCACCCAAGCATGGCAGGGGGCTCGTCCTAAGGGCGCCGCCGGCCCTGCCCTCAATGCGCCATTACGCGTTAACCGGCTTTCCGCGCGCCGCGGGCACACAAAGGATAACCCAGCGGTCGCGGCCGGGCTCTGATCCCGATCCCGGCCCCGAATGCCGCCCCGGGAGTTGCCCCCCTCCCTGCTCCTCCTCCCCGCCCCAACCCCGCACCCCGTTCCCGTCGAGGGGCGCCGCCCGCGGCCGCGCACAAAGGCGGCCGCCGCGCACGTGGGCCCCGCGCCCCGCCGCGCCGCCCCAAGATGGTGGGCGAGAGGCGCACCCCACCGCGGAGCCTCCGCGCCCGCCGCCCCCGCTTCCAGCGCGGGATCTGCACCGTTCCACACCGTCGCCCCTTCCCCCGGCTCGGGGTGGGGGGGCGAGCCCCGGTACGACTCTGTGTGGCCCTAGGGATGTCCCCTAGGAGGGGCCCGCGCCCCCCGGCCAGACAAAGGGACGCGGCACCGGCGGGCGAGGGCGGAACGGGGGCCCCGCCCGGACCCGGCGCCCCCCGCCCGGACCCATGTGCGCGGTGGCTCGACGGGCTCACCTCGTCCTCCCGCTCGCTGCGGAAGCAGAGGCAAGCCGCCCGCTTCTTGTAGCCCTCCCGGTCGTACGTCCGCGTCTGGTTCGGCTTAAATTTCATCATAGAGGCGGTGACACGCCGGCTGTCCCCGGCCGCTGCCGCCGCCGCCGCCGCCACGGCTCCGCTCTCCGAGTGCCGCCGCGTCCCCGGGACGCCGGCGCGGGCCCCCTCCCTCCCCCTCCGTTGGGGAGCGGGGCAAGAGAAAAGGCCGGTCCCAGCTGCCAAGCTCCTGTCACAGCAGCGCCGCGCCGCTGCCACCGCCCCAGCAGCCGCGCCGCGCCATGGAGGCTCCCTCGCCGCCCCGCTCGGCTCGGCTCGGCTCAGCCCCCAAGGAGCCACCGGCGCCGCCACCCGGC
>JAOXNO010000001.1:48505944-48537683 GCA_028565335.1 Limnodromus scolopaceus | reverse complement strand
GGGGGGGGAGCGGGGGCCCGAGGCGGCGGGCGGGCGGGACCGGGGAGCTGGAGGGGAGGGAGGAGAGGTAAAAGGCCGGTCACGGCGCAGTGGTGGCTGTGCTTAGTCACCGGTGGGGCCTCGCCAGGGGTGGGAGCTGCCACCCTATCGTGAGGGGAGCGGGGCTCGGTGTGAGGCGGGGCCAGGCCGATCCCTTCCTCCATCCGCCCCTCACAACCCCGTGGGCTGACAGGAACTGGGACCCGGCTTAGGGTTCGCCATTCCCCGCGGCGGTCCCACCGGCTGCCGTCGCCCCGGCGAGCCGGGGTTGGAGGCGGGCGTGGTGGTAGGGGGGGGTAGGGCTGCCCCACCGGCTTGTGCCACCCGATGTCCCCGTCGGGAGGGAGCGGGTCCGCCGCCAGCGGCGCTGGGTCCGCTGGGCCACCGCAGGCGCCTCTCCAGCGGCGCTGGGCCTGCGTCCAGCCCCGGTCTCGGGGCGGGGAAGGGATGCGGTCCCTGCCGGCAGGCTCCATGGCAGGGACCCGGCCTAGGTGTGCGAGGCAGGGCAGCCTTCCCGGCTGCGGGGCTCGGTACGTGGAGGGTGCAGATGGCTCAAGCACTCTCAAGTGAGAGAGTAGTTTTGCCCGATGTAAGTTAATCCGGTTTTGAAGGAACTTGGTTTTAGAAGATACTGGCGTATGCAGGCTGGGAAAGCAGGCAGCCTGTGCTATTTTTTTGGTTTTGTTTATGTAACAACATCAGGAGTTAAAGATGGACAAAAGGCCTTCCCAATATTGATGACAGGCCAGAAAAAGCTCTGCTATCCGCATACCTTTGTTATGATCTGGTAGGGTGAAAGCCCTGGTGTTTGTTTTTATTATCATAGAAAAAAATCCCACAAAACCCAACCCAAAAGCAAAACAAGAAACTGCCCATCTTTTCAATGCCCCTCAATTGCTGTTGATAGCAAGTAGCCATCAAAGCACTTAACTGCTTGTGCATGGAAGGTTGCTTAGCTGTATTGGCAGATGAAAGGTAGTGTGCCCTTGCATACTTGCACTTGTAGAAATTATCCATCCAAACTGTTTCATAAGCTTTCTCCTTCATCTGAATCTTACTGATTTTCAGTGGGCTCCTTTGTGCTCTAGAAGTGGACTGATGTGTTTTTAACGTCTATCCTACTTGTTTCTTCCTGTTGCAGAACATTTATTTTTACAGCCTGAGATATTTTTTTAAGCGGCTTTGTTGATCTGTAACGAGTCAGACTCTGTATATGCTTTCTGTGGCATGCATTGAAAGGAGATTGGTTTATCATCACTGGTTACTCTTGTTCTTAGTGAAATTTGGACCTCTCTCTTCAGAGCGTGAACTGAGTGCAGTGAGTGCAATATTACACTTGAAAACCATGGAAGCTAAAGGAGGGAAAGCACAATTGTATTGAATGATATTATTTTGTTAAAGTTACAATAAGCTGTAAAGCCAAACACCCGAAGATTAAGAAACACCTAAAATTTAATTTGCTTTTACATGCTGATTACGTGTATAAGCATACTTTTCTTAGGAAGGGCCCTGCCACTTTTGCCACGTAGCAAATGGACCGGCAGATTAGATTTCTTCTTTTTCCCCATATTCACTGCAGATCCAGGTCTCATTAATTACTGCCTGTCACCAGTCAGGCCTCAGGCTACATGCAATTTTAGTACTTATTTAATAGATCCCTAGTCAGAATGAATTCTTTTTTGTGAGGGAAGGACCAATCCCCTATTAGTATCTGAAATTTTTAGTTCAAAATTTAAAGGGTTGAGATCTGAAACCTTTGAGAATGCTGAGGAATAAACAGGATTTTGATGCTTGTATTCATAAACTTGTCCATGATAAAAAAAGGGAGTGTGGTAATGAAACTCAAGGGCTACAAATTAAGATTGTACACTTAGTCATTGCACCAACATTTCTTAGATTTTATGTGTTTGACCTTGTCACCTTTGCTTTATTCCTGTGTAGTTTTAAAGGTAAATCACAGCATAGATGTGCATTCATGTAAAGCATATGGTGAAAAAAGTCTTGCCATTGGTCTGCTTTTTATAATAGACCATTATGGTACATCTCATTTTGCTTTGGAGCGTTGCTCGAGCTACTGTTTCAGGGTTTACCTTTTAAGACAAACACGTTATAAATCTTCAATATGGCTATTCCTGAATTATGTGGGGTTTTTTTGTTGTTGTTGTTTGGGAGGCTTCACCTCTTACGCAATTGGAGAAAGTTCAAAAGTAGGATTTATACATAACGAGCACAGCGTCCAAAGATCAGATGAGCTTAGGCCAGGTTTTCCACTTTTGTACAACTCACCCCTCCCACCCCCAAAAACCAAACAAAACATTTGACTGCCAAATCAGAACACAACACAGAAATCCTCTCTCTCTTGTGAAACTCGATGGTTTCTCTGTCACGTATCACAGAGGTAAGAGCCGGAAGAGAGAGCTCCGTGAATTGAGCCAGTCAGTGGTTACGTTTTGTAGTCCACGTATCCTCAAACACAGTAATGGTTCCTACAATTCGTAAATACGTTGGGGCTCTCTTTGTTTTCATGAAAGCCCCAGCTGCTGCCTGTATTTTATTATACAAACTAGAAGAAACCCAACTCTGTGAATATGAACAAATATTAAAAAATAATGACAGGTGAATCCTACAATGTGAAGTGGAAGGCATGTTTTGGTTTTTTGACTTTGACCTTGAGGGATTTTGTTTTGAGAGGTGGTTTGTAGTTTTTGATTGTTTGTTGTTGTGTTTTGTTTTGTTTTTTTAAGGAAGGTTGAGATTGATTGTGCTAGGAATTAATCTTAAATGCCTGAAATGATTTTTTTTTCTTGCAGATGTGATACTTAAATGGTCCTTGGTTTTTAGAACTCATCAAGAGGCTTGAATCTTCAGAGTTCTTGTATTTTTTTTAAAGTTTTTGATCTTGTAAGTCTAAGTTACATGGTCTGTCTACACACAGAAGTCAGCAACAGCTATATGCGAAACAGTCCTCTATCAGTAGATAATTAACATTTACAATGCTATCCCATATTCACATTCGCAGTAGTTCTGTAATGATGCATTGCTTCATATTTTGTTAATGCAGTGTATGAATACTGGGTATCAAATTATGATTGCATGGGATGTATTAATGAAAGGAACTGCTACAATATGGTACCAAAGTTCTGATTTATTCAGAGGTGGATTTTTTTGTTTGTTTTTGTGAAGAGTGTCTCTGGATTTTGCACTACAGCAATACTAATTGTGAAGTAACTGATGATACCTCGAGTATGAGTCTGAACCAGAGCTGAGTAAACAATGGAGGATGCAAAGACACTTTAAAGGAAGTTCAAAAACCTCTACATTCAGACAGAAATAACTTTCCACCTAGCTGTAGTTACAGTTTGAGTGAAGTCTGCGTAAATGTAAGGGAACAATTTCCTTTTCCTTGAGAAGAAAGAAACAGGTTTAAAAATTTACAGAGTAATTAGATTTTCCAGTTCCCTTGACCTACATTTATTGCTGAGATTAGAAACTGCAGTGTTCAATAACTATATTCTGGCAAGTTTTACGTAACTTTCTTTTCCACTCTTAGTTTATTATGGTTAATAAAAATGAAATATTTGCTTTGGAGGTACTTTCAGTCCTCTACATAACATTTGTTCTGAAGAGAGATAGGTACTTAGATTTTTTTTTTTCCTCACCTTTGCAAATAGCACAACAAATTAATTGCTTTATATTAGGGAAATATAAAGTCTCTTGTTATCACCATTCCAGATGATAATTTGTTTCGTCATGGTTATAAAATTTCTTTGGTATTCAACAATTAAACCAGCACAAAAATCCAAAAGTTCAGGAGGGAACCATTTATTGAGAATACATCCCTCCAGTGCTGCATTGTGTGGGCTTTTGGAACAGTAAATCCTCGTTCAGCTGCATTGAGGCCTGGTGGAAGGCCGCCCGCAGCTCAAGGCCCAGTCATCATTTCAGCAGAACTTACCATGACTGTAGCGCCAAGGTTGGCAAGGTTAATCTGACAACCAAACTGGTTAGCACCTTTCCCAAACCTAGAAAAAAAATCTTAAACATATTTGAATATAAGAAGGTTTGGTACATGGAAAGGGTAGATATTCACCAGGTCAGTTCCTTTTTAAGGGAATTTACTCCCGCAAGATACAATAGAGCAGCAAATCTTCTGAGATTTTCTACTACTCTGATTTTCTACTGTGGTTAGCTATAAGGAAGCAAATGAGAACAGTGCCAAGTTAACTTCCCTGCAAACTTTAAATGTCATCTTTCTAATGATTTAGCAGTTATGAAAATGCCAACATTAGTCTTAAAATTCTTTTAAGTGCCAAAATATATGCAAAAAGCTTGCCAAAGCATACACACGCTCTCTTCTGGTAAACACTGAACAGATAGAACTTTAAAAAAATGGAACAGTTAGTTATTTCTAAATCATGCTGCTGCATACAGCAGCTTTTATATAGTAGTATTTTACAGAACTGTTTAGCATATTTTGTTGGGCTTCTACAATAAAGATAGATTGATGATACTCAATTTCAGTAAAAGTACCTGAAAAAGATTTGCTTTAAACTGATGTAAAATTCCTTTATCTTTATCATAGAGACAACATAAAACCCCAAGGATTTGGCCAGACTTCATAAAATAAGTAAGTATGAATTAAGATCATCGCTGTGTATTTCAGATTCTCTGTGAGATTATGTAATCTTAAATTTGGATTTAAGATCTTTAACCTCAAGGGCATTGTTATGGGATGTCCTATTGTTTAGCTTTATGGTCATAAATATTCTTCCCGTGAACAATGCACTTCAGAATTGGGTCATGGTGTTTTCTCCTGCTTAGTTATTAATTCATTGCCATAATACTCTTTTATTCAAGTTTTGATTTAATTCTGGTGATAGACTATTTTTTGGTGTAAGTGGATGTGGTTTGGAGAGACTATATGAGTTACTAGGCTTGTTCAGTGAAGTTATACCTTCCAGTGATTACAGTGAAATCCCATTTTACCTGCAAACATTTAAAATTATAAGTGTGGCTACACGAGGATTGTAATAGTATGAGTAGGCTCTTCATTTGTTCTCGCTCAGTTTCCTGAATAGAATAGGGTGAAATATGTCCAGGTTTTGAGGAGTTGAGTTTCTTGGGAAAGAAGCACTGACTCCAAGCTGAGAAAATACCTGAATTGTTTTGGAAGTCTACCCGTGGTTAAGAAGTTATCACCCCCATAGCAGCAGCAGGAAGCCTGTACCCAATATCAGCTGCCCCAGAGTCTTATTTTAAGGTACAGAGGAAATTGGACGGTGAACTTGGTGGCCAAGAGATGGGCACATGCTCTCTTTGGCTAAATCTACTGTGTTTTCCACCAGTGGGGTGAGGTAAAGAGTTGATAGCGGGATTACGTCAAAACTATGCAGTTCTTTCTGGCAGAGCCTATCTCTCAGAAGCCAGGTTAATAATAAAATGGTAGTTGCGTTGTATTATTAACAGATGCATCAAAAGTGGAAGCATAGATGGCCATTTAAGCAATCTTCTTTCCTAATCTAATGGAAGTCTGCTTGGCTAGACTTGGCACTCAAGTCCCACAGAGCAGGTCATTTATTTATTATGTTTGTTTCAGTATGTTTGTGTAGCCAGGTTACCGAGTATTTAAGCCTGTCTGTTTCTGATATGACATGATATAAATCCAGTAGAAGAGCTTGTCTGATAATGCACGTCTTCCTTTTTTTTTTTTTTTTTTTAATTTTTTAGAAAAACATAGTAATGTGTGGCAGAAAAAACAAACAGAGGCTTGACCAAACTATGCTTTCTTAGGAACTGGGCTAAGTAGGAGTGGAAGCTATTTTGTGTATCTGTGAGTTCAAGAAATACTTGAGATAATTACTGGAGGTAATTCCATGTGAGAAGTGAACAGTGATTGACTTTTACTCTTATGTCTGGTTGAACTTCAAAGGTAAATCTTGGTAGCAGAGCATAGCAATTTCTTGAATATCTGAACATTATTTTGACTGTTACAGGCTTCAACCAAATTACTGGAAAAAGTGATTACTGCAAAGGTGTGGTGGCAGAGAAAGCAATAAAAAGCCCTGAATGTTCCTCTCCACTGTTTCATCTGAAGGCTTCATTCCAAAATGTTGGCTTTTGACCCTGATGTGTTTAGTCAGGTTTAACCTTCCTTATATGAAGCAACCTTTAAAAAAAGATCAGATCTATAGGTCAATATGGGTGGAGTAGACTCATAATAGGTACCCCACCAATTTTAATCATAGTTAGTCATTATCATCTTCATGGGCTACTTGAGAACACCTAGATGTGCAAGCCGATCATGGCTCTGTTTTTAAAGAGGGTATATGATGACTGAATGAGTTACCAGTTTTGGAGCCAAATTATGTATTATCACATTTATTTCAGTGCTTTTGTTTCAGGCTGCGGTCTAGCTACAGTTTCTAAGTATACGCATCAGAGCTGTTTGCAATTTAAAAGTGGAACCTCCTAGTGGTAAGAGGGCCAGCAGAAGGTAGCATTTTAAGCTGTGCGTAAGGGCTTTGCTGGGGTCAAAGGCACAGATGTGTGCCTGTTTCAGTTTTGCACATAGAGAATTGTGGGCAAGCAGAAGGTCTGCATGTAAACTTACGTGTTGATAGCAGTAGGAAATCACTATGGTGAAAATCGCTCTGTATTTTAGCCTAGTGATTTCCATATGCTTGGGGTTCTGTTGCTCAGCTTCTGAGCAGGTGAAGTATGTTTTCTGTGTACAGTTACAATAAAATGGCATTGAGATGGAGGATGGAGTCAAATAAAAATATGTTATTAGAGCTAGCTAGGACTCTTTCAAGTTGTTTTATTTTTTCCCTAGAAAAGAAAGTTGTACTGAGGAATTGTATCTATTTTGACAAACTGTCTCTGCAAAACTTTTCAGGTCCTCTGAGATAAAATTTGTACTTGAGAAAGATCATTAGAATGGACAGATGGTTGAAGCACTGAGACCCATTAAGCTCTGAATTAGGAACAGCCAAGAAGGGGGACTTCTGGTTGTTTCTCTGACCAGTGCTCTGAGTGAGTGTTTTTCTTTATGGCACAATCCATAGTTATTATTTGTATTTAAATTAGTTAAATTGCATGTTTTGATAACTATCTGTTGAAACTTTGTTTATCATTTTGTAAAGATTTGGTTTTTTCCCCTCGTACTATGACGGGAGTCCAGCGTATGGATGCAGGTAGTCTTGAGAATGCATTCACCAGCGCTGTAGTTTTTCTTAATAGCAATCTATCTAAAACATCTCTCCCGAATTTTAGGAAGATAAATGAAAAAAAATGCAGAATAAAACCAAGTTTTCTTCCTGGAGTTCCTCCCAAAGTTAGTAAATCAGGTGTTAGTTACTACGTTATCATAACTACTGCTCTTTCCCAATAGCAGCTGAGTAAATGGTTACTGCACAATGACCTAAGAGACAACAAATGTGGGCAGTTATAAATCAAAGGCTGGGGGTGTTTATTTCTCAAATGCGACGCCTTATTGAGATGTGTGTTAACAGTTTCACGTCTTTCAACGTAATAAGGCTCTGGTTTTACTATTTTCTTGATGACAACTGTTAAAATATTGATGGGAGTGGTGTTTAAGTATGCTGTAAATTAATAACTTTGCATTCTTACTGCTCGTAAAGTTGAATCACAGTAAGAGTCCATTGTTTTATTGAAGTTTGCTATTTCCTGAATTTGGGAACAAATCCAGCTCTTTCAGACTCCTCCACAGAAAAAAATGTTCTTTACTTTGGTGATTAAGTCTTTCTCGGGAAGAAGAGTAAAGTCTTGTTATCATTTCAGGATTTTTCAGGTCTGTTTGTTGCTAGGATTGACAGACTATGTCTCTTCAGCTTGTGGATGTTGTGTTGTAATTGTCTCTTTACCCATCTGAAGGCTGCTTTTTTTAAATTTACTTTCACTATATTACTTAATCTGTTGTCTTATTAAATGAAATAATTAATGCAACAAATTCCAATCCTCCACTGTGCTTATGCAAGCTTTATAACTTTACCTCACTGATCAAATCATATACAACTGGTCATGTAGTCTTAGTTGACTTATGACATTACAGAACTTAGCAAGTTTGAACAGTTATGTATATTATCAGTGCTAAAATTTGATTTTAAAAGCCTCATTTTCCATTTAATATAGATTTTAATATTGGTTTTACCAGGATAAATGAGAAATAAATGAGTAACATTTCTGATTAAATTAAAATTGATTCTTCTGAGTGAGAGCTTAATATTTTCACTGTGGGCAAGAATAGATGAAAAAAAACTGTAAAATTTTTTAAAAGACAGTGTATCTTGGTCGTTAAGCTACATTTATGTAAATTATATACTAAAGTACAACTCTGGGATAAGAGTTTAGAAAGCACCTTATTTTTTAATTTTATTTTTGTAGCCAATTTTAACATTTCTCACAGGACATAACAGGCCAAAATTGTAAAAGAATGAGGAGTCTTTTGATTTTTTTTTAATATTACCTCCTGACCCTTACTGTTACTATTTTTAGAGTTGAGATAAAGCATCTTTATATGTATATAAGAAAGACAATTCTGACAACAGCAATGGATCACTGGAAACATGTCACGAACAGCCTCTTTTTTTTTCTAATGGCAATTATAGACCTGATTTCTGAGATTCATTGTTTATCATACCTCCCTTCTGTCTTACTAGAGACTATGGATCCCATGGATTGCTAGAATTAGCAGGAAACCTATAAGACCAACCCACCTAGGGCAGTACTTTACTACAGATCTTGTAATTTTGAGGTTTTAAAAGAAATGAGGATATTATGGTCCGAATTAAGTTTGGAATAGGGTTTAGAATTTGACTGAGGATGTATCAAGTTTAGCTGGTTAGAAGGCATAGGCTTCACAATTCATATCCTGATTATGTAAATGCTAGAAGATCAGTTGTATTTGCAACTGCAAATTTGTCCCTATTCAAAGTGGTGACATGTCTTTTGAAATCATCTATTAGAGTCAAGATACTTGCCTTGGAATGTGGCTGGAACCGGATTTTGCAATGGGATACTTGGATTCTGCAATTGGGTACTAGTTTTCCCCTGATAGTAGGACCAAAATTGTTGACATAAGTGCAGATAATTCCTAGAGATGCATTGTAAGTGGCACCAAACAGAGTCTAGTAAAATAAATGAAAAGTAACTACATGAATTATAATTCTGTAATATAAATGCTAAGCGTGTGCTTTTTAACCTTTACCTCTCCTTCCTTTTCCGATTTTCTCCAATTTTTCCAAATGATGCTTCATTTTATCTTTTATCTTTATTTTTTTTTCCCTTTGTAAGCGTTATTCCCTTTGTATCAGTTTTGTCATTCATATTTGGCTGCTACGAGACGGGCTTTTACAAAGGTCTGCTAAAGTCTTTTGGAACTTCATATATGTGGAAGTGACCTGAAAAGATCCAATTGTAGAATTGGGATTATTCTTGGTAATAGTGCTGTGAGTTTGATCTGTAAGCATTACCCCAGTATTAGAGATCATAAGGCTATTTCATTCTGGAACACTGCAAAATGGCATACTAATTGTATTATGTGGACTCCAGCTGTATGCTTTCCTGGTTCAACAACAGCGGAGCAGTCCCATTTAACTATGAAGTAATGTCTGCTGCTCTGTTTGTCCTCAGCTGAACTCAATGTACAGGCCTCTTACATAATAAAGTCCAAAATGCAAAGAATTAACATGTAGTACAAGTACTTTACTACGCAAATTTAAAATTCATGCTGACACTACCCATCCTAAAGAGTTTTTAAATATAATGTGCATGCATTATTCAGAGATGATTCTTTATTTAAAGGTAGGATTAGTTATTTTACCAACTTCCCTGTTACAATGATTTTGATGCGGGCAGAGAAACTGCTTCAGTAGACCAATTTCTAAACGTATTGTAAAATCCATGCTTATGTTAGGGACTGTACACTTCTATTGATGAAAGCATAATATTGCGCTCTTGGCAGATACTTGAAGAGATTTTTCACGTCTATAGCTATTTAGCATTTACCACCTTAGGAGTTTTAACTTGTTGCACAGTGTGTTACCTCATTGTATTTCTGAATGAATAGACTTAAAATACTAAAGAAAATTTCGAGTGTAAAATGATATAAAGAAACTGCCCTTTCAGGTATTTTCTTTTTTGAGTAATGCTTTATGAAATAAATATTTAGGAGAAAAATGAATGGAAAGATATGACTCAGCAGCTGAAGCTCAGCATAAACTGACAATAGAAATAAGATTTTGATGTATATCAAGACAACTCACTATGCTGAAAGCAAAATTTGCAGCACGGTCAGCAGTCTTCCCCTACTGTACAGCCAGTGTGCTGCAAACTAAATTTGCAGTGCATCCTAAAAAAAAAAAAAGCCTGACATATCTTTAAGTTTTCTTTCACATGAAGTAGGAAATAAACTCCTAAACTCATTTCACTTGAAGATACAAGCTGGATGGGAATCCAGCTCCTTAGATAATGTTTGTTCATTGTAAGAATACTGTGTAACACCTGTTAAATATGGATATAACATAAACTCAAACAGGATGTTGTTTCATGTTTGTCTCTTCAAGTGAGCCATTGGATGATTCTACTTCATAGACCGCTCACTAATGCACGCTCCACTTTACCTTTTCTTTCTGCAGCCACAATATAGCATCTTAACACATTGAACTTCCGCATTTTTAGTTGGTAACATTCACATCTAACAAAACTCTGGAACTCCAGCACTGAGAGTAGCATATTTGTGCTTTTAACAATTGAACAGTACTAGAGGAAGAACAGGGTGTGATTGAGTGAAGGTGGGGAAAAGAATATGCTGAGAAACAGCATGCGTAAGGCAATGTGTGAAGTAAACCTGGGTGTGTAGGTATAAAGGGTTGTGCCAGGGAATGAGTGAGTCTTCCTGAGTATGCAGAAGGGACAATACATAGTTATTAAGAGCAGAGAGAGGCATAGTTGAATGTTATTGCATAGGAATAACTAGCATTTATCTGAATGAATTGTCTCTGTGTGAGAGCATAAAAATAAGTCAAAAACTTTGAGAAGGAGTAGTAGGTATCTGGATTACCCTACAGAGGGCTAACAAAGAACAGATCCTCACTGAGGTTCTAAGAAGAGAGAGAACTGCAGCTGGTAAAGAAAGACTCATCCAAGGGCCAGAGTACAATGAGTGCAATGAATGCTATGGCTGCTGAGGTGGACAGTTAACTCCACAAAAGAAAAGAGTAGTGGAAAACAGAGCAGACCTGTAGCAAGGTCTGTAAGCAAGAAAGGACTCCTGGGGAGCTGGGCATTGGTGGTGGCCCGATTCCTGTTTGTTTGGAATTTTATTTCTTAAAAGGAAGAAAAAGTTCTACTTCATACGGGACATAAATATGTAAAAAGTTTGGGACTGGGAGAAAACATTTAGAACGTACATTGGGTCACCTTGCTTTTAAAAAATTCTTCTCAGAACTGTGCTCCTCAATTTTCTTTCCGCTTTTCCTTTCTTCCCTTCATTCCTCCTTCTTTCTGTAGTGATCAGGTTGTCCTGGCAGTAAGGAAGTTATGAGCCATAACCATTCCTAATAGAAGGATAATTATCCCTGTTTCACTGTGTGGAAGGGCTGGTCTGTTCAAAGATTACTTTAACTTTTATCATAGTTGATTGTACTCCAACAGACAACAGTAACAAAAAAACCCAACCCAGGAAGCTGCTAATTGATGTATATTTTTAATGTTTCATTTGCATTTTATTTGCACTTACATTATTTTAATGCTTCATTCCTCTTCCTCCAGTTCCAGACAGCTTCTCTGAATAGCCTGAGTATTCATCCTTATGGTATACATCAAATACATGCATCTTTGAAGACTTCCTATAAAAATGCACAACTTGGAAAAGATATAAAAGTTTTTTTTTTTCCTTCACAGAGGTTCTAAGTCTTCAAACATATTCAGCAACTCTCTTGAAATATGATGTCTCAGATACCCTATTGTAGAAAAGCATACAGAATGGTACAGTGTCGTCTATGAAAGTCACATCAATCCTACAACTAATAACCTCATAATAAGCTCATCCCTAGGGTGGGTGACCAGTGTTAATGCTGTCCGTTCCCCATCAGGAGATCTTTCAAGACAGATGTTTTCAGTGAATAGTGTAAAGATGTTGCAGAGCTCAGGAGGGAAAATTGAAGGTTGAATTCTAGATGGAAAAAAGCAGAAGTGGTCAGATGGTTATTTTTTTTTTTTCTGTGGCTCATTTTGATAAACTGTATAGCTTAGTTTGTTGCCTAAATCCTTCCTAATAAAAATTTTAGCCAGGCTAAGTATTGATTGTGTGTGCAGTCCAGAGATTGGAAGTAGTATGTACTTTCTGCCTTCATCTCTTATTATAGGTATTGATGACCTTTATAGTTTGATGATCATGCTGTACTTATCCTTTATTGGTGGTGGATAAAATATTTATTTGATAATATTGTGCCAATATGTGCAGTAGTATTTTCTGTATGCATTTTTAAGGGAATAGAAGGCTTCTAAGTGCAAAATTAAATGGCTGTATATAGAAATACTGTGTAAGCATAATTTGTGTCTTGCTGCACCCAGAAGTGTTCATTATGTGGTTAACACTATTCCCATACTCACTTTCTACTGCAAAATAGTTCAGTCCTATTCCTATATTATTCATTGTCATCATTAAAAACCTGGAGGATTAGCCCATGATGATTTTCCCAGATTTTTGTACTGTTTTATATTACTCGCATTGTTTCTATATCTGTATTTTGGAAAAGCTTTTACTTAGCAAAGTAAATGTGGATATCTTATAAAAGTTCAAGTAAAATTAAGTTTTCCATTCTCGACATTCTCACATCTGTCTTTGGTAATATGTCTTGCTACATGGATGTAGATGAAGAGACCTGGAATAACTGAAATCAAGTCTGAGAATTCAATGTAAAAATAATAATAGTCTCTGCAATTCTCAGCTTGGAGTCATCAGCAAACTTGCTGAGAATGCACTCAATCCCACTGTCCATGTCACAGACAAAGATGTTAAACAATGCTGGTCCCTGTACCAGCTGTGAGGAGTGGCATTTGTCACAGATCGCCACTTGGACATTGAGCCATTGACCACAACTACTTGACTGTTTGATTTTACTAGTAAGGAGTATTTTTAAACAGTAACCTTGGCCAGGTTGGCCTGTGTAGATCCTAAACAATTATTTTGCAATGGTAAAGTGAAACTATCCATTTTTACTTTGTTTTGAAACAGTATGCAAAATTTTTCAACTTTCTTTTTGAAAGTGCTCCACCCTACCGCAGCTCTTCCAGTAGTGGAAATTTCTCAAATTGCCTGCTTCTGTGCAAAAGAGGACTGGAATAGCTGCAAGTTAACCCTCTCTTTCTCTTTATTTATTTTCTTTTTTTTTTAGGTTGTTGCTCCTCAGTTGTTTTCTAGAACAAAATGGTTGTCATTTGAGAACAGGTAGGCAGTGAGTTCTCTGTTGATCTGAAAGTAAAATGAAGTGGAACTACAGAAAGAATTTCTGAAAACTAAAGTAACAAGAGTGAGCATCAAGAAAAAGAATGGAACAGAAAGGAAAGGCAGGTATGAATGTCAGAAAATAAATAAATAGAGAACAAAGATGCTTTATGGTGCATACTAGCTACAGCTAATAAAAATGATATTTCATTTGTCCATCTGAATTAAGATTTTGGTCTTTGCATCAGTGAAAGCATGTTTTCTGCTCCTGTCAGCTGCCATTTTGGGAACCTCATTGCATATGGTATTTGTGATATTTCCTCTGTAACAAATAGCCAACATTTTGTTCCTAGTGATGACTAAACAGGAGAATGCCTTTGAAAATGTGCTTAAGTTTAATTTTTTTACACTCTGGAGATTTTGTTACGTAGAAGTAATCCATGGAATTGCAGTAAGAAAATATAAATCACTTCAGAAAGGAAACAAGTTCATTCCACACATTGTACATAAACATGCTTAAAATCACACTGTCTTCAGGAGGAACACAAAGCTTACAATTACTCAAATGACACTTCTGTCATTTGAGTAGATTAAACAACATCTCGTAGATTAAACAACATTGATTCCTATTATTCATTGGTGAGAAAGGAATATTTGCTTACCTGCAAGCTGGACATGTTGACTTGTATGTCTAATGATGTCTGTATTTTGGTACGTTTCTAATAGATGCAGAAAATAGAGCAGGTATTTTTCTGTATTGTTTTATCAGACAATTTTTGTTAACTGTTCTGATGTGCTTACAGTATACCAAATTTTTGAAAGCCAGCAGCAAAGCCTGCAGACCTAGGCATTCCTGTGTTCAGGAATTTTCATACTAAAAGCGTCACTTTCAAGGCACAACACTACAGCTTACAATAATCTCCCACAGGTCAAACCATGTAATTCAAGTGCAACTCCTAGAATATCACTCTTCATATTTTTTCCATAATTAGTTTGCAGGGTGGAAACCTTGTCTGGGATTAGGAAGGTTTAGTTTCACTTGTATCTTCTAGTCATTAGATACAGGCTCAAAAGTGCCAAAATATAGTTTAAACCCTAGTGGTCCTGCCTTGAAATAGAGGAATGGACCAGATGACATTTTAAGTGCTACTTTTTCAAGTCCTTGTCCTAGAAAGAAAGATTTTTTTTCTCATTCTTTGCCCTTGGGAGCAGGGTAATCCATCCAGTAGCTATGTCTCCTTTATACAAAAGGAGATAAATTGTCAGCTGTCACTGCTGAAGATCTGTGATGACACTGTGACGTGCAAAAATAAGTGGTCTATGGTGGTATGTTCATAAACCATTTAAGACTTTAAGCATTAAAAGTAATGTAAGTACTGGTTATCATTTTGCATATTCCTCTCTGTTTCCGTATCAAGAAGAGTTTCTACTCTAAATCAGGGTTTCTTAGGATAAAACCTGTTTTTGGAATGTATTTCTGCTGATATGCTGGAGAACAAGACTCAGCATGTGCCAGTATTCTCAATTTTCTTTGACATTCATGATTTCTAGCACAGTTGCTTTTTATCTTTTCTTTTTCGTAATGAATATCAGATTTTTGTAATGCCAGCGAGGATGTCCTGTTGCCAGGCAAAAAAAAAAAAAGAAAAAAAAATAATCTCATGAGGCCATAAACGGAATTGATGTATTTATTTTTTTTTTTTAACTCTTTTTACTCTTAAAGTAACTTGAGTGGCATGCAGGGTTTCAGAACAAGATGTGGGATATGTTTATTTTGGTAATAGCTGCCATATGCTGTTTTTCTTTTTTCTTCAATCATCTCTTCTCATAAGGGGAGTTGAACACAAGCAGAACATAACTCTGAAAAGAGTCACCTTAAATACATTCTGTTGTGTTATTATAAACTGATGCAATCAAACTGCTTGACAGCAGGGTAACTATACCTGAATACCTTTTGTGTATAAAATAGGTGTTAAGCACAACACAAATGCAGGGCCTTAAAGCTAGTTTTCAAAGACGTCTGAAAGAAAGAGGAGAAGAGTAGGGATTTCCTTAATATTGGACTATGCTGTCAGTGTTTCTGAAAGAGATATTATCGTAGTAACCAGCCAGTGCTGTCACTTACTATTAAAAGCCATCCATAATGATACACCTCTTGATATAACTTTTTGTGCTGGCTATGTGGTTATCTCATTGCAAACTGAACATGCATCATGCCTAAGACATGCATGTATTTTTCTCCCTTTCTCCTGAGAAGGTATTGAGGCTGAACCAGTGTAGTACAAAAGCTTCTCCCTGCTGCTGGAGTCCAAAGGCAGCGAAGCTGAGACCAACAAATGCATTTAGGAGCCTGATTCCCATTGAAATCAATAGGAATTGGGTGCTTAAGGGCACTTTGAAATGTGAGTCTGACTTCTGGCTAGGCTGCATAACAATGTTATTGGGAGGAACCACGGATGGGATAGGATCAACCAGCACGTTTTGGGTTCCACTTCCATTCTCATGTTGGTCCTATCCATTGTTTGAGCAGTGCTAGGCAGCCCTTGGACCACCATCAGCGATGAATTTGCTGACAGCTTGTCCTTTGTGACAGTCAAGTTGAGCTCTCCATTGACAGTAGCCCACAGCAAAGACTCCTTAGTTTCTGTGTGTCATCTTTCCTTATTTTGCTTCCTGCATCAGCCACAGATGTCTCAGTGGATGATGTATATTGTCTCTCAGTTTTTAGTTTAAAAAAATAGTCCTTTCTGCAACCAGTAGCATGCATTTTGCATTTGTACTTAAGAAAGGGAAAGATTCTGTACTTTGGAAGACGGTTTGTGTCTTGGATTGCTTTGTTTATTCTATATTTGTGTGCAGTTAAATCTAAATGTTCCGTCCCCCTCATTAAAAAAAAGAAAAAAGGAAGAAGAAAAAGTTTTAATCTTGAACTTGTGTGATAGCATGTTTCATAGCTATGTCATTAGATGCTTTTTAAATTTTTTTTAACCAACTATAAAAATGACTATTTTTATCCACTGATCTTTCCAGACATGGCACAGTCATCTTGCTTGTAGAGGGGAGTACAGTGTTATTATAGCAATTTTTATTAGTTTTGTACTGGAGGTGGGTGATGTTGGTCTAATCATTTAAGCTTATTTAGCAGGGTGAGGAAATGCATTAGCTCTACTAGTGTTATGCTTGGGGGTTTTGTGATGCAAGAATTCCTATCAATTCTATTGAAGGGCTACTGAGAACCACAGTTGTTGCAAAGGTGGGGTGACAGCACTGACTCTGGGTCTTCCACTCTGGTATTTGTCTCCAATCCTCTGGATGCCCACAGTTCACATGCTCTGAAATTAAATTTAAAACATGCTCAAACAGTGTTTATATCTACTGTCACTACATTGTGCAAACATAGCCATCAATGTCTTCAGAGCTGCAATGTCTCTTGAAAAATTTCTTGTGATGCTGCCCATGCAGAGGTTTTGCAGATGGAAGTTGTAGCACAAACTCCCAGCCTTTGCCTTCTATCCTGAGATTGAAACTGAAGATAGAATTTGCTTATTGGCAGATAAAAAAACCCCACAATCATTGGGAACAGCCTTGATATATATAAAACAAATTTGTATTATACCAGATGTGGATGTATGAAATGTGAAGGAGGCAGTAGCTCTTCCAACAGTGCCATTCTGCATGGGGTGTGTGCCCAGGCTCAGATGATAGGAAGGTGGCTGTGCTATTTTGTAGTCTCTTCCCTCTCCATCTGCAGCGTGGCGTCTTGATTGTTGCTTATGAAAGCATCAGAGCCGAAACAGAGGAGAGGACGAAAATCACAGAAATTCTAAGACATTTTTAAGATTTAGCATTTTGTTAGCCTTGGTTCTCTCCTGGATCCTTGGATCACCAAAGCATTTTTTTTAAAACAATTTCTCAGTGGGGCTGCATGTGTAGAATTTGTTACAGTTTACTGTAAATGTATACCTGCACTGCAAAATAAAATTACATATTGCTATAATGTAATATATTGCTTTCAGAAAAAAGGTCAAGACTGTTGTGTGCATCAAAAGGGAAAATTTATCTTGGCAGACAAGTTTCTTATGGCTTAACTGCTTCCCTGCAAATTTCAGTATAATTTGAGTTCATGAGGGCATTGGATTAGGCAATCAAAATGTGGTACAGAGAATGTCTAGCTTCTCTTCATTTTGAAATAGCAGTCTTCACTGTGTCTTGGAAGTCTGGCAGTTTGCACTGAGACAAATTCAATTCCTGGTCTGCTTCTCTGCTTTGTCATGTCATTTACTCCTTTGCAGTGTCCTTCCAGCTGCAATCCATAGTTTCTGATAAATCCTAGCATACTTACAAAAATTTAGTGTGTCAAATACTTCAGAAGGCAAATTGCCAATTTTGGTCTGTGTGTGAGTTCAGAGCACTAATGACCACTACCTGTGACTGTATCTACATTGCAGTTAAAGGTGTGACAGCGATGCGTATAGATATTGCTTTATGAATATTGATCTAGCTGGCCTAGGCACCAGTGCTGAAGTTACAAGAGCATTGAATTTGGCTTTGGCTGTACAAACCTGGGCAGTACCCTGGTACTGTATTGTAACCAAAGCCTCTGCAGTGCTACTTTGCTTATGGCTGATGAGTTTTGGCATGTCACCTTCAGTCCTACTGTAGACTGCAACGTAAAAAAAGCCTGATACTAATACTAGTGAAAAGGAATAATTTGAAGGAAAAAAAAAACAGTCAAGATGGAAGAGGTGATGTTGCATCTTATGACTACTTGTTTGATCTTACGACTGCTTTCTTGACAGGGAAGCACAAATGTTGCAGCATCAGCAGCCAGACTATGTCTGTCTGGCTTTTGGTCTCAGCTTGACCAAGAAGCTGTGCTTATGTGCAGTTCATATAGACCATCCAACTATTTTCTTAGTCTTTTTCATCTCCAGACTAAACTAGTGTCAGCATGCTTGGTGTCAGCTATTATTATTGCCATTATGGCACTAATTATTGTCATTAATGCCACGTACATGAACTAGATTCCAGCAGCTTGTGAGATTTAGAAAAAAATCCCCACACACCTGATTTCTGTTTGCTTCACATTTTTAAACTTTTCTTTAGAAACATGAGAATCCCCTTGATTGAGTAGTCTCTTACCTCCCTGAGTATTCCAGCCTCTAGACAGCCAAATAAAAGGTGGGGGATGCTACCTTCTGCTTTAGTAGCACTTCTAAATTAAAGTCTGTGTTATACCCAGTGTTATAATCTGGTCTTGGAGTGGCACTTGTACTACAAGCCTGTCTATTGGGTTGGCCAGCAGACAAAGCATGGGCCTGACAGCTTGTGATCAGTAGGCATGAGATGGGCCCTTGAAATGCTCAGCTAAACCAAGATCTTGGCATGCAGAGTAGTAGAACGTCTGGCACTCGGCTAACTTCACTGGTGAGACTTAAAGCACCAATGACTTCTCAGGTGCCAGAGCTTTGAAAGCAGATTTATATTTATAAATACAAATGTTACTCAAAGCAGAGCCATTTGGTATGAGGCAATGAGTTCCTGTTCCTCAATAGGTCTCTGTGTTCTTGAATGTGACAGGCACAAGCAATTTGAGTGAGCGTACTCCGTAGTGTAGGGAGCTGAGCTGCTGTGAATTACTCTGCATTTTTTTGTTGACTTGCACAGCCAATTACTATAGGTCAGCTGAGGTGTGATACTTGATTAGTTTCTAGCAACTAATTTGAACCTTCAGATAGCTAAAAATCTCTGTGGATGTAGCAGTAATGATGGAGAAGCAACTTATCTGAAAGTTCTTTCATCTACTAGTTGATCAGAGAAGACGCTTAAGCCTACATTTGTATGAAAGGGGAGCAGCTGGCAGAGCATTTTTCCACACTGCTTTGGAACTTGCACTTCCCCCAATACCAAAATAGTTCTGGGACATGCTGCAGTGGCCCACTTGTTTTTCTTAGCAGTAAGGGCTTGGGAGGATTCTGGTGGAAGATTGTAAATATATCTTTTCAGCTGTTGGGCTATGTTTATTATCAAGTAAAAGGGAGCTATTGCTTCAGTATATCTTTATAACTGACACTCTAAAAATATAATCTCAAGCAAAGGGTAAGCGTCCCTTTCTTTAGAGTGACTGTATTTATATGGAGTACCAATGAAAAATCATACACAAGAAAGGAGGCAAATCCATTTTGCTGAGAACTAGCAGAATGTGTAGCAGTGTATATATATATATATATATATATGAAGATACTGAGAATAAGATTTGTTAATGAATTGAGGGTAAGTTCTCAGTGAACTGAAATTGACTCTGTAATTTTAGCTACAGTAAGTCTACCTAATATTGGATTGTCATTTGCTTCTTTCCTATGAACATACATAATCTCTCTAAGTAGCAAAATATTTGAGGGTGAAATTGTGGTTACAAAAGACTGAAAATGGGAGTTATTTTTTGGGCTTATTGTAGTTCTGTAGACTTCATTACTTTCAATCAAAAAATATCACCTCCCACCACTTTTCACATCATATATTCACTCCAATGAATGGAAGACAGGAGAAATGATAGTGATTTGAAAATAGGCTTTCACATATTAATGACTGTAATGGCACAATAAATGTCAGGACGGAAACAGTGTCTTATTGAAAACAATGTAACTGCAAATAGGAATAAAGAGCACAAAACTGCAAGTGGATTGCTCAGTAAATGAGAGTAATTTCTCCCATTTCGTTTTATAACTCTCTTACCTCACTCTCCTTCAAAATTTTAGGGAGGGTGGGCAGAAAAATGTAACATTTCAAGGCTGTCCTAACTCTATATAGAAGATGATGAGCTTGTATCTCATGAACAAATATATCCCAAGCTTCAAGATGCCATTGGATCATATTTCATTTACATCATAAGTTATAAGTGATCTCTGCATTAGCTTTTCCCCTCCTTCCATCACCTTCTACCTTCCATAGTTCTTCTAAATAGATTGCATCTCTTTAGAGTTATATTTGCTTTGCTAATGGCTATTTTTGGCTTATCAAATAGCCCGCTCTGTTGCTGCAGCTCTGTTTCAGTGTCTTCTCTAATTTAGGAACTTACTTAGAATGGAAATATCAAAGCCCCAAAGTCACATTTTCATAAGTGACTGATGAGCCTAAGTCACTTCTGCTACTTTTGAAAATTTTAACCTGGACTTTTAAATTATTTTTTTTTTTTTTTATTTACAGTGAACTAGGTACAAGCAGAGAACAAGCCTGAAAAAAATTTCTCATGGTCATGGTTTAAAATGCAGGTTTACTGTTTGTTTAGGGAAAACCAAACTCGCCTACTCTCTACTGAGTAATTTTGTATGTGCTGGTCTAACTTCTATCAGATCCTCTCAAGCCTAAAATCTTTCTACTTACAGAGGCTGCTGAAGATTTCCTGAGAAAAGCAGTCTGCAGCATCAAAGAATGCGCATGGGTGGAAATACAACCGTAATAAAAAGGCTTCAATTGATTTTTGCCTGGAAGCAAGATCTTAATGAAATGGCTGCAGCCAGCATGACGTAGCCCTATGTCATGTGATGAGGATTGTGACGAGGATGCAGAAAGGTGCCTCACATCTGTTACCTACAGTATTATAGGTGAGCACAATGCAGGTTAAACACATGAGTCTTCTATTGTATTAATTTCTCCCAGTTAGTCTGGCAGGAATAACCAAATGAGCTGTTACCTACAAGGAGTGAGGAAAACATTTGCAATAGACAGAACAGAGAGGAAGGCATTAATATATATGGGGTTTTTTTGAGGAATAACATGTACCATTCTGCTCTTCCATGTTCAAGAAGATGAATTAAAACTGGAACAGATGCAGGGAAAGGCTATGAGGGTGATCATGGGAAAGGACAGCATATTATAAGAGCCCATAAAAGCTTTGTTTTCATGCACTAAATAAGCCCACATCTCTATAAATATATGGGAGGGGAAAATATATTTAGGCTGAAAAACAATGTGGGGATAAGAACATGTGGGTGTGAACTAGGCTAAAATAAATTAAAGGTTTTAAAACCACCTAACCTTCAAGTAGGAAGTGTGAGAATGGGAGCCCTAACTTCATTTAGGACTGATTAGTCTAAGAAAGCAACACTTTAACATTGAGATTATGACAGCCTGGAGATTTAGGTTATTCTTTTCCATCCTGTTCTCATGTAGCTTTTACAGGGAGAAATGGTAACAAAAATGTTAGCAGTATCTGTGTTTTAGAATTCACAGAATAGTTGAGGTTGGAAGGAACATCTGGGGATCATTATGCTTACAAATACTTAAAGGGAGGGTGTCAGGAGGATGAGGCTGGTCTTTTTTCAGTGGCGCCCAGTGACAGGACAAGAGGAAATGGGCACAAACTTGAGTATAAGAAGTTCCACCTAAACATGAGGAGGAACTTCTTTACTGTGAGCGTGGTAGAGCACTGGAACAGGCTGCCCAGAGAGGTGGTGGAATCTCCTTCTATGGAGACATTTAAAACCTGCCTGGACAAGTTCCTGTGCAACGTGCTCTAGGTAGACCTGCTCCGGTGGGGGGGTTGGACTAGATCATCTCCAGAGGTTCCTTCCAACCCCATATGATTCTATCATATAGTCCAACCCCTGCTCAAGCAGGGTCAGCTCAATCCAGTTGCTTAGGGCCATGTCTGGCTGTGTTTTGAATATGTCTAAGGATGGAGACTCCACAACCTCTCTTGGTAACCTGGTCCATGGTTTGATCACCCTCACAGAGTAAAAAAATGGTTTTGTGTTCAGATGGAATTTCACGTATCTTAATTTATGCCCATTGCCTCTTACCCTGTCACTGGGCACTACTGAGAAGAGTCTGGCTCCCTCATCTTTGTTTCCTCCTATGTTGTACTTATCCACATGGATAGGATCCCCTTTAACCCTTTCTTCTCTGAACTGGATGCTTGCAGCTCTCTTAGCCTCTCACGTCAGGTGCTCCAGCCCCTTAATCATTGAAGTTGCCCTTTGCTGGACTCACTCCAGTCAGTCTTTGGCTTGCACTGGGGAGCCTAGCAGTGGACCCAGGACTCCAATTGTGTATCACCAGGGTTGAATAGAGGGGAAGGATCATCTACCTTGACCTGTTGGCAATGCTGTTCCTAATACAGCCTAGGAGGCTCCTGGCCTTCCTTGCTGCAAGGGCATATTGCTGGCTTATGATCAACACATTGGCTGGAAAGACCCCAAGGTCCTTCTCTGAAGAGCTGCTTTCGAGCCAGTCTGCCCCCAGCCTGTATTTGAGCCTGGGATTATTCATGCCCAGGTCCAGGACTTTGCATTTCCCTTTGCTGAACTTCATGAGGTTTCCCTCTGCCCATTTCTCCTTCCTGTTGAGGTCCCTCTTGAAAGCAGAGCACCTATCTGGTGTATTAGCCACTGCATCCAGTTTTGTATTATCTGTGAACTTGCTGAGGGTGCACTCTGTCCCTTCAAACAAGTCACTAATGAGAGTGTTAGACTGTACTGGCTCCAGTATTGACCCCTGGGGTACACCACCAGTGAGCTGCCTCCGGCTTTGTGCTACTGTTCTCAACCCTCTCGGCCTGGCTGTTCTTGTTTTCAATCTACCTCACTGTCCACTGATCTAACTTGTGCATTGTCAGCTTGTCTATAAGGATGTTAAACAGAGACAGTGTCAAAGGCCTTACTAAAGTTGAGGTTGCAAAGAGTTTCAATAAGTTGCCAAGAAATGACTGTTAATAGCATTTAGACAAAGTGGAATAGCATAAGGAAAGTAATGAGGGTAGGAGAGATGGTGCAGCCAGAAATAAAACCCTGGTAAGGGTAAAAGTAAAGATCCTTATGTTTTTCAGAGCAAGAACTGAACAGATTGATTCCACAAATTATTTGTGTATTTTGTAAGTAAAAAATTAGTGTACTTGGCACAACAGCTTGTACACCAACAGCTGTTGCCTTTAAAATTGTTGATAGAGAAAAATATAGAATTCATTAATAAAATTATATATTACAGTTACAACAAATTACTTTTAGTATATATAAAAAGTTGATCACTGTTATTGATATTAGGCTGATTCCAGCAGTTCGGTGTGGTGAAAAATAAAAAAAATCAATGCCCCTTGCAATGCCATTTGCACCAGAAAAGAATGTTCTATCTGTCTAGTGGATGAAGCTGACTTTTGGAAACAGGACTCCTTGATATTTAAATTACAGGAAGGAATTTGCATGATAAGAGGGAATGATTGTAGTGAGGTCAAAGGAAGTAGACCAATAACAAAGTGTTATATTTGATTCTGCAGGCGGTTCAAAAGCAGCCTTAGGGTAGAAGTGTCCTCCTGTACTGTATTAACTGATCTACTGATGACACTAAAGTCAGATTTCTAGGTTTAAGTGCTTAAGCATATACTTGTGCCTGTATGAAGAAGCAGTAATGATGGTATTCTAAGAGAACACCAAATAAACCAGTATGTTAAAGAGAATGTAATTATTCTACAATAAGCGTATTTCATCCTTTTCTGTCAGAAACGATGTGGCTCCAAAGTTTTTAAGTTTTACCCAAGCGTTTTAATTAAAAAACAAAGCAGAGCTTTGCCTTTTTAGAGAACCTAGCGCTGCCAGTTTCAAATGCCATACTACAAGGCGTGAACAGGTGTTAAGAACACTGTTCATCTTTCCAAAGCAGAATTAAAGAATCACAGCTGTATGCAGCATGCCATGTTAAAACAGGCTTTCTGTATAATTTGAACAATGTTTCAAGCTTACTCCATTGTATTTTAAGAAGAACAGCTTCTCAAATGACTTAATAAGGTTTTTTAACACATGCAGTTTTAGCGAAGTTTACATAGATACTCTTTTTAAAGCAAGAAAACAATTTTGGTAGTTCTCAGACATGCAGACTATTCTTTAGTAAAAATAGGCCCTTCCAGCTGAGGTACTTAATGCTGAAAGAAAAGCCACTCTCAGACACTCCTTTTAAGAAGAGGAAAAAAATGCTTACAAATCCGGTTCAGGCTGTTCAGATGCTCAAATTATGTCATCCTGAGCTTGATGTCTTGAGGCCTAAACAGGCTTTTAGTTGACAGCAGTGCAGATATGTATTATGACATGCCAGTTCCCTGAAAAGCTTACAACAAGAGGGGAAGCCTGTAGACTGAGAAAGCTTGCAGTCTACAGTCACAGAATAGCACATAAAACATTCATTAAGCCAGAGTTAGCCCTTAGCCTGTCTCAGTCACCAGGGGCATAAATAAGAAGTGATAGCACGCCATCACTATTCCAGAAATGCCTCTAATTTAGGGAAGGAAAAAAAAAAGAGGAGAAAATTAGCCAAAAGATAATCTTAGCTTTGATTATGATTATCAAAGTTCATATAGTAGGAGCTGTCTACTCAAGACAATGCTAATAGAACTTACATTTTTTGCATGTACTATTCAGCAAGGAAACATCCACCAAGGTTTACCCAAGCTCTCACTATATCCCCAACCCCAGGCCAGAAAACATGCTGAAGGAATACCATACTAGTTATCTCAATCTCAGCTTAACCTGCACCTGCTTGGTTTGTGCTCTAAATAGTATTTCAGTGGAGGTGGAGCTTTAAAGTAACATTAACCCCAAGAAGTCTCTGAAATGTCCTTCGCTCATCCATCCTACATTTCCTATTTGGAGTTTAATAAGGCCATAATGGGAAAACTGCTTCCTGCAGCCAAAAGAACAGTTATAGGTTACCTTCAATTTAATATACTAGTCATTACTAACGTTTGGGTGATAAAATATTTATTTTTCTGTGTTATGTGCCACAGGAATACTACTTTTTAAATTGTTCTGATTTAATTCTACTCTACTGGGTCATTCTGTTAATGAATTCTTTAGTTGAAACACTTGTTTTAAAGCAATAAGCTCAATAAACAAAAAAACCTGAATTCATAGCTGAACTCATGTATTACCCAGGTAGCCTATAGCTAGACCTGGCTGAAGCATGGTCCTAAGGATTCACCCTAAGATCTGAGAAGGTGTCCTAGAAATACTGGTTAGAGTGGAGATTTTCAGAAAACTGACCTATTAGTGGGGCATAGGTAAAGCCACGAAACAGCAGGTATTGCAGAAAGATTTCTCTATAACAATTATCTAAAACTGTCTTTTGGAGTACTGAGATTTAAAAGGGCTGTAGCCCAGATTCTTTCTGGCGTAGGTGGATATCAGAAATATCTCCTCACAACAGTGCTGAAGTGGGAAGAATAAGTAGGTGGGGAGAACATTCATCTCTATTGAACTAACCAATACAAACCTTGAATAGCTACATTTATCAACCAGAACTACACCAAAGTTTAAAGATTTGAAGATTCAGAGGGCTGGCTTACACTGTACTTACTTTGAAGGTATTTTTATGTGTTCCATATGACTGTGTGGTAACTGCTTTTTAAAGGAAGATTATTTCACTGAAGGTGCAAGTATTACTGAGTATGTGTGCATCTCTAACAGATCCCTTAAAAGGTGGATGTCTTAACTCAGGTCAGGATGAGCCAATCCTGCAACCATTAAAGTCAAAAGCAAAACTCTAACTTGTAAAATGAGGTGGTTTAAGAGGATTTCTGAAAGGCTTTAAAAGATAAACATGATTCAATTTACATTTTAAGTATAGTATTTCTGTAAATGTAGTTGCTGATTACCTAGGGGCTTTGCAAGTGTTTGCCTAATAATCTGTACAAACATTAAAAGAAGGGTATTGAATAATAGGAATTGAAATGCTGGTTTGTTACAACCTGAAACTTGGAGAGAAATATAAAATTTGTTTTTGTATGCTGATGGCTCTCAAAGAACAAAGAGCTGTAGAAGGCAAATGGTATTTGGTAGATTTCCTTATTAAATTTGAATTATGGAAATTTTTACATTTTTGCTTATATCCAAGTATAGACATTAGAAATGGGATCTATAATTGATTAGTTTCTTATTTCTCTTTGCATACAAACCCCATTGCTACCTTAAGGCTGGCATTGGCTCTTCAGTTATTTCAACAGAGTCCACATTTTAGTCTATATATATCATAATAACATGAGTCTTGCCCTGTAGTTCTTTGGGTGATGTGCCCACACATCTGTCTTCTACTTGATCTCTCTCATCCTCTCCTGAGAGGGTGAAGATGATCTGCTGGAGTGTCTTATTTGACAGAAGGTTTGGTTGGTTTGTTTGTCTTCTGTAGATGTCTTGCCATGAATATGTTAAGGAAGGTGTGGCCAAAATTGTTACAGGTTCATCAATGTACTACAGTTTCTGTAGGGAGGATTCCAGGGTAACTGTAGCTTCCTTGTGCTAACTTGTTGATTTGGCAGCTATTACATCTTATTCTCTCGCATACCTTTTCATTAATAAAGTCCCTCTTAATAAACCAAAAATGCAAATTCCTTTCTAATGTTTAGATTTTCTCTTGAAGATAGAAGAAGCTGAAAACACAAAACATTTCTCATAAATTGAATGTTGTGGGAAATGGCAAATCAGATACCTCATCTGAATCTTTTATGTGGTCCAGCACCGGATTGTCCTTAGGTTATTCTCTTTCTTTTTCTTTGGATAGACTTTCAAACCCTCCAAAAAGGTTAAATCAGAATCAATACATTCCCACAAAGTTCCTTATTCATTGGATTAGTAAACAGCAACAAAAACATCTTTTCAGAGAAAACTTTCAAATCCCCTGAATCACCACTTAGTTTTCCAGCAAGGTAGTTTTATTGTTGGGACTGCAAAAGGCAAAATCCTAGTGTGAAACATAAACAATGACTTACCATTTTTGGTAACACATTGTATCTGTCCTTTTGATTTGTACTAATGCTCAGCCTGTAAAGCTACTTCAGGATGGTGTCAGCTGGGTGTACATGCTGTAATAGTAAGCCTGTAATGTCTGTAGCAGCATATGAAAGCTCACAAACTTCTCACCTAAACTTCTCATGGAGTTTAATAACATCTCATAAGGCACTCTCAGATATTTGCAACCTTGTATTTACATGGTTCAGTACAGATGATGGTGTAAATTGACATGTTGGCTGGTATTGACTCATGACTAAAAACAGTTATGAAGACAAGCAGTGTCACCTCGTTGGTTGCAAAATGTTAATCCGTCCATTTAATACTGGAATCTGACAGAGATTCTGAAAGACAGTGGAAATCCGCAGCCTTTTCTGCATGAGGAGATCTAGCTGGCAAACAGTCTGTTGGCATAGTTCTTTTGGCTAGCAAAGTTCTTTTGGCAGAATGCATTCACATTTGGCTGCTTCTGTTGGCAATATATTTCTTCATGGCTTCAGATTGTATTGGCAAAATATATGTAGCATGTAAAAGGATCCTGGTAACTGTGTCTGTAATGCTGTGCAGTACTCGTCTTGAAGCCAAATCCACTAACTATTAATTCTGCACTTGTTAGGGTGTCATTATTGCTGAATCTGGGGACACAAGAAAACAGCTGGTTTTCCAGCAGGAAAAATATTGGGTAGTGCTGGAGTTCTGAAGCTGATTCAAGAGTGTCCTTACTGCTATGTGGATAGACTGTGTGCCTGGCTAATTCGGTTCTCTGTGCAGATAAGATGGTTCCTTGTCTTTAGCTGTGACATTGCTTGCTGTGAAGGGTGATGGGGTTTGTGGGCAGTCTGAGGTTAGGGAGCCTAACAGAGAGCATTGCAATGGTATGCACAAACCAGATGGTGATTATTTTTGTTATCACACATGCAGAAATCTTTTTATCAATTAATTCGGAGGGATTTCCATCTAAAAGGAAATAACAGAAAGCTGGATTTTCAGAAAATAGACCTTTATCAAGCTTAACTTACAATATGGGCAGTGCAAAGTGCTGACCTTGGCATCTATAGCTGCTTCTGAGTAGGAAGATTTGTAGCAGATCTTCTCTTTCTTTGGTATTCAATACTGCTATAAAACAGTGTGGAAGATGATGTAGATCTTTGACTAAAGGGGATTATTTTTCATGCCGTATTGTGCATTCTGGGTTGCTAGTATTTCGATTTTCTGCTCACGAATGCAACTTAGTATGTTTTCATTTCATAGCATATATTCATGCAGTTTTCAGTCTTTCAGTTTTTGTAATAAGACTCAGCAATGGGAGGGAGTTTATGTTCCCAATTTAGAAAAGAGAGCTTCTCTGATCGATTTCATTCCCATTCACCATGTAAAATATTCTACATGTAGGGTATTCTACGTGGTGAGCCATACCCTCCAGATCCATGTCAGTGCATACAGTAGAATCTGATAGCTTAGAAATCCTAGAATAGCTTTGAATATCTGAGATTCCACTGTCCATCTAGAGCTCATATGGAGAGACTCTGGTTGCCCAGTAGTATGCAAATGATGGAAAGAGTAGCAGCTATAACAAAAGGCCTGTGAGAGGAATGAATGTATGCCACAGGCTCACTGGTGGGATTCATCTTACCAAGTCCAGACAATTCCTCGTCTGGACTTCATTTGTTGTGTATGGAGGGAAACAGGCATTTCTAGGGCTTGGCTTTTTTCATTTTGCAGCACAATTTATCTCATCCCAATGTCAGTGTCTAAAATAAGCTAGATGAATCACTTGTTAAATGCCTGTTTTCTCCATTGATTTTAAAGGAGGCCTCAGATGACTCTTTCAGCTCTAAAAGTCTGTGCTGTACCTGACCAAAGCTGGTTGTAATAGGTTGCCTTTTATTGTAATGGCAGCAGGCCAAGGGAGAACTTACGTTGCTTGGGGGAACTGATTTAGCTTTCTCAGCTTTTTGCCCCGGGTGTTCTCATGGGGACTGGAAGTGGAGCAGGAATGCACACAGACTTGTGCTGGCTGAAAGTTATTTGTCATGGTTAAGAGTTCTTTATTGTCTAATGACTGTTCCAGAATCAATTGTTGGATTCATCCATGCCTCAAGTTTTCAGTGTTTCAATCTGTCTTCCTGGGTTGAGTTTTTTGAGCTTATTAGCAAAGTAGACTTCACGCTGCCAGGTGCACAATGGTTATTTTTGGAAAAGATGCTACCGGCTGATTATCTGTATTTCCAGGATTTGAACAGCTACACTGTGCCCTGGTTAGTTTCTGAAGCATTGAATTTCACTTCTTGAAGACATCTTCTGTGTTTTCTTCTATTTTCTTAGGGAAGTACTGATAGCTCTTCACTTCTGAGGTTTTGGAAACAGTGGGCTGGATGAGTGGAAACAGACATCTGAGAATCAAACTTTTGGGGTCTAATTACCTTGTTGAACAGGGTGAGGATATGTGAAACCAGGTAAATGGGATGTACAGGATGCGGGCGGAGAAAAAATGTAGCTACAAGGAAGGACATAATCAGAAAAGGAAGGATCAAATCACCCTTATTTTTCCCCACAAGATGTACCTGCTGGTGGTCTGTGTGACCAACCACAATAGCATGCCCTGTGTTGTCTGTGGCTATATCAGCATTTTACAAGAACTGAGCATTAACTGTGAAATGCAGAAGTTGAGGCACTGAGTTGAAGAGTGTCATGTAAATTTAAAGTTACTGGCCAAGGAAGAGCCGAGAATAGGACCCAAGTGAGGCCTGCTCAGTAAATACATAGAGTACATTACTGCCATACAATGGTGACTGGTGATATTTCCTGTTGGTACTGAGATTACAATTGCACACCCCACAATGATCATCAAGCACAATATGGCTGCAGTGTCAGTGACATCTGTGATAGCAGTTTTGAAAACAGAGAAGAAACCCCACAACTGCTACAACTACTGCTGAACAAGTAGGAGAGATCAAGGACATCATTAGTGTCCCATGTCCTTGCAACAGCAAATAGTTTTAAAGATAGAATTCCCAGATAACTTTAAAATGTACACTGCATCCTATTTTATGAGATTGTTCTCCTTCACAGAAACTCAACAATATCAGTTGGATTGATCTTGAGAAACTTTCATTCTCATCTCAACTTTTGGCAAGACTAAGCCTACCAACCAGCTCTGTTGTAGCCAAACTTCTGATACATAAAAGAAGGGTAAAGGAGAACAGCAAACTAGAAACCAGAACAAGCCATCTGATACACAGGGTAAAACCATTTCTTCCTTGTTCTTTCAGGTGTACAGCAGAATGGCATTGTAAGGCGCACATGGGTGCAAGCAAACTTGGCGAACAGTGATCAAAACTACTCCAAACAGAATGGCATTGGATATACACATGAAAATGTATTTTCAACTTATTTCTGTGAAGAAGGAGCTATTTCAAAAGCACATTTCATGACAGTACTGAGGAAAGAGTATGACTTTTTCAAATCTTAAATCCTGGAAAATTCAGATTTGTATGTGCTAGATTTACCTCACCTACTGTTAAATCAAAACATTATATAACATGACTGACTTTCTGATCTTTTCCTGTCTGTTCTCTTTTACTTGCTTTTCTTTCTGTGTTCTGTTTGTGAATTTCTTGTGAAATACTTCTTTTTAATCAGTCATTTAAAAATGTTTTCAGTTTTACTTTTCCATGGTTCCTTTTTCAAATATGGGGTTTTAGTATTTCATCTACAGAGTCTGATAGCAGTGGTGGTGGCTGTCACTTTTTGAGCCAGTTAAAAGACTTGACAGAAAAATCAAGAAGGAAAAGAACCTTAAAAGTTGCCTTCTTAATTGACTGTGTATTCACAACTTTGTCATCTTTGTTTTCTTTTTCAGTCCCCAGATTAAGCTGAATAACTAACCACTGTGTATTGATACTAAGTGTATTAGAAGATTCTGTTTGGAAATAAGAAATTCAGAGGACTCTATAACAGCAGCAGTATAAAGGACACCTCTTGTATATATTTAAACCTAGTGGTCAGCTATTGCTTAATGCCACCACTTTTTGATGCTGAAGGTCTGATGCCATTTTGCTTCTACATTCTGCTTCTCTTTTGTAGCACTTAAAGTGACTTGATAAGATGGTAAATATCTGTCATTAATACTATTGCCACCCTTGCTTCCGCTAACTTTTGAGTTGGTGTTATTGTTGTTTTTCAGATTGAGGAAATGCGAGAGTGAATTTGGGAAGAGAAGTTGACAAGCTGACAGGAAGTTAACACTGTGCTGATAAAGGCAACTAAGGTATGTTGGGCTGTCTTAACCACAGATGCTGCTTCTGAAATATGTAGAGACTGAAGTTTAGAAACTATCTGTTTCTGTACCTATTCACTGTAGTTCATGCCAGGCAGTCTGTATCATAGAAAATCATAGAATCATAGAATCATAGAATTGCCCAGGCCGGAAGGGACCTCCAAAGGTCATCTAGTCCGACCTCCCT
>JAOXNO010000001.1:48484380-48505844 GCA_028565335.1 Limnodromus scolopaceus | reverse complement strand
CAGGATGCGGTTGGCCTTCTGGGCTGCAAGTGCACACTGCCTGCTCATGTCCAGCTTCTCATCCACCAGCACCCCCAAATCCACCAGCACCCCTATCAGTAGGTGGATGCCATTTTTAGCAGGAAATTAAGGAAGCCACCTGGCTTCACTGTGTCCCCGTTCTTTCACGACATTACCTTTCTTTAATTATGGCAACTACAAGAAAAGTGCCATATCTTAATACAAAGATATTTACATAGCAATCACATTATTTCTTACATAGAAATATTTAAATTAGCTTCAAGTTAATTAACATTAGTCAAATACTCCTATCAGTGTAGGTTCAGCAGCAAAGAATTCAACACAGATTAGCTTTCTGAATTTGCTTTCCAGGCAGGCACACAGGTAACCTGTGCCAATTCTGTAGCTTCAGTGCTTGCATATTTAAGTTTACCTTTATATGATACAGACATGCCTTGCTGGAACTGTAGGCGTGCCCTATTAGACTATATAGCACCAAGCAAAATGGGCTTCTGTCGTGGTTACAGCCTTTTACTATAACTTTGAAATACTTAATATAGCTGAAAAATTTTGTGATTATTTGTGCCTGGAATTTTATGAAAGGAAGTCTAAGTTCCAATGGCATAAAATTAGATGAACACTGAAATTAATTTTTCAATGTATCAGCAAAGCAATACCACTAACATTAATGATTAGAAACTGCAGATTGGTACAAAGTTTTGAGGTACACATATAGAACTAGTGAATGCTGCAGAAAAAATAAGCTATTAACTGTAAGACTGTGGCAGTCATTTAATTTCTTGCCATTAGCAATGTACTTTCTAAAGAGAGCTGGCTATAATATTTGTTGCCTTGGAATAGTGAAAATACTTGTGTTCAGGAAGGAAACACTAAATGGACAGTCTGGATAAACTATCAACCAAAAGCTTAATAGCTGCTGAAGGCACATGACTAATAGTCTGAACTAACTGGCTAGGATGACCTTATGAAATTGGAAAGTCTCTTGCTGACTTCTACATTTAACCCAGTTTTCTGAACTGAGTGCTGTGAGATAACTGAGGGATTTTTGAGAATACCCCAAGCAATGTTGAGGCTTTCACACTGAATGCTCACAGATACAATAAACTAGAAATACCCGTGTGTTATGATAAAGCATAAGTTACAAAAGCTATCTTGTGCCATGAGTTTGTGAGCCAGAACATTTATAAGTTGTTGTTGCAAAGGGAACTAGTTGCAGCTTAACAGTATTAGAACTGGTTTTCTTAGATGTGGTAATAATGCACTCATTTTCATGGCCTTTCTTGGATCCATGAGTTACTTGAATCCAAGAGTTAGTGAGATTAGTCACAGCAACGTTTGCTTAGAAAATATTTTCTAAAAGAAGTTTAAGGGACAAGACCCTGGATCATCTATGCTGTGAATGTAAAGGCTTAGGATGAGATACTTCTCATATAATCTTAGCCAATTAGAGTATAAAAGTTCATGCTCCCTTTACAGCAGATGGTGTAAAGTAAGTGGGCTGAATTGCCCTACAGAAGTGTCATTCTTCTCAGACGTCTATTTTGGGACAGGAAGAATTATCCTATTGAAGTCTCAGAACTTTTTCTCCTAGTACAGAGTGCCTGTACAGCTCGTGAGAATGGACACCTAACTTCATTCTGGCTGGACAGGTTCATCAGGACAGATGGATCCCACCCATAGCAGTTAAAGTAGTATTTTTTTGTTACAGTAAGAAATCCGAAGTAGTAGCCACTGTAGGAATTTCAGTACCTTCTCAAAAAGAGAGAGATCCTATTTCTTAGGGCAAGATTTTACTATTTGTTGAAATATAGGTGTTTTGAGTATATCTACAGGAAATGTGCAGTGGGAAATGTAAGCCTTTACATTAGGCATATAGTGTGGAATATAGGTGGGGAGGGGTACAATTTTCTGTTCCCTGTAACTTTCATCCAATTTAAAGGCAGTTCAGTATTCTGTCAGCTCCCTAGAGACCTTTTCCTAAGGGAATGGGCCAGATTATTGGAGAAATTTGTACTTCGACTTCCACCCACTTCTGATCCCAATTTAATAATACATTCCCATTTGTTGGCCTGTAACCACTTAGGTGCTTCCATATGGATGGGAGGAATGATGACCACTCTCTGTTCTATTAGTTTCACTGATCAACTCAGAACCAAACATACAAATTTAAGTTTTGGTCCCACTGAACGCAGTAACAAAACTGCCATGGATTTTAGTGGGATTAAGATTTCGCCTCTGCTTTACAGCCACTCTGAACTTTCTTTTCTCTGCACTTCCTCCCTGCTGTGGCTTTTTTTGGAGAATAAGAGGAAGTGGCTACCCCTTCATTTAAGCCAATAAATCTGAATAAGGTTTTGTTGTTACTAGAGTTAAAGCATTGCTTGAGGTTACTGCTGTAATGTGTAATAATATGGTGTAACAAAGTACCACCATATGGTTATTTACTGTACCATGTTTCACACATGTGACAGGAATCTAGAGGCAACAGACAGTTGTTCTGACAGGTGATTTGACATCAAACTATTAAAACTTGTTCTGGCCTTCCCAGACCACAGAATTTATTGAGCAGGTGCTGTTTTACTTGCCATTAATTCACTAAAACTGTGAACACTGTTGGAAACTCGCCTGAAGTTTGGAGGACCATTGTCAACTTCAATTATGCTTCTGTCAGAGTATTTGCCACTGTGACTGGTGGTGGCTTTACTGGGGGAGTTAAAAGAGCTGTAAATCCCACTCTCCTTCGTTGCCATTAGCACAGCCCAGTGTTGGCGTGCACCCCTCATTGCCTGATGGGACACTATCATGTGGTTGTATGAAGCATATCAATATGTGAAGCATGTGTATCCAGCGCCTGTTATGACTGAAAACAAAAATGATTGATGGAGACTTTGGGTTTGGAGCATGTGGGCAAAGGTGAGGGGAGAAGGGAAACCAAAATCCAGTTCTTATGTGGTTTAGGCATTTAATAGTGTTTTCATTATAAACAGGAAAAGGTGAAGAATTAATTATACAAAATGAAGCCCTATGTTTGGAAGCTGTGCTCTGCAGGCAGAGCTCTGTTGACTTAACCAGATGAAATTCCTGCAGAAAGCCTTCTCCTTTGCCAGTCGAGTAAGTCTAATAGCCTTTCAGGCTAAAACAAACTTTTAAGGATTTGTAACAACAGCTTACTATGGTACTACAGAGACAACAACATGTCCATAAATTGAAACTAGTCATCTGACAGTGCCCACTTGTCTGACCTACTTTCTGCTTGTGCTCTGTAAGGAACAACAAGAAGCAAATTTGGGGATGACAGAAAAAAGGAGCAGTTGGAGGGCCAGGCAAGGAGGCAGAATGTTAAGTAGCTTGCACACACATTGTATCTCATCTTGTATAACCGAAAGAAAATGAGTGAGGGGAATGATGAAAGGACACTAGTGTCTGATAAAACATAAGCCCAGAAGAGTGGTTCCTTTCTCTTTGCTATCACCAGTGGCTGATGTGGGGGTGGCTATCTAAAGAGTCATTGTAAGAATCTCACTGCTTTTTATCTTCCTAAGGTGGATGGAAAAAATAGTCTGTGTTATGAGAAAAGCTTCTTTCTCAAGTGTTCATGTTCCCCATGCCAAATGTTGCTATCCCAGAAACCAGGATGGCAGAATGTGTGGCAGCATGTCAGTCATCCCAGTCAACAGTCTGGTTCACAAGGTGGGTTTTGTTTATCTACCAGACAATGAGATGGAGCAGCTAAAGCATACTTTGCCACACTGCTCTATGCAGTTAAGCATTGCCTTTTTGGCCTCATTGAACCTGTAGCTGAAGGTTGAGCCTACGTAGTGTGAGCTACTCAGCCACATTCTACACACAGCAGCCATAACAAAATCATACTGGATGTTGGTCTGAAACGTTTGGTTTATAAAATGTGCTGAGTGGATAAAAGTAAGTGGATTCTTGAATTCCCTGCTCTTTCTTACTAAGGCAGAATATCTGTTTTGCTCACAAGCTGAAAGCTAAAAGGAAGAACTGGACTCTTTCTTTTTCTATTGAATTGAAAACTCAAGCCACTTTTTTTCTTAATAATTATGTTTTTTTCCTGTTCTTTGCAATTACTTGTGGCAAATATCCATGGCTACTTGTTAACCTGCTGCAAAAACTATTAAAAATCTTATTGAGGCTAGGAAATTTACTATTAATACTAAAGCAGCTTAGCTTGTAGCTCTGCCAACACAATGCACATCCTGATCTGCCCTGGCTTTTGACATTCAGGAAAATGATTAACTTGTAAACTTGTATGGTTTTCCTCATGAATGAATTCTGCAAGAGATACATGTGTAATTACAGCTTCAATGCGTAGACAAAGCAAATATGTGAATGTTCAAAAGCACCATTATGTTCTCCAAAATATTTACAGGTCAGGTAAATAAAGTTATGAAAAACGTAGATTCCAACAGACCTACGTGTGAAGGGAGCCCTTGAAGTCAATGAGAGCTGTGCGCTTGGATCTGGCGCAGTACATAGCACTCAGTTATGAAGTAATTGGGCAATAAGACACAGTGACCATGTGAACACAGTAATTAATACACTCAGCAGTGTTTATGTGATGACTGACCTCTTGCCAGAACTCAAAACAAGAGCTGTGCCAGTCAGCTAAGGAGCAGAAGTTCTAGAGTAGGGAGCAGGAATACCTTATGTTCTCTGTGGATTTCCAAAGGGGAAAAGGTGTTTCCACACTGGGAGGACACAAGTGCCACTCAGCTTCCCTTCCCCTGAGGGTTGCTGTGTGCTGCCCTGTTTCCAGCATCATTTCCTCTTCCTTCCTCACCTACTCAATGGACACACTAACTGTTGGGGAACATGGAGGCACTGCCGTTCTCTGCAGATGTTCCTAAACTAATAGAAAGCCTGGCTTATTGTAAGTCAAGTTTTAATAGACATTTTTCTTTAAAGCATTCTGTTGCTTTGGTATTTGCACTGCTATTGCATCTTAACTATATGAGGGATGATAACCATAGCTTTGCTAGTTTTTGCAGCTTTGCCAGTGAAGTATGTGATAATATGGCAGCTTTCTTTAAAATCGTTAAAAATGTGAACTTAAGTCTAGGCTAGAGAAAGCCTAAAGAGGGAAGAAAGGGCAAGTGGGGAGAGACAGAGAATTTCACCTTCTAGAACATCTAAAAGCTGAGATAGTCTCAGGCTATTAGCATTTAACATTGTTTATAGGGCCTACTTATAATTAGTCATTGCTTTTATTTTATCCTACAGCTGACATACTGTAAACAGGACTGATGGGCTAATTAGCAGTCTCAGAGGCCAGAGAATGTCTGTAGGGGTCAAATTCTTTCTCTAGTGACTAGAGGTTCTCCAGGGGTGGGAGCATGGCATGGTTGAAACATTTGAGAACAGGTCACATCATATTCTATATTGTGGCTTTTCTATGGGTCAAGATAAGCTGTGTTTGTTAGATGGCATCTCTTTGTTTTCTTTTTCAGTTCAGGTTAGGCTGATGTCAAACATGGACTAATGTTTTATATACTAGTTGCACTTTTTGAAGTGGCTAATGCTACCTTACACAGCTAATTGTAATACTAGCACTTTTGCTTCCGTAGCGAGAAAGAACTCAGAGCCAGGCAGAGAACTAAGAGGTTGATTCTATTTCTTTTGCATCTAGCAGTTATATGTCTTTGCACAGCAGACACTTTACATCCTTTTTCATGATGTTAACTCTGCACTGCACACATTGAATCTCTCTCATAAGTGACTGGAGAAATGTCTCCAAGGCTGTCCTGTTGATGCTTGAGTTAACAAACTGTAAAGGTCTGATCCTGCGTCTTTGCTTTTCTTAACTAGAACCATGGCAATCTACATCCATATTTTGCTGGTTTATATGATGAATGAAGTGTAAGCAACAGATGGATTAGTTTTATAGCAATCTTATGGTCCTGAACTTTTTTTCATTACTATTCATTTTATTATGCCTTGAGTTCATCCCAGTGCCTTGATTCAATCCAGTAAGCTCTTATTGGTATATTGTTGATTTCTGAACTAGCAGTATCACGCTGACCTGCAGAGTTTTATTAGCAAAAACGGAACACTGACAGATCAGGACCCTCCTTCTCCATCCCTAAGAGAAAGCAGGTGCCTCCTTATTAATGTATGGAAAATGTTCTTTAAAAATCTTAAAAGAAAAAAAAGAACCAAAGAGACTAAGGACCTAGCTTTTATCAGAAGTGACCTGAAAAACAATGGAAAAGAGGAAGTCCCCTCCCATGCTAAAGGCATAGGGTCCATCACTTAAAGACAACCTTTGCGGTGGTAATTGGAAGGCTTTATAGGCAGGAGTGGAAGAGTGGGAGCCAGGCTATGAAATTTCTGGGCGTTGGTCTTTCCATTAACTGGTCATGTGTGAGAAACACTTGGCAAAATCACAACAGGGAGAGCTCATAGCCTATTTTCACCTATCCTTTTTCTCCTTTTTTTATGTTGGATCAAATGAGGAAGGTCCAATCTCTGAGTCTGCCCTGCTTTTCCCTTCATGAGAGGAAAGCAATCAACAGTAGCTAACTAAAGGGATTGTGTTTTGTTTTTCTTTTTAATCTGGGTTTGTGGATTAGTTTTAACTCGATCCACAAAAAACACCAAAGATATACTGCCTGTATAAAATGGCCAATATTGACTTCTATACATATCAGATCTATAGAGATATTTCTCTGTGTTTGCTGATTCATACAATGCTGCTCCACAGCACAGAGGTTTCAAAGAATACCCCAAATGTGTTAACCAAGCTCAACAGGAGCTTGCCAGCTAAACCCGCTGAAGTCTCATGCTACTCAGCAGGGGTTGGCTGCTAACATGTCATTTACACTGTTCCTTAGCAAAGGTACTGAAGGTCAACATTTTGTGCAAACCTTAGTGTTGGCAGACAGACAAAATAATCCTAAGAGCTGGCCTTGGTAAACTAAGATGAGCCTCCAGAAAGGCCTTTTTATAAGGTCCATCTAATGTGTATGGACTCTCTGTCATTAGTGGGATATTCAGGATGAATATTTTGATAAGGATCTGGAAGAAAATTGTCTACAATGGACTAGTTTTTTTTAAAATGTATCTTTAGGCCCACAAGGAACCCAGCTGTTTATACTAGTGTCCAGAAACTGCTGCCAAGGTTTTGTTGGTCTAATCTAAGAAAAAGGAGCATTAGGTCAAATGCTCTTGTTACAGCACTGTAGAAAAAATATTTATGAAGGCCTTATGCAGGAGGTTTAATCCACAGTTGTTGGGTTTTGTTTTGTTTTGGTTTTTTTTTTAAATAGAACTTAAAGTAATTCAAAACTTTTCTATAAATATTGTAAAAAATATAGTATATAATTTTTTAAAAATTACTTCTTCACAGGATAGGAAAATATCTAGGCATGTGGCGAGGTTTAACTTCAGAATCTTGTGCTTTATGATGATCTCGATTCAGGAACTGTTTCTCAGCCATAGGGAACACTTGCTGACGGTGGGACAGCCTAATGACATAGATGGTCCCTCCAAACTTGAGTCCTGTTGCACAGTCTTGTGCATCTTGACAGTGAGTGAGTGGCTGAATCAGTTGAAATGATTTGCTGTATAAATTCTTGCACTTAAACACTCTTTCACCATATAAATTCTATACTGGCTTTTATGTCAATAAGTTAAGCCATATGATGATTTAACCCTGTACCCTGCTAGTAGATCCTAAAACAGGCTTAAAGCACAGATACTTTACCACTTCACAATGAGCAGTGCTATGATTAAACTGGCTGCCTGAAATGTTGGTGGCTGAGAAAGGAGCAGCAAAAAGCCTGTCAGTAAACAAACTTTATTAATAGAAATCTTATCACAAATGTCAACATATAAAAGCAAATGTGACATTAAAATGCATGTGTTAATTCACGTGGATTAATTAAAACTTTTTATAGTTCAAACAGTATCAAATTTGGAGGAACAGCAACAAGCTAAACTCTGTTTATCTGTCATTTCCAACTATTTAATGCATGTTTCTGAAACAAAATTAGTTCCATGGTTGCTGCACAGACTGACTTTGGTGCATGAATGACATGTTCAAGCACCTGCACTATGCAGAAGTATCTCCTTGGATCATGATGATCTCAGCTTTCTTTGTCTCTTCTGAATGCGTAGTGCTCCCAGTGGCATCACTGGCAGTTCTACATGTGCAGAAGGATGGAGTGGTCGGGCAAAGGACTAATGCGAGATGTAACAGACCTGCTTCAGGTTTCCTTCTTTGACTCTGAGTGGTGATTTAGCCACTGAACCGTCACTGACTGGTGTCAATGTGGATTATGTCACTGACTGAAGCAGAGTAGGAGGTCTCCATGTTTGTGCCTATGCTGTGTCCAAGCGACTGGACTACTGAGAAACCTAATGCTGGTTTGATCCCTCACCCGTTTCTATGAAGCCATATTGTTACTCACTAGGTACCTTTTGATAAGTGTGTATGTGTCTCCTAGGCTGTCTAAAACTCTTGTTTTTGCAATGTGTGATGTCTGAATTCTCTTAAGAGGTGCTTAGCAGCTGTCTTGCAAGAAGGGCTGATGGGGTAAATGTTGATGGCTGGCTAAGTGCAGTGTGGTCACCCTGCCCGTATGGTCTGTACACGTGTACCCTTGGACCCATGTGAAGGGGAATATAGATCTGAGTTTTTTTTCCTCAGCCTTCCCTATATCTACCTCATGTATGTGACTGAATTTGAAAGTTAAACCAAAGCACACCTTTTTGTGTAGATGTAATGCCTGTACTTCCATTTCCCATCTCCAAAAATGGATGAAATAGGACACTGCTGCTATTTCACTCTTAATGACAGTACCACTGCATATTAAAAGGAAAGGCTGAAGTACTTGAGTACTACAGTGACTGGGGTCATAAAAGTGTCATATGTGATTATGTTGTAGTTATGGTTCTTGTTTCTATAGCAACATTCAGCCAAGAAGCTCAAGGCTCTTTACAAGTATTCATGAATTAAATCTATGAGGTAAGGGATGGTGATTATTCTTGTTTACAAATAAGGAAATGCAGAGGTTAAACTACTTGATCAAGGTCACACAACAAATCTGTAGCCAAGCCAAGAATAAAAGCTGACTCTGTCATCTATGCTTCAGTCACCAGGCTGATATTCCCTGTTGGAAGGCCTGCGCAGGGCTGAGAGGAAAGCCCTGTACAAAGTCTACAGATTTGTTCATTCAAAATGTACATTCCAGCTCAGATTGCCTCACTGAAATGACCTTATATTTTTATCTCTTTGTCTATCTAAACTTTGCCCTTGTGAAAACATCATTATGTCCAGTCAAAGCAGGAGTAACGTGATTTATGATTTTGACAAGAGTTTTGCAAATCTCTGACGAAGCAAAACTGAAGCCTATGCTAAAAATGTGTAACAATCTTTGCATGTATGATTGCTAATCCTTCTATGGCAATTAGATAAACAGATCCTGTACACACTTGGTTCATTTCAGTGGCTACCTAGACCAAACAAAACAAACATATTTACACAAAGAACAACTGTCAATTTTGTCTGGAGTTACCACAGAGATATTGCTTTATATGATGAATAAATATGGTTTGTTGACAGACAGCAACAAAAAAAAAAAGCCCAGTCTCCTGGGTTTCTTTTTAAACCACAGGAAGGGAAAAACTCTGAACTCTTAAACCTTTCTGGTATCCAGTCTCTGCTCCTTCCTCTGTACATAATGCTTGCCAGTGCCAGAATACTGTAAACGGAGGTATTAGAGGATAACAACAGCCACACCTTTTTAAATCCATCATCCCACTGGATGCTGTTTGTAGAACGAAAGAGTGGAAAATAGCGAGTATGCTTTTAGGGATGTTCTATTCTAGTCCAGCCTAAATAGTATAAAATACTGTCATGCTTCCTGATCTGTTAGGCATAGAGATGTCTGACCTAAGGCGTGCTTCTTTTCTTTCTTCTAGATACCATGCCTTACAGTTATTATGTGGATGTTGGTCTGCTTGTTAGCTATAGCCTTGCGGTCAGGCTCTTTTTTTGTCTGGGTGGCTGCGACTGAGACTTTTACACTGCTTGGAGGAATGGTTTGCTGTTGTTTTCTCAAGAAAACCTGGGTACTGTGCCTGTATTGCAGTTCTGCTGAGGAACAAGTCAGCTGGGTGAATGGCAGTTATTTAGTGAGGAAAAGTCTTGTGAGAGCTGAGGATCATATTTAGCAACGCTTGCAAGTCTGACTAAAAAGTTCACAGATGCTCTAAGCAGAAAGGAAACTTATTGGACTGGTCTTATTGCTTAAAAGGGGCAAAACAGGGATGGGATAAGGACAGGAATGGGGACAATCAATACTGTCCCCCTGAAAGATAAAGCAGTCCTGGAAGCACCAGTTTGAATCAATATCCAATAATTTTCTCAGCTTCTCAGAAATCCTGCATACATGAGCATTAAAATCAGTGAAACACTGAAAGGATAAAGTGTAAGTGTCACATAAGGTCTGGTAATCAATCTGCATTTTGATCACAGTGTTGAGTGACAGCTGTACCTCTGCTGCCAACTCTGCCCTCTGAGCTGGGCAGTCAGAGATGGGGATGACTGGAGATCAGCTTCTGTCTCAGTGTGCAGTGCTACTTCTCAAATTTTTTAGTTTATTTCTCAAACTTTCTACTAGCCTTTTTCTGATTTTTTTGTAGAAGTCAGACTTGCTTTAGAATTTGTATGTAGCCAAACCACTCAGTATTACCAGTCCTTGGCTTTCATTGCAAAGGATCACTTGAATGTACAGAGTCTCTGGTAGATAGGTACTGGGCCAGACTTGTCAGCCGATTTAGACTAGCTGTGGATCCAGGTATGCTTACATTTTACAGGTCAGAGAAAAATCAAATGGGAGAAATGTAGCAATAGAACCTAGATGAAACTTTGACTCTCTGCTTGCCAGTCTCAGGCTCATGCCATTAGTTTTTCTTTTAAAAAACTATATCCACATTAATCTCACATAGATATTTACAGTTGTGGCAATAAACATTTAAGTGGGAATACTTCAAAGAAATTAAATTACTGGCTTTGTATTAAAAAGATCTAGTGATCTTTTAGTGCATTGTGATTTTTGGGAGAAGATGGCTTCTTCTGTGTATATCTAGTTTTGCTCTGCTTTCACAGATTGGAGATAAAGCAACCCACTGTAATGAGATTTGTAGGGAAGCCCACCTTCTAGGTCTTTTTGCCTGCTGTTCTGCTGCTTATGAAGGAAGAAAATTCTGTTTGCCACTGCATCAGCATGTTGCAGCTTGGTGGAAGATGGGCAGTTTAGGAAGTGCTGAGTGGAGGCACTTGGTTCGGCTGAACCCACTGGGTCCATGATTCTCAGGAGAATCGGTTGTACTCCCTGGGAAATGCAAGTGTCCAGTGTTTCCCAGATTAACCTGAAATTTCTCCTAACATTGGGCAAGGGTTATCGATGAGGTAAAATGCACTAAAGAAACTCCTAGCTGCATTTGGAAACAGATGAATAATTGTCACAGACAGGACTCCAATAGTTAACTACGTGTCGGTGTAAACTTATGATCTTCTTTGTCTAGCCAGCCCACAGGGCTGATAAATCTAGTGGAGAGAAAAGTTTCACAGAATGTACAGATGGGGTCCTGATAGCCAGTCTTTGAGGCATTTTCCTAAATGTCAGTTTAGTGGTCACCCAAACAACTGTATTGCTCCTGAAGATTCTTCTTCTGAACTTTTGTAGTCACAGAAGATCCTATCAGGTAAATGCACCCCTCCTATTTTTCTGCAGCATTGATGATCAAACAAATTATGGAATTAAACTTATCTTACTACTTATGAAATTCAGTCTATCGCTATATAACTTTCTGATAGTTGAAAGTGCTTTTCTGAAATGCATGGCTGAAGCTAAGTAACTCTTAAACAAGTATATGAGGCAGCTTATTGATAAATTAGGTCCTTTCTTGCTGTTCAGATTTGCCTTATTCTGAAATGATTTGTGAGGTAAACTCTGAATTGTGTTAGCAGCTTTAGTGCAAATCTTTTGTGTCTGTAGAGATCAGTTGTGAAACTTTATTAATGATAATAAAGAATGCAAGCTTATCTCTAGCTTATGTAGAGACTAAACCTGAAGAGTAAGAAGATGAACATGAGAATGTTCAGTAAGAATGTAAGAAGAAAAGAAGATGAACGACCCACAGCTGTCCATCACACATAATGTTATTTTTCTTGTTGTGGTAGAGCAGAGAATGCAGTGGACTAACAGAGCCTTGATAAAAGCTGAATGCACCAGATTCTCATCTTTCATGCCTGGTAACACCTCCACGCATGGTCTTACTTAAATGAACCTAATAGACATGTCTGAAGCAAAATACCACTCAGACAACATATGATCTTTAGAGAGGAGCTAACTGAAGAAATGCTACACTCAAGCTGGCACTCACTCAGTTGTTGACACAACTGTTTGGGGATTGTGAACTGGATCAGGGAATCAGATAAGGTTAAAAATAATGCAAACAAAAAGAAGGCAGGCGAAGGTACCAGCTTAATTCTGTGGAAGGGAGGATGTTTTACATGTCTTCCCTGAGCCGCGCTGTGCTTTGCACTGGACTGGCTCTCTCCCCTTCCTGAACAACAACTTCAATATTTGTCAGACCCTTCTGTGAGCAGCAGAAAACTATCCAACCATGTTTTTTTACTCTGCTGTTTTAGTACATTGAATCAGCTCAAAGGAGAGTCAGGTGAGAACCAGAGCTAACAGGAGATAAATCGTAGAAGCATGACCTCCTGCTCATAGTTTCAGGGAGCTGTTAGTTTAGCTTAGTGCACCTCTGGAAACCCTGTGCAAATAATTGTGTCATTGTGTGTGGGTTAGGAGAGAGTGCCAGTGCTGAGCAAAACAAGTGACTGGCAGAGAGGGTATAGAAGAATTCCACTGCCAAAATCCCCTGTGTCATGAAACTGAGGTGTCAGCATGAGAGAGAAGGGCAGCCCTTTTCTTTTTGTAGGAGAGTGTAAAAATCAGGAGATAAAGGGTATGGAGAAGACTTAGTGCTTAGAATCTGAAGTGCTGAATGTGAAACTAGCTGTAGGACTTTGAAAAAAATGGAGAGCTGAGTATGCGATAACAAATGGAGATTGTAAAGTGAATTGAGATTTTTCCTCTTTAAAAACAAAGATAATCTTTGGAAAGATAAAATTTAGATTCACTTATAGAGTGATTCTCCAATTTATCATTGCCTAGAAAATAATTCATTTCTGATTTCAATAGCAAATGCCAGATAACATCACAGATTGGTGGCCAGACAGCCCTTGCTGGATTTCGACTATGCACATTCTGCATGTAGATCTCATCCTTCGAGCTCTGATGATCTGTGTCCCCTAGGGACCATCACCAATGGACCAGCTGCATTATTTGAATTCGTAGTACTTCAGCAAACTTAATTTCTTTCCCATTATAGCGATGGCTGTTTAATTAGAGGAAGGGAACCGCTGAACTGAATTAGGAGTGTGCAGATGTAACTAGGAATTTTTCAGTCCAGATTGTCAGTGAGATGAAAACATTAAACTCTGAGGTTAACAAACACCAAACAAATAACTTAGCTAGCTTATGTCTGCTCAATGCTGCTCAAAGTGAATGTGTAGCTTCAATCTGGTTCTCAAGGACAGTCTAAATAAGATCGCTACCACCTCTGACATTGCCACAGCGTGTTTATGATCAGTATTTGTATCAGCGATTTCATGAAGACTGGACGTGTCTATAGGAGACATTAAACTTGTTTTGCAGATAGAGGATGCATTCCTCGGTTAACTGTGTTTACCATAATATTAATTTCTGATTACTTGCAATGCACATTAAAGACAAATGTTGAAATGTGACCAGCCACAGAAATTCCCCATGAGAATATGATTTGAAGAGACAGGGATGTTGATGAAAACACAGTTTTGTGGGAGTGCTCAGCCTTGCTGGTGGTGCTAAAACCATTGCCAGAGTGAGGTATTACTCCTAATGCAGATCAGCTCTTTGATCTGCTGCTCAGTGTAACCTCACAAAGAGTTTCACTGGCACAAGAGAAGAAGGGCAGGAGGCAGCAACTGTGTTTTCTCAGTCGTGCCACTGAAGGTCTTATGGCATTAGCCTGCAGCAGGAGAACTAGAAAAGTAACTTCATTATCTACCTTCAGCTCTGATCTAACTACTCGTTCCTGTTCTTGTGCTGCTGTTCACTTTTTTTTTTTTCAGTTGTGCTGTTGGATTCTATGTGACATTGTAAATAGATCAGTGAAAAGATTCAGGTTGAAAAGCCATTCCCATTCCTTATTTTAAGTCCTGACAGCTCAATTAGTAATGTATGAAACAACATCCTACGTAGGTAGTTGCACAGCACAAACAAGCAGAAAAACAGTTGGCCAAGTGAAAAAGACATCATAAAACTCTTTCATTGGTTTAGTTGTGGATGAAAATGTGAATAGAATTACCCTTTAAATGAAAAGTGCAGTTTAAAGTGAACTTAGTTTATTAAAACAGTACAGTTTTGTGGGAAGGCCAATCCTGCATTTTACATCTTCCTCTGTGAGTTGGGTTTGAATCACTCAGTGATACTCATGGAGAGGCTTGCACCAGTTTGCTTATGTGTGTTTGAAACTAGTGCTCTAGTCATACCAATTGTTCAAATTCTTTTCTCCTTGCTTAGTTAAAAGCATTGATCATCTTGCTCCTAATTGCCCTATTATAGCCCTGAAGAGAATGGTGCTGTATGATCACAGAATCACAAAATTATAGGGATTGGAAAGGATCTCTGGAGATCATCTAGTCCAAACCCCCTGCCAAAGCAGATTCACCTACAGCAGGTTGCACAGGAACATGTCCAGGTGGGTTTTGAATGTCTCCAGAGACAAAGACTTCACCACCTCCCTGGGCAGCCTGTTCCAGTGCTCTGCCACCCTCAAAGTAAAGAAGTTCCTCCTCATGTTTAGATGGAACTTCCTATGTTCAAGTTTGTGCCTGTTACCTCTGTTTACCTCTGAGTCCCTTGTTGTTGATTGGGTTCTCTTTTCCTTTGGGTTGCTAGAACTCTGATAGGGCGCACAATGTTCATTAATTAGATACAGGAAGAAGCAGCTGTGATGGTGTGATTTTAACTGTTACCTAAGATCTGAATACAAGGCTAAGTCAGGGTGACACATCCTTGGAAAGATTCCTAGTGAAAACTGTCCTAGAGTGAGCATATCCAGTGAACAAAATTACCCAGGGCAAAGCTTGTCAGTTACTGCAAACTGAGAAGAGGCAGCTTGGAAGAACAAATTGAACTTTGCTGTAGGAAGGAAATCGTGCCAGTGCGTTCTGTGAGAGACTGAGAACATGATGAGAGTGAGGACACCCTCAGAGTTGCCCTCTTCAGTGACGCTTGAATGGGTCACTGAGGACAGAAGAATTTAAAAAGTCATGATTAATACTTGGTGTCTGTGACACGTCTTGCAGCAATAGAACATTCAAATCCTTTGCAGTGCCCTCATTGTTAATTATAGGTCCTTTCAATCATTAACATCGGGTAGATCACAGAGTCCACATCTCCTTGCAATTTCAAGATATCTTCTTGACCTTAGTTTTTTTTTTCCATCTAGTCTAATTTTAAAACTCCCAGTTAACATGACAGCTGGTACCAACAGCATGCCAATTATTGAACTTCCTGTAGTGTGAGAGGAAAAACCTACACCTTTTTTTGAGAGGATTTGAAACTTTGTGTGCGGAGTACAGATGGGTGCAGCCTCTCCATTTCCTGCCTAATAATTTCTCTGATCTTGTACTTTTGTATAATGATTTAAATATAAATCCCTAGGACAGCTGAAGAAGTAGTCTAGATGCATTCTTTCTCATAAAGCAGGTAAGAATGCAGCCTCAAATTGAAAGTGATGGTATTTTTCTTAAAACTCACTGTTGTTTATTAGGCACTGAAAAGGCTTTTCTCCTAAGTGATAATACACTGGGTTAACTTTAGCAAGGAACAAAAGCAGATGTTAAGTAATACTGACATTACTTTCCCATAGCTTGAGCACATGGGCTGCATTTTTGCAAGGGATAGCACCACTGCACCCAGACCCCCAGCACTCTAGACATTATGCTGCAAAGCAATCCAAACTCCTTGACAACAAAGCCAGAGGGTTTTCCCATAAATTTCTTTTTCCCAAAGAAAAAGACAAACAATTTCAGGTTTATGAGTACTCCCGCACTATTTCATGCTATAGTTTCATTGATTGCTATGCTTGTATTATATTTTTATTTAAGTGAAGAAGCTATGTAAAGCCTGGTTAGTAAAAATTTGCTAAAAATTTCACTGAACAATCCCAAATGCTTTAATAAAAGCATAGTATATAACATTTCCTAATAGTATATTCATTCTTTACAAGTACTTCTTTTGGGATAGATGTGAAGAAATAATACACACTTGGTGGTTTTTTCCTACTAAGTCAGATATTACATTGGATTGAAGAGCTAGGCAGCTGTTTATATTTTTCTGGGTGCTAAGGTAGGCTGTGGTGATCTTGTGTATGGGCTGTTGGCTTATAGGCTGCTAGTATTATGTTAGAGAGGTGGAAAGATGAGATAGCATGACTGTAATTTTACCTAACTGTAAAAATTCTAACTTTTTGAAAAGTGAACATTAATTTGAAATGTTCTGTCTTCTGAAGAGGTGTGATTTTTTTTTTAAGTATATTGTAAAATGGTAATATATTGCATCTGCTTTTATTGTTTGCTTTGGTGGAGGGGTGGGAGGTTCACAGGGAAGAAGTTTAAGTACAGCATACTTGGGATTTATGTTTTCTTAACATTTGCAAGGGTTTTATTTTGAATTGACCAAGTACAAGTTCACGTTGACAACACATCATTATTTTTGCAGCTGCTCCCCTTTGTGTTAACAAACTAAGGTGCTTCTTTGACCATCATATTGCTTAGATTATTTTGCGCCTTATCCCAAAGGTAATATCTAATGGATTTGGAAAATTACAGCTCTTGGAGATATTTAAATATGAAACCTCTTCAAGTATTTAGCTGTCAGACTGTCCATTTGCCTATTGGAAAGTCAACAATAGCCACCACAGGACTGTATTAAAATAATAAAAATCTCCTCTTTAGACATAATGAGTCACATAAACAGATTATGTATCTTGCAAAATATGTCATTAGTGTTTATCCTTAACATGGTTCTTAGATATTGAAAACACTGAACATATTGTCTGTTGTGCATAAACATTTGTGCAATTAGTACTGCAAACAAGCACAAGCAATGTTCTTAACAAGGACTATGCAATTATTTCCACAGCATCCCATGAAAACCTACCTGAATTAGCCTAGCATACTAAAACAGCATATTTTTTTTCCAATACAAGAGATCCTCTGTGTTATTTGAAAGACCAGCTCATATGAATTTGGCAGCCTGAACTGGAACCCATGTGTCATCATGCCAGTGAGCCAGCACCGTTGTGGAGTCTTGCTGAAGGCATTTTTTCTTGATTTTTTTTTTTTTTTTCTCTGTGAAAATCTGCACTGAAGTTGCTGTGCTTAAGTGAAGGACACAGATGAAGGACAGTGGCCTCACCATTAGACTTGCTCACTTTTAGTTTGTGGGCCTGTCTCTGGCCAAGGTGTTTGGTTCTGGTAAGGAGTCAGAAACAGGAGACCAGGCACAAACTTCTGCAGGTCTGCCGAAAGGTGGTAATTGCAGATGTGCCCATTTGTATCAACAAACACAAGGTAATTGACTAATTTTAGCAGGCAGTGAATCATGTCGTCTTACCAAAGGTTAAGAGTGTATTGGTTTTGTGGCTTAGCTGATAAACTCTTAAGTTGACCGATGTGTTCGGGCCTTAATTAATCTCTTTCCAGTTATACTGGATTGCTTATCACAAGATCACAACTCGAAAGAAAATCTCCCCAACCCACTCACTGCAAGGCACTGAATAGCTCCCATCTCACCCCAGCCTCACCAAACTCGTCAGAAACAATGTTCCCACAAACCCCATGTTTCAGTAGTGAGGCCAAACTGTGTCAGAACAAATGCAAAACTAATACACACACATTTCTACAACAACCACAGTAAATGCTCCCTTCTTAGAGCAGAAGCATCACTTGTCTTTCATCTCTCTTCACTCGGTCCTATCATCACTCCTCTGGCTGTATTTCCCATCTAATCTGCTTGTTTCCATTACTCTTCCCTCTGATATTATCAAATAGATTAATGCAACTGAGAAAAAATTAGAGAGACTGTCTCCAAAATGTAGTTAGCTTAAGTTTGCTACTTCTGTTTTGGACCTGTAGAAAGATTTGTGTCCCTGAAAACTTGTCTGCTTTCCTTGAGAGCAGCAATTTTAGTCTAATGAAAAATCTTTTCTCTCCCCACTAAATGTCCGTCCTAAAGGGTGGGTGTCAAGAAGATGGGGTCAGTCTTTTTTCAGTGGTGCCCAGTGACAGGACAAGAGGTAATGGGCACAAACATGAACATAAGAAGTTTCGTCTAAACATGAGGAGGAACTTCCTTAGTTTGAAAGTGGCAAAACACTGGAACAGGCTGCCCAGAGAGGTGGCGGAGTCTCCATGTCTGGTGACATTCAAAACCCACCTGGACATGTTCCAGTGCAACCTGCTCTAGGTAGACCTGCTCTGGCAGGGGGATTGGACTAGATGATCTTCAGAAGTCCCTTCCAACCCCATATCATTCTGTGATTCTATGATTCCTTAATTTGCTTGCTTTGGATTAAGGAAAACAAGGAAAATAGTTACAGAATTATTTTTAGCCTGTATCAGTTGACAGAACAGCCCCACAACAGTTGAATCGGTATAACTGATGGGACACGAGCTGTGGTGCAGAAGCAGCATTTGGTAGCTGGGAGAAAGGATGGGAACTTCTTAAGGCAGCTGCTCTGTCTCATTTAGCTATATCTCTCAGTATTAACTGGGGAGCTTTGTGGCACACCTAATGCCTCTAAATACAAGTGCTCTAATTTAATAGCTAGACTATGTAAATGTCAATACCCCAATTCGTTTGCCTAATGAGACATTAATATTAAGAAAGTTCAAATACTTTGGTAGGTAGTATTATGACACTCCAGAATTTTGGATGCTTCAAGAAAAATTGTTATGTTCTAAGTGGTAGCATGAACATCAATCTGATAACTATTTTTTGTGAATAGCAAAACTGCCCAAAAATGCAGTTTTATGAGCAGTGAAACTAAACATTTTCAGGTCATATATTCAGATTTTTCCATTAAAAAAAAGAAAAAAAAGAAAAAAAGGAAAGGCAGCATATTTCATTTTGTAACTCTAAAAGCTTAAAATTTGTTTTTTGAAATGGCATTTTCATTTGGAAATTGTCCTCTTTTTTATGATTTTAATAGAAAGTCTGTCAACCTGGAGATAAAATGAAATACTGTTTTTTAGCAGAAGTAAAATGTTCTGAGTGAACTTGAAAGGAATTTTTTGTTTAAATCATCCACAACTTGGCCAAGTCTATAAGGTATACAAATATGAAACTGCTCATAGGTGCCTGCAATTTAAAATTCAATATATTGAAATATTGTTTATTGAAGTTTTTTTGGCCTTTAAATAGTTGTACTGTATACACATGCAGAGCCATGTTTTGCACTTATAGCAATTTTGAGCAGCAAAACGGTTACAGAAGCAGACAGAAGTTGCTCTTCTTTTGTGTGAGTAGCAAATGACAATTTTACTTTTGATCTAAACAATAGGTTTCTTGTGACAGGGATGCTAGACCTTTGGGAAGTTTATACTCTGTAGGACTTCTTGACAAAACTGAGGGCTGCTATTAATTGATTCAAGCAGTGTCAGTTATTCCAGTATATTTATTGCATTTCTTTAATATTCTCCTAGATTCATCTGTGTAGCCCACATCTAAGATGAGTAGCTGGTTTGGTCTTTCTGGTTGCACTGTTCTCACCCCCTGCATAGAGCTGTGGGTTTTTTTAATTATATGAACATCAGTTCATGCTGAAACAGTAGCTTTTCTAACTGGTTTCACACCATTGTGTCTGTTGAGATAGTCCTTTTCATAGTGGTTTCCTGTCAGTATGGACAAGAATGGAAGGGACCCTCTGGAGAGTATTATCATCCCCATTGTGTACTCAGGAGAACTGAAACCTGGGCAGACTGTGACTTGTTGAAGTCACCCAGAACTGAACCTTCTTCCCACTAGCATTGTCCTACACCTTTACATCAAGACTCAGAAAAGCTCTCAATGGGTGAAGAATCAGCCATAGAAATGTGTTCATACAGAACAGAATGAGCTCTGAAGAAAAGTGGAAAAATGTTTTTGTTCATAACATTTAGAACTCTGGTTTATAAACATTTGTATTAGATTAACTTCACCCTCAATTATAGCTCTGACTAAGCTTGCAATCCGTAATTCTGAGACTACAAAGACGAATTTCAGCAAAAACATGGAACGTCAGAGCTGACATTCTGGAAATGTGTAAAGGAGAGGATAAACAAATAAAATCAGCCCCCATGTTTTGCAAAGGAACATTCTGTGCACTGGAAATACTGTTACCAAGTACAGTCATGGGAATCACATGCAATGGCAAGGGAGAGTACGCAGTGTGAATTACTGAATATACTTTTTATTTTTTAAAAATGTTGTATAATCCTTGTGCATGAAGAAAATAATGAAGAGCATGTCTCTTGGAGGAAAAGTAAATGTCACATTTGAAGGAAAAAGTTAATGAAGATCATCAGTCAAACATCCATATGTGATGCAATCTAACCTGAGGGCTGTTAGAGGTCTGTTAAGCCGAATACAGTAGTCTCCCAAGGCTCTCTGCATTCACAGTTAATTCCACAATCAATACCTTCCTCCAAAATGTGATTAAATGTGGCTGAGTTAAGACACTGCCCGCAGAAGAGTTCTTCTTTTTCATCAGCCAGGTATCAGAATATTACTGCCAGATAGTATAAAGAATATCTCTACCTTTCTGCTTTCACTTCTGTAAAGTAGGAATGATAATTCTGGTGAAGCTTTTGGAGAACTAAGGACACAGTATGGAATGACATATAGCTGTTGCTTTTATTAAAATTGCTTATATGGCAGGTTAGCTGTATATGGTGTTGAGTCTACAAAATAAATACAGGATGAATTCTCAAAAAGATTTAAGGACTTAAATCCTATTTCCAAGATTGAGTTGAAAGGGAGATTTTTTTAATGAGGTGTTGATATCTAGCAATGAGCTACCTCTGAATGCAGGAAAGAGAAGTGGGTACTTTGTAGGATGTTTCATTTCATCCTAAAGATGATGTCCAAAACAAGTCAAACTGTGTCATCACTGACCGGCTCAGGTCTTTTCTTCTGACATCTAATCATAGAATAGAATCATAGAATCGTTTGAGTAGGAAGGGACCTTAAAGATCATCGAGTTCCAACCCCCCTGCCCTGGGCAGGGACACCTCCCACTAGACCAGGTTGCTC
>JAOXNO010000001.1:48395748-48484280 GCA_028565335.1 Limnodromus scolopaceus | reverse complement strand
AGCCATTCTCCGCCCAACCTGTATTTGTGCCTGGAATTGCCACGTCCCAGGTGCAGGACCCTGCACTTGGCTTGGTTGAACTTCATGCAATTCGCATGAGTCCACCTCTCCAGCCTGTCCAGGTCCCTCTGGATGGCATCCCTTCCCTCCAGCGTGTCAACTGGGCCACTGAGCTCGGTGTCGTCAGCAAACTTGCTGAGGGTGCACTCTATCCCACTGTCCACATCACCGACAAAGACGTTAAATAGTACTGGTCCCTGTACCGACCCCTGAGGAACACCACTCGTTAATGGCCACCACTTGGACATTGAGCCGTTGACTGCAACCCTTTGAGTGCAGCCATACAGCCAGTTCCTTATGTAGCATGATGAATTCTACTCATGGTCATCTAGGGCTTTATTCAGAAGATTCAAGTTCTACCTACAGCTGTGAATCAGTTATTTCTTTTGGCTCCTCTCAAAGCCTAGATTTGTTCAGAAAGAAATTTTATGCAAAGGGGTTGGGAAATGTTTAAATAGTCTGGCCTGTAGCCTAAGGCCTAAGTCTTCTTGAAAGTCCAAAGGATTAGGGTCGCAAGTCAACCTGGTACTTTTGGAATGTTTATTTTCAGTGCTGTTGGATGCTGCTTTACATAATAAAACAGCACCTCAGTTTTGTAAAATACAAGTCGTCATCCCATTGACAGTATGCATTGATGAGATTATGTTGCATGATTCTGGGCCATCTTTTCACATCTGCTGATGAACCCTTAAAAGAAAAAAAAGAAGGGACAAGAATTCAATTCTGCCTGCAGGATTCACATCACTTTTTTTTTTCTTTCCATCAGATAGAAAAGGTCAGTGACCTAACTCTTTTTTTGGTGATAGAGCTAAGAGGTCCAGAAGAATTTCTACAAATAGAAAATGTAAAACAAATCATAAATGTAAATCAACAGAACATCCTGTTCTTATTTATCTTGCAGAAGAAACTAGAAATTCACAAACCTTTGTGCACAGTTGAAAGTGGGTTTAAGACAATCTGTTGTCTGCTCACGGTATGAACAGCTGTTTGTAGGAAAAATTTTCCACATAGGTCACCAGAGAAAAAAAGTAAGGTGTTGACAGGCTGATGGATGAGTTTGGCTGGCATGATGCCCATCCAGTTGTACGACTAACATTTTCATGTACAGTACGTATTGCACACATTGGGATTGCCTTTAATATAGTAGCACATCTTCTAAAGTTATAAACTGAAAGCAGAAGATCACCTGAGTTCCTAAAGAGCAAACCACTCTTCTCCTAAATGCTCCATCAATAAAAAGAATAGTGAAAGTTCAAATTAAACTTATGAAAAAGTCTTTATGTGAAAGGTTGCAGCTGTTAATACACAGAAAGGTTCATGCTGCTGTGTGCACAGAACTAAAAGATAAGCAAAGGTCCCATTGCTACATAGAACTGCTCCCTGTTTCCCATCTGGGAGCAGTGCTTCTTGTCTTTCAGAATATGGGTGGCCCTTAGGTAAGCAAAGTTTTGCTAAATGGTCAGCCAGACGTGAACATGCACACAGAATCTCATCATGGTTTCAATTCGTTGATGTTGACTGGTATCTAAAATCCCAGAAATCTCATCCTTTTGCTTTGCACATGGAACTTAGTATTGCTGCAACAAAAATAAAAAAATCTTCAAGCCACACTTTATATGAAGGAAAAGAAAGACATTTTCTTCTTTAGTTTCACTTCCCAAAAGACAAATACTGTTTCTGCTAAACCTTTCCTTTACATTTCCTTTCATAAGAGGGACAGATTACCATCCCAACATGGTAGACACTTGATCTGTTGACCAATCCTGGTTTATTAAGGTATGGAACTGAAAATATGCATTTTATTTTAAGTCCTGGTACTTGGTGGCTCAGTGGCCATATACAAGTCATCTAACTTCCATGAGGAACCTGTGCATATCATGACAGGTTCCTGCAGCTTGCTGGTTTAACCTTAGACTGGAAGTGAATTTGGGAAAGCTTTGTTCTGTGCTTGTCTGCCAGCAACTTACAGAAAAAACAGAACTGAGTTCCTTAACTTCTCCATTTCCCTGTTGTTGTATTTGTAAAGTTGCTGTTATATTTAATATTTACCTGCTGTTACAAACAATTGCGAGGCATCTGCAAGATGAATAGGCTACTGTACAGTACTCTTACTATGAGCTGAGTTGAACAGCTAAAATGTGACTGTCATCATCAGCCTGGCAAATACAAAAGCAATACAACAGATTTTTCTTCTCCTGTCTCTTTATTACAGGATAGGAGTCTTCATTATCCTAATTACTTTTTAATAATGTATTATTTTTATTTATATTTATGCTGAATATATATTGAGTAAGCCTTTGGGATCTCTCTGGTGAGAAGTATTAATCTTAAAGAAGGAAAATGAGTTTCACTCCTGCTTCTTACTGCACATGGCACTTAGTTTATCTCCACAGCAGAGGCAACGGGGGATGTTTAGCTGCCCTCCCTCCCTGGCTAGGGGAGCCTGCAGGGTATGTGCAGAGTGAAAGGTTTTTGTAGGTGCTCCACCTTATTCTGCCCCAGGCTCTTCTAGGAGTCTTTCTACCCCCAAGAAAAGAGCCTATTTGCTGTGTTACACTGGTAGAAGATAAAGCAATCTGGTATCTGATTAATCTCTGTAGCCATGTAAGGGAAAGAAGAGTGAGATCTGTCTTGATTTTACAGACATGAAAATGGACAAGACGTTGTCAAAGGCCTCAAGGAGATTGACACTGAGTTACTTCTATCAGGCATATTCTCTAGGCATATTCTTGCGGCATTGCTACCTGAAAGTGCACAAAAAAGAGTAAAATTTCTTTTAATTTTAATAGAAATAAGAATTGAAATAATAAGAAATTGACAGGAATGATCCCTCCCCTGTTGGAAGGTAATGTCATGTATTAATTACATGGCTCTTGGAAGACTAATTTTTTTCTTCTTGTTTAACTTTTCCTCCTTGGGTTTTTCTGAGAAACCCTTTCTGAATGGTTACTCTGCAGAGGCATCAATATTTTTCTACATCTTTTGATTACTAGAAATCCCATACTGTGCTGGCAATCTCACAGTCACCTGGTATGTTGGCTACTATGTTAGCTAATTAGATAGTTAATTAGGATGTTGTGGTAGGGGTACAGTAGGGAGGATGTCTATCTCTACAGGAATTTCGAAGCTACTCGTACAATCATTAACTTTTATTTTAGTGCCAGATGCAGGAAAAGGAGCAGAGAGATGTTAACATTTAGCATTTAACAATACTTTGTTTCACTGCCCTACTTATAAATAGCCAAAATTTAAAAATATAGCAGAAAGCCATCTTCCTGCAGAAAGAAATGGAAAACACTGACAGTACAGACTACAAAAATGATCACATAGAAAGTGTGTCATGAAACTGGAGAAGAGTTTCCCAAATGCTGATTTTTAATTAGAAACCTTTCCTTCTGCAATATGCCGTGGCTCAGTGAATGCCCCAGAACAAAAGCCCTGGATTTGCTAGAGCTTATGATGGTTGAAGTCTAGAATAATTCAAATCCAAAGAAGTCATTCTTGAGTCATCCATGCCCCACCAGATTTTTTATTGGCTCGACAAACTGTTCAAATTAAACTGATGCTGTGTTCTGTGTATAGACAAATCCCAAGGCTTAAGCCAAGGTTGCTAAGTCTCACATGCAGTGAGCTGAAACAAAATGTAAACTCTGAGTCAACAGGGAACATTATGGGTTTTGAGCAAATGAGGCACGTTGCCACAATTGCCTTATTAATGTGTGTCACTATAAACTTCACCAGTGCCTATAAAAGCTGATCAAAAATGAGTTAGGAGTGGCTCAGCCGGGCAACTGGTGCTTTCACTGTCTGCTAATTGGAAATAAACATACTCTTGCAGGCTCCTCTCCTGCCTCCTTGCTTGATGAAAACACGTAGAGCTCTTATCCTCAGTGGCATGTTCTTATGTTGTTTCCAAAGCTGCCTTCATTGGTGACTCCCACCTGTGGTGAGTAGGTTTGATCTTCACTGTTGCACTGAATTACCACTTCAGCAGCGGTGCTGGGTAGAACTGGTGTATATCTCTGGGTAGAAGGCACAGTCCTAAGTCATGCAGGTAAAACTGTAAAGGCTCACATACAGCAGCCTTAGTATCAGAGCAGACATATACAGCTAAAATGCAGTGGATATTGTATCAGCTCTTTTTTATCAAATCTCCCTTATATCAAAGGAAGAAAAAATATTTTAAATAAAAGATTACTATCCTGAACTACCTATATAGCTACAAGCATAAAAAACAACTGCTATGAAAGTTTTGGTGTAGAATATAAACTAGGAGTATAGGACTATAGTATAAACTTGACATCAGACTGAAGAAGCAGATGAGGTTCCATAAATACAATATGCCCTGTAGTAGGGGTCAGCTATTTTATGCATACTGAGTAATACTAACCAATCCTAAAACATGAAGAAACATCCAATTTAGATGATTTACCCCATAAGATGTCGTCACCTGTTAGGTCAGATCCTTTTGATAATGTTACAAGAACAGATCTATTTTTACCCAGCTCTGCAAGTGCTTTGGTCCAAAGCCTGAATGAACAGGTGTAAGAACATTATCTGACCAAATATGAACTCACCTATTTTATATATTGTACATGCTCACACTTTTATTTATAAAATGAGTTCACTGTCCCTGGCATTTTACACTCACTGTTTCTGTCTATTGAAATCTGAAATGAAAGAAAGCAGCACCAGTATCTTCTAAACTTTCATGAACTAGCAGAAGTAAAAATGAAGTGAAAGATGTGAGGTTTTTCCCTCCTAGCTGATTTAGTGAAGACACATAAAGTTTAGTTTAGTTTTCTATTACTTCAAGAGTAAACCAAAATAATTATTCACAAGTTGTTGTTGTTGTCTATGCTGCATCTTAGGATTTTTTTTAAAAAGTTTTTGCCTGCCAAAACTACTGAGAGATGCAATCGAACTCTTTTAAATTCTCTGTAATGTACTTTTTAAAGAAAAAGTACAATACAAGCAGAATTAACTTGATTTTTTTGTTCTGAACAACACTGTGGGTTTTATGTGTTTGTTTACTTTTCAACAAAGTTTTTGGAAGGAAATGATTAAAACATTATGGCTATGCAGTCTGTAAGGATCTTTGGAATTCATGTATGGTCTTTCTTTAATGAATCAGTGAATCCGTGAAAGCCTGTGAATTTCACATACATCTCTGTATGCATACCTTTCTTTTCCTGCGTGGCTCAGGGTTCCTAAAGCAACCAACAATCAATTGAAGGTTCCTGGTAAGATACAAAGAAATTTCATACAGACAAAATGAAAAAACCAAGAAAGAAACAAATGCCATATTGGAAATGTTGGATCATAAAACTTTTAGACATACTAGGGTCAAACGTCTGTCTTTAAATCAGTACTTTTTAACATGTTTTTTACAAAGATTTGATAGGATAGTGGCAGTACAGTATTGGCAAACAAGCTCTTCTGCTTGTTTGCAGATGGCTCATAGCTACCACATGAATAAAGGTGGAATTTTTTCCAAGCATTTTTAGCAAAGTCTGTGTGTTAAAAGCTGAAACTGACCACCCTTTTTATTTAACCAGGGCCAATATTTTTCACTGAAGCAAAGTTAAAATTAATGGAACTAATGGATATTTACTCAAGCCAATAATCTAAATGAAAGCACTACACCTGTATGTAACTAGGATTCCAGGAGAGGCAGATACCACTGTGTGTTGTTAAGGCTGCACAGCATGTCCCGGTATGATTCTTGTAACAGTTGCTTGTAACTTTGAGAAGTTTTAACAGTTTTGGCTGCACTTTTCAAAAGTTGATGTCTGCGTGATGTAGAAAACTTTGACAAATAGCAGCCAAGTGATTGAACCATTTCTGGAAGGAAGGTGAAGGGAAGAATACGTTTCTTTATCCCTTTAAAAATATTCTTGAAAGCTTGTCTCTGTAGTGTTGTAGTTTGGCCTGGGAGCTGGGGGGAATGGGGAAAGGAGCGGGAAGCAGCTAGATGATGAAAAGGAGAGAGGCATGGAGAGAGAAGAGGGAGCAAGTGAGGAGGGAAGCTGGGGCAGGAGAGGAGATTAACTGAGAAGGTTATAAGCTGGGACTTAGCTGGGCAAAAAGGAGGACAGGTAGCTACAGGGATGTAGAGAAGTATTCACATATCGAGATCAAGGATGGAGACTATGTGGGAGAAGCACTGAAAGAGAGGCAGATTGGGCAGGACGATTGAAGACAAGTCAGGAATGAGGTAACTGGTACACATCTGAGTAACAAACTGGCAAGATTTGTCCACCTGGGAGCTGCTGGGAGACTGATATTAAGCAGTGACTTTGAAGGGAAAGGCAATGGGAGAGTGCTGAGACTGGCTTAGCCAGAACAGTGGGACTGTTATAAGAGGCTTGCTGGAGAAAGAGGAGGACACAGATGGATAGGCAAAAGACATGGGCCTCCAACCAGGAGCCGGTATTACAGAAACCCTTGGACAGGGACAGATATCCCATGGATAGGGACAGATAGGAAGAGCTGCGCATTGTGAATAAAATCCAAGAAGAGTGGGTGGGAGTTTTACCTGTCAGAATACATGCTACTTCTGTGATGGAACCCCGCTATCCCTTAGTTACCTTTCCCATCAGCCAATAATGGTGGTAAATGTTACCTGACAAAGTAAATGCCTTGCAACCTCTTCTGCTGGTTCACTGGCAGGAAGGCAGCTTTTCTGGCTCAGGGACAGAGACCTGTGCTATGGGTCCAGAAGTCTTGGCTTGTGGATGGTTGCAGGCACCTGTGACAGGCACCCAGGAGTTGGTGTAGTGATTTAGTGTGGCATTTCTGTTCTTTTCAGGTTCTGATTTGAGAATAGTGTAGAAAAGCATACACAAAATGGTACTTTTAAGACTGCAAAATCAAATGCCTCGAAGTTAGTAAGTAGCTAAAAGAGCCTGCTCTGAAATCAGAGTGATTAATTTCCTGATGCACTTATTTTTCTTTTGCATCCCTATTGAATTTATTCACTAATCCTCCTGTGATGTGATGGGGCTTTTGTACCTTCTCTTTGTTATCTGCAGCATCCACCTAAATCAACTGCAAGCTGACTCTTCCACTGTGCTACAAATTAGAACCTACAATCTCAAGCCACATATGGGAAGATGAGGAATATGCAATTGCTAAAAAACAGCGAAAAGTGTGATTTAAATCACACAGGCTTGGCTGGCACTGCAGTAGAACTCCATGGCAAAAAGCCACATTCATTTGCTTTTGTTGTGGTACCTTCTGCTTTCTTCAAGTTCACCTTTAATCACTTGCCAATTTTTGCAACAAATTATGTAGAGGGTGTCCAGAAAGGGTAGCCTCTGTAGCTACATTGTCTGGATTTCATCCCAGAGGAAATCTGTATAGTAGAGTACGTACCAAAAACCGGTATGTAATAATATATTTTAAATCCTCAGTTCAGTTTACACAGGTAATTCTAAGCATAGCATCATGTCACACTCCAGTGCTTTTAGAGCTTGGAAAATACATACAAAACCAGGCTTAACGTTTTGGCTGCGGAGTTTTGTGGTAACCAGGCTATGCCCTATAATGTGTGCTGTGATGCTATGGCTGCTGGAGGACTGAACAAAAAATACTGATGCGAGTCTCTGCTTTTATTTTGCAAATGCATTTTTAAATATAAATCTACTCAGAAAAATGACTGCACCTGACATTAGTTTTCTATATTTATAGCTGTTACTCTCTTGTCAAATGTTCAATTTACCCAGCCGAATGACTGCTGTATCTGCTGCTAATCAGCAAATTCAACCTGGGCCATACAAAATTAAGCAATATTCTTTTAGGACCATTCCAAGCTGGGTTTTATAGGGGCGGACAAGTGCTGGTAGAGGAGGACTGTTAGCTTTGCTCCCGTGTTCCTCTGGAGATCTGGATTGTCCACATGCTGTTGTGTTCTGTGACTCTTTTGACCTGGTGTGCCACATTGGTGTGTGAATAGGAATGGTAGTTCTGCTCAGCACCTGAAGAAAGCATGTTTTTCCTCAGCACATTCCCAAGTCCCACTCCAGTGGGCAATATACTCCTGCCTGTGGCAAGATATTGGCTGTTGGCTTTGTCTTGTAACTTGCTGCAGTGGGAGGATCAGCCACTTCTCCCAGCCTGTTGTTGTGGAGTCCAGCCTAGCCACTGCCAGGAACTGCAAGACCTGTGGTCAGAATTGTGGCAGTTGGTCCGTTAGTGAAGGCCGAAGACTAGAAATAAGTTTTCTCCCCTCCAGCTGATTCTTGTCTGCCATTCCACCAAAACCAACGCTTTGCTAATGTCAATTAAGTTAGAAAATAACTCCTGGACACCCTGAAAGCAGACAAGAAGAGTAATCAGGTATGCATGCCATTGTATAGAATCACTTCAGTGCCAATAATTGTGCTTTAGAAGAGAAACACGTGAGGGAAAGTCATTAAGAAATTACAGTTATGTAGATAAATGTCATACTTTATTTCTAGATGTAAAAGTGCAACACATAATAAAGATGTGCTAAATTGCTTTATTAGAATGACCAACACTCTGTTTGCTCAGGGCAGGAAGGTACAGAGAATTGTTTCAGTAGTTAATTGGTAAAAGGAGGGATTTGAATGTAGAAGGGAATTATTTTTAAAAGGCAAATCAGAGATGGGGGACTGAGACACAGGAGTAAGAGGCCCCAAGAGAGGAGGAAGAGTGAGTGTGGAGTATAAAAACCTCAGGAGAATGAATAAGGGAAGAACTCAGGGATTTTACTCTTTTCTGATTTATGGACGCTCTGCCTTTTTCTCTTCTGGAGGTGTGAACCCCTGGTTGGTGTTTCTGAAACTATTAACAGTAGCGTGTCTTTAGAACTTCCTCTGACTCTCCAGCAATGGTCCATAAACCTCCTGGGAACTGTAGCCCTTGTGTTGAAAATTGCTGGCTTGCATAAAGTGAGTAAATGTTTAATGTTAAGAGGAGCACCTTGCTGTGTGTGGGGGAGCCTAAGCCAGGTATCAAAACAATGTTCTTTCCTGAAGGAAAGAAACTGGCCTTCACTTTTACCTTACCTGCCTGCAGGTACCGCATTTCAGACCAGTGTTCGGATACAGCTTTGGGAGGCATGAAGCATAAAGGTTATAGCTCTTCATCCTAACAATGAGAAAATTTAGAGGCAGAGCTCCTTCAATAATTTAGTACCAAATACAAAATGACCTCTGTTACCTTCCACTGAAGTCCCTTCCTTGGAGGGGTTTGATCATTTGCCTAGAAATTGCCTCCTCTGTAATTGTTTTCCAACCATTGAACTTTTGGGTGGGAATTTACCCTATCAATGTGTTTTTATGCCAGACGCCATATTACATTTGTAAAAGACAAACACTTGTATCCTTCACAGGGCTGTTTGCTCCTTGATTGCCCTTCCTGTCACTGATGTGCGATCCTTGCTGTTCCTGTGTCTTTCCAGCATTTAAGAAACACTTCTTCCTTAAGAAAGACCATGAATAAAGACTACATTTTAGAAAAGCAGGTAAACAAATAAACAAGTGGAGGACATTTGTTTAGCTATTACTTTAGTATTTTCTTCTTCTTTTGTAGTTATAGTCCATTGTCCTTTTATAGGCAGCTTGTAGGAATGAACAGAGAGTTAGGCTGTCGCACAGGCATTCTGCCTGGTTCTGTGAAGAATGTTCCCTATCAGTCAAGTGGGTGAAAATAAAAGGAAACCTTGTACTGAAACTCATTAATATGTAATAAAATGGACTAGCTTGTTATCTTGGAGATACAGACCACTCTACCCTGTAATAGAGAACTCCTGCAAAACAGAGGAAAATAATGTGCTTGTAGGAGCAGCAGTGTATTCACCATAACCAGAATTGCTCCACAGCAAGCGGTGCTTGTGCTTTCAGCCTGGGCAGTCACATAGCTTCTGATAGCTATGTGATAAGGAAAGGTGTGGCCCTTCCCTTGTTAGATAAGTGGCTGTGTATATGTCCTGTTCTCAAAATCTACCTGCCCTGTCATTTAGCTGTCACATGTCCAGGTATGTGTGAAATGAGTCACCTCACTGGAGGCTGCGTCTATGTCCTGTGAAGTGGCTAATGCAGGCTCACTCTGTCCTGTGATCAGCGCACGGTGTGCCATATGGCCAGAGGTTCCATGTCTGTCCTGGCAGATACGCAAACACAGTCCCACCCCGCGTCTTTCTTGTGGTGGGACCTGCTTTTAGGCTAGAGACAAAATGAATGCAAGTGTTGGAAGGACTGTGAGGCCTTTAGAAGAAATGGCTGCGCAAATAATCACCTGGTTTGTGGCTTGCTGCCTGTCCACATTTCAGGGACGTTCTGGAAGACTGGGCTGTGGCCTGGAGGAACTGCTTGGCGTGCTGTATTCAGCTCATGAGCTCACCACCTCCGCACTAAAAACACTCTGACTCACTAGGCAGAATTTCGTCCATTAGTGTAATTAAAAAGTAAAAAGAAATGAAGCAAAGCTAATGAGCCATCTTTAATAATCTCAGTGGATATCTCTAAAACAGAAACATAGGAATAATTTCATTTTAGAATAATTAAACTTTAATTCATTGAAGTTTCAAGAGTGACGAGGTTTTGGAAGCATAACAAGCTGGGTTTAACCAAATTCCAAATTCCAAAGCAGAGGTCACGACTTGTTATCAAACATAAAGTCTCAACATTTTTTCTCATGTTAGGAGTGCAAACAGATGTTTTGAAGGAGTAATACATTCAATTTGTTTTGTAAGCATGAGACTGGAAAGGGAATGCCTGTCTGGTTTTACCTTGTGTCTTCTGAGGAAGGCAGGCAGGCAGGCCAGCAAAGGGAACAATATTCAGATTTTCCTGAAATGGGGACCGACTGTGAGTAGGAAAATCAAAGTATATATGTTACTTATGTTACTTTCCTACTTTCCTTTTCTCCTATACTTTTCCCCAGGCTTCAGCTTGGATATGTAAGTAGCCTGCTTTTTTACTCATCTAAATCTCAATTTTCACTTTGTTATTATGCTAAAAGGCTACAAGTATATCAAAACCTGAAAGGCATAGAGGGTTTGTGCTGATGTGTAGGTGCCGGACGCTCCTCATTTTATCTGAACCATGTTGGAAAGTAATGTATCAGAAACTGGGAAAGATGTACTTATTTAGTGCACTTTAGCATGAAACCTCACCAGCAGACAGGTTCCACTGGGAAACTGAATATCGCCCAGTCAGGCATAGCTAGACATAGTGCCTGACCTGTAGTCTGGAAAAGCTTAGTTCAGGCTGTTATCCCTTCCCTCAAAGTGTGGGTCCATTCAGTAGCTGAGGATGGCTCAGCACTGGGACCATGCCCACTGCGACAGTAACTGTAATAAGAATAAAGTGCTTGAAATCGTGGAACCGCCTGCTTAAATGTGATTAGCTCTAGGAATGGTTGGATGGGTTTGCATGAAATAAAAATAGCAAGAAACTTTGTAAACAAGTCAGTTCCCTTTTTTATCTTATTACGAAGTGTACATCTTTGGACTTCCAATTCTGCTTGGGAGGATAGGCCGAAAGGCCAGGTGTTTTTTAGGCTGTCCAGTGTTACTTGAATGCAATGCCTCAGACTGGGGATCTCCTGGCTTACTGCTTCCAAAAGTGTCTGCTGATTTTCTCTCTCCTGCCTTTGGCTGCATGGTGCTGTTTCTTCCTTTATGTGGACTCCAGTGCTTAGCTGCCTCTATGCTGATTCAACTCACTGAAGCAGCAGAAAAAAAATATCTGCTTTTCTATTTTATTTTTTTTAGATTAGTTTTCTGCCTCTTTAGTAAGTTGTATTGGTTCATTGAAAGACAGCATAAGGTGAAAAGGAAGACCAGATGACTGAGAATGGTATGAGGAAGCTGGGACACCCCCTTCCCTGGTTGCTGTAAGGTGTTAGATATACTCAGGTTGCCTTGTCTTGGGAATTACCCTCTAAGTGTGATCTGCATGAGTATAAATACCTTGTATGTTGAAGTGGAGAATGTGGTTCTTACTGATTCTCCTGAAAACTGCCATGTGCCTGACTGCATGTGTGGCACTTCCCTCAGTCCCTTGGTTCTGTGAGGGCTACCCAGGTTAGCACGAAGCCTTATAATACCGTGTTTGTGGGTGAGGAAGGGGATGTGGGTTGAATAGGATTATTTTGACAAATCTGAGTGCAGAGCACGTACAGATGAGCAAGCAGGAAGGAATGGTAACCTCGGCTGGGGGATAGAGAGGTGAGGGCAGGAACCTTTCAACCAGGGCAGTAGCTTTGATCAGAGCCCAAACTTTTGTAGACAGACAAAGGTGATGTAATATTCCCAGGAGCTGGAAATTACTTCACCTTAAACACCCCTCTGAGTTTGACTCACAGAGAAAATGACTTTATGTGAAATACATTTTGAAAACATTAGGGGGAGGATTTGGATTTTATCACTTTTTTAAAAGCCATAAATACAAAGCTTATTTCTGGCACTCCAAAAAATCAGTTGGCTTCCATAATGTCAGAAGTAGGGTAGGAGATTTCCTCTGGATATCTGTACAGTAGAAGTAAGCATTAACATTAGAGATTAAAAATCATGGTCTGTGTTCCTAAAAGGCCCATTTTAAGAGCTTGATAGGTATTGCTATGTGATGGCTTCAAGGGTCTGCCATCATAAAAGGCAAAGAATCTTTGTATCAGCTGAACCTGGGGACAGAGAGCTGGCCCAACAGGGTAGCTGCTCAGTGGTCTCCCCTTGCTGAGGAACAGGTCCAAGAAGTGCTGCAGAAGCAGAGCAGCCTGTGGCAGTGTGTCCTGTTAGGCAGGCTGTGTCTTGTAAGGATGCTGCTTCCTAACTCTACAGGATGGTGGCCATCAGTGACTAACGCTGGACATTAAGTGGCAGAGAAACCTGATATTTGTCTGAACTTTCACACAAGATGGGGGATAATAAGTTAAGTGATTTATTTGTATTTCTGCCCATTTAAAGTAGTGTGTAAGTATGGCAAAGGAGTTAAGCTTATCAATAATAAACACTCCTCTAGCATGGATACTTCTTCAGCTTTTTCTGTAGAAGTGGAAAATAGGGCTGATGAGTGCAATCAGGGCTGAGGCAATAACCCTGAGCTGTGGAGTATTTCAGAGGAAAGCAATGGAGCTGGCTGTAGCACTGACAAATTAATTTCCACCCTCTGGAAAGAATCACTGACTTCCCCTCTGTGTCTTTGGGCCAGGAAGAAGTACCCAGAACAATGAAATTAGAAACAGATGGAACCACTGTTATGTTAGGAGTTGGAAATCCTATTTTTTTCAGAGTTTTAGGAAGAGGAATCAAACATTTTTCAAGTTCATTTTACAAGCAAGGTTGCAGTGCTATGTACAGCTGATGCACGTGAAGCTTTTCTCAAATACTATAGACATTAACAGCAGCTCTCCAGTAACTGAAAGAGAATACAATTTTAGCAAGAATGTCAAGCATTTGTAGGAGCAGATAGTTTGAAAACACAACAGCTTTGCCTCGCCAGGTGGCTAAGTTTGCTTGATTGCGTTGACAGGAGAGTAGAGCAGTACAATGCACTGCATAGTTTGTTCCAGTTACCAGATGAGACTGGTTGGTACTGGCTGAACAGTAACTAGCTATTATTGCAGCTTTCCTCTCACCAGCTTTTATCTTCATTCATCCTTTCTTTTCCCTTCTTTACAAATTGCAAGAACAGCTCACTTGAACAGCTCCTTTCTACCTCTAACTGTACTCTGAAATACTGTGATCCTGCAATGGCTACGAAGCTACTGTATTACAGCACAAGTACTAACATCTCTCAATAAAATCAGAAGAGTGGAGCAGCAAGAACCCAATAGCAGGGACAGGACATGCAGGTGAGGCTTAGAAAAACTGCCCATCAGGAAGAGGAACAAGGGCTGGGAGTTTGAGAGCTTGAAGGGGAAGAGAAGCGGGGCCGTCTGACATAGAAGGCACTGCTAATTGCAGTGGAATCACTAACAGTGGAAACAGCCTCTGCACTTTGGTAGAGTCAGGAAGGAAAAGGTGTCAGGGAACAGGCAAGCAGGCAAGGGAGATGTGGCCACTTCCCTGTCTGCACCTCACTTACGTCTTTTGGCCTGAATGTTGTGTACACAGAAGTCTGCATGGCTCCCTTGCTTTATTGAAGGTGACTAGGAGAGCAGTGGAGGGGCTGTGCCATTCTCTGAAATGTTCCGTGTCATGTTCAGAATAGGAAGTTCAATTGCTTTTGGGGGGCAAACCCTGTCTTGCCATCATGCCTATCAACCGGGCCCTTGTTCATCCTCTGTCTTTGCATAGTTCTTCAATGCTAGTAACAAGGCATGCAGGACACTGCTGCTGTGTCTGTGAACTCAGAGAGAGATCAGGTGGGGAGGTGAACTGAAACAGCAATGACTAGAGCACCAAAATCTCAGAAGAGTGGAGCAGCAAGCATCAGTTAAGTGGAAGGTGGAAGTATCCACCCAGCAAGGATAAACTGGAGAAGAGAGAGAGGAATGGCAGAAAAAGTGTGAGAAGTGCTCATCCAAAGTGGGTCCTGATGTTCAAACTTTTTTCTGGGCAATATCTTTGACAATGTAATACTGGCTGAGTGTCAGTGGGGAAAAAGGTAGTAATATTATGACTTCTTTTCAACTGCTGGTAATCTCAGTATCTTCTCTGTATTGATAGGGTTTGCATGCATTGTCTAGCAGGGTGCTTAACAGCCAAGATCTTCCTTTACCTACAGCAGATTTTCACTAAGAAAAGGTGATGATCCCTTTATGGTGTGCCAGCCCTCCTCAGCATATTGCTGACTGCTGCCACAGAACTGGGCCTTATGCAGTAATGATTGGATTGGGCTAGATTCCTGTTTCTAGCCTTTAAAAAAATATTTTATTATTTTTAAAATTAAATGCAGAAAGTGCCTGCAGATTTGTCCTTGCAGAGTCTGGGACTATGAATATAGTGAGCTGAGGCTCACTGATAGCGGTGAGAGGGGAATCAAACCCGTGGTTTATCTCCCTTGGAAGAAAGACAAAGCAGAAGAATATATGTGTGAGAGGACAGGGATAATAAAGGGGAAGGGGACAAAACAACAGTTTAAGCAGTGTGTGCTGACTTCAAGTTGTTGGAAACATTCTGCTTGGCGGCATATGTGTTTGATGAGGTCTGTGCTTGCAAATGCTGTAACTACCTGTGCATACCAACTCAGTGTAATCTTTTGTGGGGTTAATAGCAGTAAATGATCAACTTAGATTTTCCAGATTGTCTGGAAGTTAAATTTCTTTAAATCCCTTTGGGTGGAGGTAAGGCAAGTGCATAGCTCGGCTCTGCGCTGTGAGCTGTAACAGGATCTTGCTGGAATACACTAGCATGGGTGGCCTTCAGGAAGGCAGGCAGATGTTTATTGATATGAGGGGAGAGCAAGGGGGAGTAGAGGGAAGTTTAAAAATTAACAGAAAAAGCTCAGCTTTATAATTCCAAATAAGACCTTTCAGCAGTGACTATCAGTAATACATTGAAAAGCAGACCTGCCAAAAGAAAGCACATGAAGAGCAGTGACACTGGAGCATCCTGAAGTCTGAGCAAAACAAGTTTGCATGCCCTAAATTGCATGTATGCTACACTTTTATACTACTAATATGCATGAGGTGGATGAAGTGGGTGTAGCACAACAGTTGTGCAACCCATCAACAACACTGGGTGCTTGTAGGCATCTCTCAGGTGGGTGCGGTGGTGGCCCTGGGAACAGCGTGTCTGGCAGTGACAGATGAGGCGGCAGTCAGATACGGATCATCAGATGTTCCTTATTAAGTGCTGACAGAAGCCGAAGGAGTGGAGACAGAAGGCTGCCAAGGGCAGATTAGCATTAGGGAAGTTTTGCTAAATGGAGAGTCACATTAATATGTAAGAAACTGGAAGACTATAGGCCCTGGAGCAAAACAGGTAAGCAAGGCAAGACAGGCTGTGTAGAGCCCAGTGAGCTCACTTGCTGACAGGAACTCCCTCAGTCCTCTCTCTTCTCATGCCCCTTTGTTGTTGCAGCTGATGTCTCCATTTCACCCAGCACATTTCACCCAGGTTTCTCCTGCTCCATGACTGTGCAGTTTGAGTGTTGTCTGCTTGTGGGGTGTCTATTTGCCGTGTGGGTATTTCAGAGGGAAAAGCCCATGAGATATCTCCAAGCCAGGGATAGTGTGTGGTCCTCGTTCTCTGTGTACCCCCATCCCATATGCCAATCTCCCATCCCACTGGCTGCCCTTTCCCTCCACTGCTGTCTGTGCCCTGCATTCCCTCTGCCACAGCCAGTGGCTCTGCGATCTCCTCCAGCCCCCTTGGCTTCTCCAGTAGTGAAGCTGTGCATCTCTCCCACTGTCTTCTCCCTAAGCATTCTCTCTTTTCTCCCAACCTGCAGTAAAAGTTTTCTCTTCAAGGATGGGCAAGACTTGCAAAGCTGAGCTACCAAGGCACGGTGAGATGGAGATGGCATTAAGGATAGGGGGTGTTAACGGTTCCCTTGAAGAAACCTGGAATTCATGGTAACATGGAAGTGTTTGAAAAAAACAAGCTCAGGTCAGTGGATGTAGTCTCTGTTTCCTTGCTTTCTTTTCAAATTTTCAGCCAGTAAGAATGAAATGTTCCCCTAACATGTGAGGAAACGTGATTAAAAATGATGTCTCAAAGTTGCAGCTTTATATATAAGCAGTCAGAGAATTGCTGTTGAGCAGAGCACTAGGTCATGCTTTCCTTGCCTAAGATGTTTTGAATTTTTTTTTCTTTTTTTGTAGCTGGCAGAGACTCTTTACTTGCACTCAGCTCTTAAAGTAAAGCTGGCTTCTTTCCATCTTGCACAGAACTATTATTAACAGGAGCTTAGAAGCAGAACAAATTTGATATACTGTGAAAAGTTGTGCAAATCACTTTTTTCTGTGTAGGGAAGCTGAGGCACAGACAGGCTCAGTGCTAAAGGTTACACAGTGAATCATGTAGCAGAACTAAAATTAAACATGATTTCAGGTTTTCTGCTTGCTTTTTGGCTCGTACTTCTGTTTTGCAATGCTGATAACACCAGTGTGATGTTTCTGGCTGGTTAGAGTTGAGGTATATGTATTTTCTGTGGTTACTTCAACCTGATATATTTACCAAAGTTGACTTGTTTGGTTTGATTTACTCATATATTCTGCAGAGGTTAATGTAAGGTTAATATGGTTACTAACCTTATAGGGAGTTTGTGTTGTTATACACTGAATTTTACAGGGTGCTTTTTAGTCATTTGCAGGCTGCAGCCTCTTTTTTTTTTCAATGTATGTTAAACCTCTTAAATAAAAAGGTCTTCTGCAGCTAAGAGCATCAGAAGGAATCAGTGTTCTTAGCAGAAAAGGGACATTATCCAAAGTAATTGTGTCAGAAGCTAGGAGGAATAAGACTTGGAGTATCTTACTTAAAATAATCTGTCACGTAAATCAAAGCTACTGGATACACATATACAGTCTGGATCTCTAGATTTCAGTCAGCTGAAATGTTGACAAAAATAATCATTGTGATGAAGTTTCTTGTGCACTATATGTCCTTAATTTCAAATAGTTTTAATCAATATTTTTATTTCTGGAATGGAACTTTCTTACAGTGCCTGTGCTACTGTTTGCAATCAAGTCCTGCAATTGTGATAACAATCTTGATAATATCTATCAATCTCAGATTACATTATCTGAGAGTTAATAAGTTTGTATGTAAGTGTCCTGTACTTGATTTTACTGAGGCTTCAGAACAGTACTTAGGCACATGTGCAAACACCTTAAAATTCTATTTCGACATCACAGTCAATAAGGTGTTATATACACTTTTTTGGAATGTATGTTGGTTTCTTTATCAGGCGTTCTGTGTGATGCATACACCCTGCATGTCCAGTAAGAGAGAGCATCTAAGAAAAGAAATTTGTCTTCCTTAATACAATGAGAATACCATCCGGTAGGTATTAAAGAAGCTGTCTTCTAGTTCACAGAAATTCAAGATAAGAATGAACAATTAGTTATTTCTCACAAAAGAAGTTCGTCCTATAATGCATTTTCTAGTTCTTAGGACAGAATTCAAGTGGTTGGTAATACTATGTGTTTAGCAGAAGCTTCTTGTGGATTAATTTCTTCTCAAAATTCACAATTTTCTCATTATTTTAAGTAACTACATAATTGTCATGTACAATACATGGAATCTCAGAGCTGTCTCACAGGGACTAAATCCAAGTTATCCAGGTATACAATAGTATTGTGATGTCTCAGCTATGGGACCACCATAGTGTCCTTCAGAAAGCATTTTTTAAGTGTAGTGAAGCCAGCTTGGGCATCAATTCTTGCTGCATTCTAGATTATACAAAAGGGTGATTTTTACAAAGCGGGGAAGCCAGATGTTGAAATCTCATTGACTTTCAGAAAAAAAGTTGTGAACATAACTTGCCTTTGTGCTTTTTTTGAAAACTAAGTGTGGAGTTCATGTAGTTTTGCTTTCTTTCCCCCTTGCTCGTATGATCTCTTTCTGGTGTTAATCAGAACTATTGTTCTCACATGGGCTGGTCCTGCAGGGTGGCGAGTTGTTAATCGAATGGTGCATGTCGTCTGCTTTAAACCATGTACAATATTTCAGGGGTAACCAGGGGTAAGCATCCTGAAGTTTGTTTCCTGTTATCGCCTCTCTTATGAAACGGGCAGCCTCCTAAGCCTGTCCAAATAAACAGAATTGAAAAATACTTGTTTTGATGGCTGGGTGTTGGAGATGTATGTACCGGTGCTTGTTTTTCTTTTCCTGGGCATGATGAGACAGTACATCCTAGCCACCTTATTTTGCTTGGCCATGCTCCTTAGTTTCACTTATGTGCATGCAAAATAATATAAAAGAACTTGAGCCACACCATATTTGGGAAATTTTCATTTAAAACATGTCCCACTGTACAGATTTGCACCACAGAGTAGAAAATATGAACTACAACAACTATTTTAGCTATTTTGATATAAGGTTCTATAGGAAATACTGTCACACTGAGTTTACCTTGAGGTCCTGCATACCTTTTTGGCTTCTGTTTCTGTCAAGCATTGTTTTTACTCCATTTGCTTTTGTTAACCACTTTTAAGTTCAACATAGAAACAGTTTGATCAGCATACTTGAGGGACCAGCAAACAGCGGCAGGAGGGACAGGGACTTCCTAAGTCGGCTTCATGCTGGATTTTATGTGTTCTAAGACTGGGATCAAAGTTGCAGTTACCTGTATTTGTGTGGCAGTATCAGGCTTTCTCACCCGTGTGCTATTTTAAGTGTTATTCTGTATATTTCTTAAGTGCCACTGTCAACTTAATCAACTGCTCCCAGCTTCCATGTTTCATGTCCATGAAGTGCTTCTTCCATCATGCTGTCAGATCTGTTTGGGCACTCGCGCACTTAACAGGACTGGGAATGGATCCATCTGAAAAAAGCCATTTATTTTGCTGGGTTGTTTTACAGATGGATCAGCTCTCTGATCAAGTTCATCGCTTGGTTGCTCAAACAGCTAGGCTGGTGGAGTAGAGAACACGCTAGGATGATGAAGTTGTTCAAACCAACCAAAATAGTGCTGGTGCCAGACACAAAACTCATGTCTTATTGCTCTGCCGTGAACAGCTTGTTTTTATACCCTGTGCATCTGGTGGACCAAAGGCATATCTTGCTGTCCTTTTGCCTAGATCATTCAATCTTGCATAATGTTGAATGATGAAAAAAATCCTGGTTTATGTTTTTAAGAACCCCATTATTTCACCTGCTCCCCCAAAGAACCTTGAGGACTTTTTCACAGTCCCCTTAAATGAAAGGTGAAGCCATGTCCAAGAGATTCAAGCCAACTTCCTGCACTTGCTGTTAGCAAGTTAGATGAAGCAGTATTATTGGCAGAGAAGCTACTGGGTGATATTGATGAATCTGCTTGGATGCAGTTTCTGAATTTTATGGCAAGTGAAAACATGCTGAATGGCCATATCCTCCGTTATTCTGTCGTTTCTCTTGTCCTGCTGTTTTTTTTTTTTTTTTCCACAGTAGGCAGAACAGAAGGCACTTCAATAATAGCCTTATGACACTGGAGGATATTTAAAACTGCAGGCTTGCTTTCCCTCTGACACATAATCATTATTGGAATTGAAGAAGGTAGTAGGTAGAGGGTATCTTCCAACATCAGAAATATGTTTAATCATTCGGGTCTGTGGTAAGGAGTTTAAAGATGTGATTACAGTCATAAACTACAGAAATTAAGTTATGCTAAGGGGAAGGAATAAAAGATGCATTATTGTAGCTTACAATAAATGGAATAGAAAAATGGAAGATTTTATCAAATTTTATTTCCTTCATTGCTCATTGAATAAGGTACAAGTATTTGAATTAATTTAAATAACATTTTCTTGGTTTTGTCTTAAGTGAACACTTCTGAAACTAATGTATCCAGCTGCACAGATCTCATGTGAAGATTTTCTTTTCCCTTCTCATCCTGATCTCTATGGAAATTTAAACTCAGATATGACAAGTAAAACAATCATCCTTAAAATGCACTTGCTTCCAGGGGTAAGAGACTATGCCAGTACTGGAAAAGCATTATTTTTCGTATATTGTACTTGACATAAAAAACTCTTGGATTTTTTTTTTACTTGAATAGTTTTAGATACCTTATGTTTGATTTATTAGGAAAAAATACCTATGCAGTTAACACTGCCCTCTGCCTATTGGTAGTCAATTAAATGAGGCATTCATACATAATTTTAAACAGCTGATCTTAAGTGACTTCACAAGGACATGTATTAACCAGTAGATAACTTTGCAGTTGCATCCACTATATCTGTTTGTACTGTTATTGCATGAATGTGAGTCTCATATTCTTGGAAGAGTTTGGCATTTACAGTATGAGCGTCCTGTGCTCTAAAGTTCTCAATACAGTGCATTGGCTTCTCAGAAATAAGCTGATGAGCTGTAAAGGGAGAAAAGTGGTTCATGCACAAGCTGGCAGATGTAATTTTGCTCCTATTAACCCTGAAATGACACCTTATCTTTATAACTGATTTTTTTAAGGAATAAGTGGGCTTCAGTTTCTTGTTCCCTTTTAAATTACCTGAACTATTGCACGTCTTTCTAGAAGCCTATGTCAATGTGCAGTTTTAAGAAAAGTGGTAGCTGCCTGAGATTATCCACAGTGTTGAGGATGAACTTGCAATGGTTGTGGGGTTCTTTATATCGTGGCAATGGATTTCTTCATGTCTTGTTTGTGGTTTCCTATGCTCCAAACTATACAGGTTTTTTTCTTCAGAATTTCTGCCCACTATATATTTGTGTTATTTGTGCAACTAATCCTCCCTGAGTGCAGTACTTCAAACTTATCATTGCTGAATTGTATCATACCTGTTGTGTGTTTTTTCAAGGCCATTTTGAAGTCTGCTTGTTTCCACTGTGGTGCTTGCAACACTTTGCAGCTTGTTATCATTTGAGAGGTGTCTTTGCTACTTTATCAGCCAATACAGTAATGAGAACACAGAATAAGACCAATACACCCATCTAACATGAAACTCTATGTAAGGTACTCTTAGACCATGACATTACTTGTAGTAATCTTATAGTGAAAATTACTCTTTGAATACAGTTTTCCAACTTGTTTTGCAGTCAGCATACAAAAACCGTAACTTGATAATATTCCCAGGTTTACTTATGGGAATGTTCTGTGAGACAATATCAAAAACCTTATTAAAGCAATAGCAATCTCCATGATGTCTCTCCTACAGCCACAGGGTATTTTTCCTTTTAACCACCCTAAGAAAGGGCTTTTTGCTTTGTGCTTGTTGTTCAGTTCAGCAGGCTATTTATTGAAAATAGAAGTATTAACATAAGCAGGTTTTACTAGAATGAACAAAGTATAAGGGTTCCTTCAAAGGCACATTTTTATTCACTTAAAAAAATAGGAACCAGTCAAATATTTGGGTAAAGAAAATTCTTCTGCACAATCTAGTCTGCCCTCAAAGCTGGTGGTGCTTTAAAATATAGATGTCTCCTGTGATTAAATACTTTGAACTTTGAGGTTTCTGAGAAGAGAATACTGGTTGTTTCCTACCAAACTGAAAGGAAGTTACAGCTTTAATGAGTGTGTCTAGATTACAGGATGTAACAAGAAAAGTCTAAGTAATGATGAATTCTCTGCTTCAGGGGCATCTTGGAAGACGTCTGAATAAAGTTTACAGTAGCTGTCAGAATTGTATTTCTCCTGTTATTTTGTGGGTGTTTTTTGAATTTTAGTTTGTAGAAGAAATAGTGTGTCAAACTGTTAGATAGCTATGTGAGGAGTTCTGTGTATATGCAACTTCAAAACCAAATGTATATTCCTATTAATTGAACACAATATATTCTGCAATACATATTAAACCATGAAATATCAGTTGCAGTGCATTTTCCTCAGTAATATGAGGTGTGTCTGCTGCTTTCCTCCTAGGGTGAGTAGATAGATCTAGTGACACCAATAAAAACATGGTGAGAAATCGTCCATTATAAACAAGTAAAGTCCCTGAGCGGGTCCTACCTCAGCACAAATATGCTGACTTTGCCACCTTAGAATCATGGAATCATAGAATGGTTTTGGTTGGAAGAGACCTTTGAGATCGTCAAGTCCAACCATTAATCTAGCACTTCCGAGTTACCTCTAAACCATGTCCCTCAGCACCTTTAAATACCTCCAGGGATGGTTACTCAACCACTTCACTGGGCAGCGTGTTCCAATGCTTGACCCTTTCAGTGAAGAAAGTTTTTCTAATATCCAATCTAAACCTCCCCTGGTGCAACTTGAGGCCATTTCCTCTTGTTCTATCACCTGTTACTTGGGAGAAGAGACCAACACCCACCTCGCTACAATCTCCTTTCAGGTAGAGAGTGATAAGGTCTCCCCTCAGCCTCCTTTTCTCCAGGCTAAACAACCCCTGCTCCCTCAGCCACTCCTCATAAAACCTGTGCTCTAGAGCCTTCACCAGCTTCGTTGCCTTTCTCTGGGCACGCTCCAGCACCTCAATGTCCCTCCTGTACTGAGGGGCCCAAAACTGAACACAGTAGTCGAGGTAGGGCCTCACCAGTGCTGAGTACAGGGGGACAATCACTTACCTAATCCTGCTGGCCACACTATTTCTAATACAAGCCAGGATGCTAGTGGCCTTCTTGGCCACCTGGGCACACTGCTGGCTTGTATTCAGCTGGCTGTCGACCAACACCCCCAGGTCCTTTTCTGCTGGGCAGCTCTCCAGCCACTCTTCCCTAAGCCTGTAGCGCTGCATGGGGTTGTTGTCACCCAAGTGCAGGACCTGGCACTTGACCTTATTGAATCTCATCCCATTGGCCTCAGCCCATTGATCCAGCCTGTCTAGGTCCCTCTGTAGAGCCATCCTACCCTCAAGCAGATCAACACTCCCACACAACTTGGTGTCATCTGCAAAATTCCTGAAGGTGCACTTGATCCCCTTGTCCAGATTATTGATAAAGATGTTAAAGAGAACTGGTCCCAGTACTGAGCTCTGGCCAACACCTCTTGTTACCAACTGCCAACTGGATTTAACTCCATTCACCACAACCTTATGTCCTTTTATTTACTTTATCTTTTAACACCTCTCCAGTGTCTTATGGTGATAGATTCACAATTAGTTCTTCCTGACTTCACATTTTCATGGATTAAAAGACATTTTGGACATTTTCATTTCCAGTACATTTAAAGCATTAGATCCTTGTATCTATTTCTCTTCCACTGAAAGTCCTTTACCAGAAAGCCTTGATATGGTGCTACAGCAGTGCAGGATCATGGAGTTGCTTTTACAAAATTGAGGAAGGTTTGTTTCACAGGATAATTTTGGTTTCTACGAAGCTTGTTTGGCAGTAAAATTAGACGTTGCTTAAGGCTGTTGCTGTATTGGTGCACCTCCATGATACATCAGTTGCAACATTTCCTTAGACTAAGATTAATTTTTAGAACTACAGTCAACTTAAATGCAGTAAAAACGATCAAAAGTCTCAAAAGCACAATCTGTGATGAAAGATGGAGAGCAGCAGGTTTGTTTAGCTTGGAGAAGAGAATACTGAAGTATGATAACAATCTTCAAATACTTGAGAGGTCATTGCAAAGAGGAAGGGAATGAGCCTTTGCTTGTATTGTACTTCTGGCTTTTGAACCCAGTCCAGCAAAGTCACTAGATCTATGATTTATACTATTACTAGTGCTGCTGTGAAGTTATTGGTACTGTTATCAGTCCCTGAGCCAGTGGAGCAATTATCTTTTTTGCTGGCTAAAGCTGAAATATCATCTGCAAGCTGTTGCCTTTGAAGTGAGTGAATGCAGGAACCTCAGCCTTCTGCTTGGCTAGGTGGCTGAAGGCAGGTTCTGCTATCACACTTGATTAATCTTTTCCTTTCACCTCTCTCTTCTCTCACTGTGTTTTGGGAACCAGCTAGTGTTAGCCGCAGTTGAGGTATTTTATTTCATGGTTGGTTGCCTGCTGTTTGTTCACAACGTCTAGTTAACTTTTAGTGAAAAATGAGAGGAGAAAACAGTGTAGGAAAGTACTGAGGGTGTGCCCATAAAGTATAGGTTCAGGTGCAGTTGACAGTTACCAGCTTGTGCTAGAACTCATTTGATGGCTTTCTGTCTGGAGAGGTTACAAACCTGCCTACATTTTGCATACCTGATCAAAAGTAATTTTTTCTTTATTGCTGAAATAAAGAATGACACTGCGGAAGGGGGCTGATAACCTTTACTCATGTACAGGTGAGGAAAACCTTCCTGCTGGGGGACACCCTCTAATATTTATTTTTCCTCAGGTTCCAGTAGGTAGAGGCATATGACTCTACTGAAGCCTCCAGGCCCTCACTCACAGCGACCTGGCAGGTTTTATTCTGGTGAAAAGTTCTGAGATAGTAGGTCAATTGTAGAGTCCTGTAGGATTTACACCCTGGCTCCCTGTTTACTGTTATTTCTCCTTACTGACCCTGAGGGGTCCCAGAGTTCAGCAGCCAAATAGCTGCAATAATATGCTTAAATTTATTTATTTTTTTAATCTGATATTTTGAAAAAGATATTTTGAGTGTCCTGAGAGAGCTTGAGCAATTTTTTTTCCTTCCAGTGTGCCTTTCCAAAGTATCCCCACTCTGAAATCTTCATTCACCATCAGGTTGTCCATGCATTTAACCCAGTGGGGCTTTTGACTGATTAGTCACTTGATGTACATCCTGCAATATTCCAGAGTTTCGGATTAATAGGGTTTAAGACAGGGGAAGCCTGCCATTATTAGATATATTTACAGAAAGAAGCAGTCAAACTTTCTTAAAATCCCAAATAATTTCCTTGCAGTGGAAAAGTTGCAGTTTTACTGTAAATCTTGTAGGCTATTTTTGGTGTTCAGACATCTGCTATAGATTCAGATATGGTTTCACAGTGAGCTTAAGACTGCTTGAAAGTAGTGGTCCTGCCCTACAAATACATTGATTGAGTTTTCCTGTGGATCATCCAGTTGTTCTGAGTTAGCCCCTGGCTGGATGAGTGCTACAGCTGATGTAAGGACAGGAGCGGATAGGGAGGGAAGGGCTGATTGCACCCACGGAGGACACAGTGCGCAGCTTGTCATGGTGGCTGAGTGTGAAACTTCAGGCTCAGGACCAGGCTGAGGTCAGGCAGCAGGATCTGTGCCAGCACTGTGGGATTTGTCCAGTTCCTGTCTTGCACTGGCAATGCCCGTTTGCCCAACACGTTGTGAATTTTTTTTTCATACGTCCATGGGAACTTGTCCCCCTCATATTTTCAAATTCCCATTACCTAGGATAGATGAGTGAATGGCTTTACTGTCTCTTTTCTCTTTGGTACTATGACATGCCAGGTTGATTGAAGAGGTCTCATGAATGGTCTTCTCTATCAGCATAGAGGATTTTAGAGGGAGATCAGAGCATTAAAAAACAGGCAAGAGTGGTGGGTCATCTTCTCTGGCTTCATGTAAATTGTGTCTCCTCATGGACATTTCTAGAGCTGACTTGACTGGATTATCTGATAGTCTCTGCTGACAGGAATCACATTAATTGCAAGTGCTTCTGAGTGATAAGTTTCCATATGTATCTATTGTCAGACTGGGCCATCACATTAAGAAATCAACAAATTAACTGGAAGTGACTGAAGTGAACATGAGAGTCAATTTACTTATTTGTGGGTTGCTACTTCAATCCATTGCATTCTTGCTGTGTATACGGTTACAAAAAAGAAGTGGCTGCATGTCTACAGCTAAGGAGGACAGCTTCAGGACCACAGCACTGTAATTCCATGGACACATATACTAGCTCAGCCAGTCTCAGATGGAGTCAGTCCCGTGGTTCTCTGTCCCCAGACACTGGCTTAAGCCCTCCAGTTTGTACACGTAGGGTGAAATAGGTGGAAGATGCATCCCTTGAGAACTGACTTGAGCAAAACAAAGGCCAAATCTATTTTTCAGCTGAGTAAGTTCCCCAATCCTGTTTATTGTAAAACAGCAAAAAACATCTGTGTCTGCCAAAAGGAAATGGAGACTTGGGGAGGGAGAGAGCGGGTGGACCCATGAGGTAAGGGACTACTTATCTCAGAGGCAGAGCCAGCTGATGCTAAAACTGTTTATTGAACTATGAATTAAGGCAAGTGATGGCAAGTCTGTTTAAACTGCCCTAAGCACCTTCTGGGCACCATCCCCATCTTTCAGGTAGCTTATTCTAATTCTCCCACTCTGCTCTTTGTGCAATTGGGGAACTGACCCAGCTGAAAAAAAGCAGAGTTTAGGTGGCAATGGAGGGTACAGTCAGTTTGAAACCTGTTCACTCTGGGACCTTCCAGACATCTGCCCTAGTGAAGAAGAGACTAGGATCAAACTGCTGGTGGTGGGAAGAAGGTGGGAGCTAAAGGTTAAAGCTGGTGTTGCCACTAAAGAAAGGGATCAGTAAACTGAAGGAAAGATGCATTTGTTCATATGAGAAGGGCAGTTATTATTGTTATAAATACTTGGGTTTTTTTTAACAATTGGCTTAAAATTCTGTATCTTGAAAAGATTTCTCATTTTCCAGTGTGAAAGCCACAGTATTCATTCATATGTGCTGAGAGTCTCTTTCATAACTCACATTTTCAGTCACTGGGCTTGTCTTTACTATTTTTAATTTTCTTCTATAGCTGCTGTGTTTCTTCTGACTCTCTACTTAGTCATATATGAATCTATTTTTTTTCCTACTTCTATTTTTTTCTACTTTGTTTCATTCAATGGAGCACATGATCTGTTCTGTTTCATCTTTGCACTAGAACGATTGGATTCTGTTAAAGGAACAAGGAAAAGGCTATGATTTGGAAAATGAGGTTTATGCTCTGATATTTGGCTCTTTAAATGTGTGAAGTTCTCTTTGCTAGTAAGGGGCCCATCCTCATGTAATGGAAGAGGTAGACTGAAATCAAGATCAGATAAAAGAATAGTTCTCTAATTACTGTTCTCAATACTTCTCTGTAGCAGATAATCCAACTGTTTTCTCTTTCAGGACGGTGAACTATATTTGCTTTTCATGAGGCATGGTGGTAATGGTAATGGCGTGGTAATGACTTGCCATATGACCTCTTGCCTTGCGGTTGTAGAACAGCAAATAGGGCTAAGAATTCCTGGTCTCTAGCCCTTGATTTAAACTTCTCCATCCTTAAGCATATTTCTAGGCTCTGTCTTAGGCTTATCTTGCTTTCTTGTCATTAAAATGACAGAACGTGAATGCTGGAAGCATGGGGGATGTTTACACTCCAATGGGATACAAGTTAGTACCCTAATCAGTGCACTTACACTTGCTACCCACAAAGTAATTTTTCTTTCGACATCCTGTGTGAGGGATTGATTTACACATTCTACATAATTCTGGTCAGCTGAGCAGTTTCCTGTAACGGTGAAGAAGCCAAAATTGACACCATTCAACGTGGATCCATCATGTAATACACTTACCTATCATGAGACCAATCTGTGCAAAATAGATATGTGGTGTAACTGTATACTGACATGAGCTGGGCTGAGCTGGTGTCACACTGAAGTCATCCATTATTTTCAGAAGGCTTTGCTTGTCTGTCAGCCTAGCCTCTCAAAAATAGGTTTATATTAATAACTTTATGCTAGGCATTTTATGTTGAAATACATTCCTACTATATTGGGATTTTCATCTATCCACTAAATGTCCACCATAACAAGCAACAGAACTCAGTGCTCACTAAATTTAGAGGAGAGATTCTTAGTCTTAAATTATTCACCAAAATCTTATTTATTTTTGTCTGTATCAGCTGGCTTTTAAGTAACAAATGAATTGTTGAGTAGATCTAAAGAAGAGCCTGCCAAGTGATCGGTATTTGAATTCAATAGCTTCATCAAGAATGAGATTCCAGCAGAAATGAAGGAAGTCTTTCTTCATTTGTCAGTCTTCATAATTGAGACTGAAGCAGAGATAAAAATTACATCTTTCCTCTGGTGAGAGCTATTCATGGTGGATAAGTGTTTGTTACTCTATGGTGTTATCTCTGCTATTGATGTTTTTTCATGCTCTCTTACTCAGACTTCCTGTGCTGCTAATTTTAATTCCATATGGAGGTACAATGGCATAAGAAGTCGTCTGTGCTGGCACAATGAGCAATCTCTTATGAATGGATTATGACAAAGTTGTACTTTTACAGCAACTAGAGAAGCTATGAAATTAACAATTGATTGCCTGACTTTTCAATTAGTCTTTGCACTGTGACAGGAATATTACTGCTCTGCTGCTCTGCCTTGATAATGAGGGAAGACTCAGCTACTGGGAGAGATTCTAGCATCAGGTCCTATCTTCATTATGTCCTAATTCTGTATTTAACCCGAGTTTTCCCCTTCAACACAGGATGCGTTGTTGAATCTAAAGCAACTGTCAGAGCCACATACGAAAGCACTGTCATAAGCTACCTTGGTGGCTTTTTTATCAGCTGCCAGGTGGATTCACTGAATGCATGTACTTATACAAAGAAGTAATCAGTCTTTTAACACCTACCCACAAGCCGTCTGGGCACTCTTTCCCATACACTACTTACCTGTGCTGGCTCTCTCTTTCCATCATTGGCCTGAAATGAGAGACATAAACCCTTTTCTTAGCATCTATTATCCCAACCTGCTTACAATCTCTTAATTTTCATTCATCTCTACATTTTAAGCAGCGGAGCAGTGGACCTTCAGAAAGCCAAAAGTCTTCATACCAGTGCTTGACTGCAGGAACGTATCAGATGCCTGGTGTCAGTCTAAGCTGAAGAGAGCAAGACCTGCTACTTTAATAATGAAGGAGGAACACTGAATATCAAGCTGCTGCTGTTTGACCAGAGGACTGGGGGATCTGAAGTTTAGTGTAGAGAAGAGATAAAGGGACTAAGGGGTAGTGGCTGGAAATCCAGTGGTAAAAAATTCCAGCGATTAAATGGGCTGTATGCTGGCACCCTTGGGAGCATGGGACAATGGCAAAGGTATCCATGTCAAACATGGCATCTGCAAAGACCAGTCCACCCAGACAGCCAGCAAAGGGACAGTGAGTACAGAAAGGGGGAGGTAAGTGGCCTTATCCTGCCCTGGAAAAAAGGTCAGCTCTGATTTACAAGATGCATATCACACAAAGATTATAAGAAGCACAGATTAGGACTCAGCATCTCGGGCCAGGAAGATGGAGGCAGTTGTCTTTATTCCTGTTTCGAAGGACAGTTTGAAACATAAGGAGCGTGCTTCATCTTGAAAGCTCACCTTCAGCTTTCTGTTTGGAAATAGCACTGTTGCTCATTTGCCAATGGATTTCCCACTTTCTTCTTCCTTTGTCCTGATCACACTGTTTGGTCTGTTTGGTTCAGTATGAGGGGGCAGAAAAGGCAAGCGGGACTTTATTGTTGGGTAGGTTTTCCACATGACCACAGTTGTTGCTCTAAGTTGATGGAGTGGCTCTGCTGGGCTTTTAAATGCTACTTCCCTTTACTAATTTCTGGGATCCCTTTTTCATTCATGCACTTCAACATAGCTGGCAAATGGAGAAAAAAGGGGAAATCTAGCACTTCACAGCAGATGAGTTAGTTGGCTTCTCAAAATAAGAAGCATTTATATACAGACTTAAAATGTTGTATCCAGCTCTTGATCAAATCTAAATTGCCAGGTGTTTGCATGCTTCCTTACCTGTTTAAACTACTTGCCCATTTATACAGCCTGTAGGTTATCACAGACCAGACTATTGCCTAGCTGATTTAATTTCTTTCTGGAGAGGAGTAAGACAGAACTTTTCACTTGCTAAGATTTCCAGGCAGTAATTCTTTTGTAAGAAAAACATCTCTTGTCCCCTCTGTAGTCTGCAGTCTCGGTACTGTCACCTGATTACATGAGTTCCTTCAGTGCAAAATAGAGAAAGATTTCTGTGGTATGAATGGAAGGTAACGCCTCATACATTGTAAGTAAACTGTGTTTTTTCTTCCGTTGTAGTATGTAAGGGTGAGGTCTCTTAGGTATAGCACAGCAGATCTAAAGGTCACTGTCATGTGAAAAAGGTAGTTTCTCTCATTTCTCCCTCTCTTCCTTTCTTCCTTTTCTTCCTCCTGTAACCAGCTGCACAACTCTCCCCTTCTTTCCCAGCACTCCTCTTGCCTGTGTTGGGTCAGTTCAGCCCACTGAACCCACAAAAAACCTAACTCAACTTGAGCAAGCGAATATTCTTCTGAGGATTTAGTGAGCAAGTTGAGCTGCCAAGCCACGCAAGGGATGGAGCAGGAATGTACAGAAAGGAATGGCAGAGGAGGCAGCCCACCCCTTGTAGCAGCAAGATCTGGCTCTTAGATCTGGCCAGCTGCAGTGTGAAACTGTACCTGAATAGAAGCTTGCAGGAGTCTGAAAAGGGCAGAGCATAACCTCCACTGCTATTGTGTCTTCTGCTAACTAACCTACCCACCTCCTTGACTTCGACAACTGTTTTGAATAATTAGAAGTTAAATTTAACTCCAAATTTATTCCCTGGGGATAAGTCCGTCTAAGAATAATTCTCAACAGACAGAAGATTAATGGCAGAATGAACAAACAACAGGAGCCAGCGGACCTCAAGAAGAACAAAGATGGGACTAATATGTTTTCTAATCCCTAGGAGAGGGTCCTTTTCTTATTATATTTTCACATACTTTCACCAAATTTGGGCAGCTAGTTTTTGTGGCATCAAGGATTTTCAATGCATGTGGAAATAGAAGAATGATTATTTTTGTCACATGCACATAAGGATTGTATCTATATACAAAGCAACAATGCCAGTGCACCGTACTGCATCCCAAACATAGGACTTCGTGCTACTTTCCAGGCACTCTGAGTGTGTTAGAGAAATGGTATTCCTTGCCATCTTTCCTCTGGCAGCTGCATTGCTTGCTGTGCTACGTACAGCCTCAGGGCAGGTGTGAAACATGACAGAAGTATGCTAACATTGCGAGTGTGACCGTACTGTGGAAGGGTAGGCTAGAACACGTGGATAAACTCTGATTAATTACCTCTGGGATTGGCAAAAGTTAAGACAAGGAGTTTTGCTTTGTGCCTCATGCACTGCACAGCAGGTACCTTATTTCTCTGCCTGACAAGTGATGCTGTGAGGATAAATCATTTGTGTAGCACTTTGTTGCTACAGTTATTACATCTTAACTTGTTAGGGTGAACTACCAAAGTATGGGCATAGTCACCTTTCCAAGCAGAGGTAGCTTTTCCAAGCTGGAAATGGGGGAGATGATGTGCAGTTTGGGAGTGTTTGTATTGTAATGTGTCCCTGCCACATTGCTGATGTCCTTGCTGTGTCTGTGAATAGACTTCAGCACATCCTGTGTCAAAACAAAAAGTGTTCATTTAACAGTTAAAATCAACTGCATTTTATTATCTTGTGTAGCACTATTCTGCTTCCAGCCTGATGCCCTTGGAGGATATTGCTTTAGGTGCATTTTAACTACAGGCATTCCTCCACTAGATTCTTAGCAGACAGGGATTAGGATGCGGTACTTGGCTGAAGCTGTCCGGCTGACAGATTGCAGTGACCTTGCTGTGACTTCTGTTCTGATCTCACTGGCACTGCTGGAATTTGACACACTAGAACATGAGATACTGGCTCCATTATGCCACTAATTGGTATCCAGAGCATTGTGTTCCTGCCTCCTTCACTATCTGATGTAGGTGGCAGATAGTTCTAATTTATCTTTGCTATGTGATTTAAGAGGCTTAAGTCTCTATCATCAGCCAGTTGATGCCCTTGTTCTTTCATGTGGCTGTCTTTATCATATGCAGGTGTAGAGCTTGACACAGGCTCTTATTTTAAGCGTGGATGGTCTCCTTATCTTATTGCTGGGTGCTCATCTGGAATGGAAGGAAATTGTTTGCTTACTGAACATAGGTAAAACACACTAAACATTTTTCTCATGCTCTCATAGAAGTAGATCTTAAAATATTTTCTTCATTTGTCAAATGTACAGTAATGATAATATAATATTTTATCTCTGCAAGGTTATTTAATTTTTGGACTGGGTAGATTGACTTTTACTTTTGTCTAGCAGTAGTGTGGAAGGTGACACAGTAGGAAAATCCATATCCTTAGCCAAAATACTTCAGAGTTTGCTCTGAATGGCAGGTTTTGCTTTTATAATAATTTTTTTTGTTTGTCCAATAATCACAATGCTGGACCAAAAGATCAACAAAATGACACAAAACCAGCTGCACATGGGATGATGCACTTTTTTTTCCATCCATGGGCAAAAAATAAAGACAAATAAAAGGCAAAAAATAAAAAATAAAGTAGTTTTCCAAAGTCCAGTTTTGTTAGTCCTACAAGTTGGAATTTCATGCTGTTAATTTAATCATTAGGGAAGTTTATGACCCTGAAGAATATGACTTCCAAATGCCTTGCTACAAAGAGGGAAAAAATAACAAATATGGCCTGAAGGGAGCACAGTGAGTAGTTGTAAGCAGCAACTACCTGACACAATTAACAGACAAATAAGTTGTGGATTTATTACTGCAGCTCTGCCAGCTGAAATAGTTATTTATTTCTGGCACTGGGTAGACACCGATGACTAAATCTACAGGGAGATTTCAGCATTGTCAGAGTTGCGCTTACCTTGCAGGGTCCTGGCTCCCCGGGTGGAATTCACAGCCTGCTGTTAGCTCCCATGGCTCCAAGGCAATCTGTGGAAAGGCAGGTGTCTCAAGGTAGAGATGCAAAGCACCCTGCAGCTACCTAAAATATCAAACAGGAAGCGCTAAATTTCACAGCAGGTTTGAACCCCTCTTCTTTCCTCTGGCTCATCCTAGGCTGTAGGAATGTGACTAGGCTAAATGAGAATCCATAGCCTCTTTTTACATACCTAAGTGTGCCCCTTAAAAATGGGGTCGACGACTATGGGTGTGTAGAAGTTAGAGTGTGCATAAGCTGTGGATGGTTGGGGACAACTCACTGCTGGGGAGGCTTTCTCATTCTAGATTTGAGGACTGTTCATACATTTTACACTAGCCTGTCCATAAGACTCAGTCCTCCATCTGAAGAGTCCTATGTGGACATGAATTTCCAAATCTCGGAAACAGGGTAAGGGCAACTGATAGGAGAGCTCTCAGGGCAAACCACAGAGCAATTGTCAGCATAGGTATGAACGCAACTCACATCCCTGAATTGGTTTATTATAACTGTGCCACTTTTCTCCTTTCCCTGAACAGGGAATAGTTGGCAAGCTATGGAAGAGAATTTCTGATAATGTTGACAAGGTGAATTAATGAGTCATATACCACACTAATGAGGCTATTCCAGAATGGAGCTCAAGCAGGAATGTTCAAAAAGAGTTTAATGCACAGGACATGTTAAGGACCAATCTCTCTCTTTTACGCTTTCATCTCACATCATCATAAGTATTTGTAAGATAGAGGAGATGGGGCTCTTTTATTTTTTTACAAAGGAAGAGTCTTAATCAAGAGACAGTTGCCAAAATCATTATAAATTGAAGGATTCTTTACCAGGCAACATGTACACAGCAGTGTTCAATAGTTCAGCAAGGTGCCACATTCAAACCTATCAAGAAGATGGCCTTTTTTTTTCTTAGAGGTTGGTTAGGCTTTTTTTCAAGAGGTTAGACCTCTTAGAGGTTGGGACTTGCAGCTGTTGTTCCATAGTATGAGGCATTTGGTGGCAATGCTAGATAAAGGGGTTCCTGCTTCTTCTTTCTCCTAGTACCTCCACATCCTCTTTCCTTCCTCTGCATTGCAAAGAACTAACCCCTCAATCAGCCAACGCAGAAGTCATGAACCTGATCAAGAAACTATTCCATGTTAAAAAATAACCTTTGTTTTGATTTTAACTCAGACTGGCTCCTTCGTGGAGGTCACAGCAGGATCTCAGAAGTGGTGGTGCAGGGGTGGTGTTTCACAGTGCAGGCGTGAAGGACCTGCTTGGCCAATGGGATGTCAAGGTGGAGCTCCAGGACAGGGTGTTTCTGCCAAAAAATTTGTTACTGTGGAACTACGGTCTCGGATTTCCCATCTTCCCTAGAAAGAGCAAAGCCTTTTTCTTGCCTCCTTACTGCCTCTTTTGCCTTACTTAAAAGGGACCTGAGACCTGCACAAGTACTATTTAACTACTTTTTTTTCAATAAGGCCACTGGGGGAGTGGTCTACGTTTACTCTCTGAGCAGATTTAAGTATTTTATGCCACTATTGACCACTTAGGTCTTGAAAACACACTGATTATTCCCTGCTTCCTATCTTCAGTTGTTGCTGAACCAGTCATTTTTATTGAATTGCTTAAGCACAGCGTGGCCAAAGGTTGGGGAAGCTATAAAACCACAGGTAGCTAAAAATTCTCCAACCTAAAGACATGTTTGAGGAGTGATAACCTATCATCAATAGCTTTGCAAGTGGAATGACAGACTCTGTTAATTATTGTGAGCAGTCTGCTCTGAAGAGTTCAGATATTGTCACCAAGGAGTGGTCCAGTCCACCCCTCATTAGGGTGATGAAACTGTTCTACTTCAGAGGGCTAAGGCCAAACCCTTAAGGTACAACCAGTTAGCCTGCATTGTTGGGGTGCGGGCTCCCCTGCACCCTTGGGTGGAGAGCAAACCAAAGGTGGTGCTGGCTAGAAAAGCAGAAGTTGCCCCACCAAACAGCAGTTTCCACTGACCCAATCATAATCCCATGATCTAGGGGAGAATCCCCCACTTCTGTATGGACTATGAATTCCCCCAGGCCTCGGTACTATGAGTGTTCCTGCCTGACATGTAACCACCTCCTGGGTCACCCAGTGGTACAAACCTGAGCCAAATGATGGGTGGGCACATCATCACATTTCTGTTGAACATATTCTGGTGTGGATATTGGCTTTGTGTGTTTATTCAGGCTTTATAGTGGCCATGCAAAGGTGGGCAGTCCTTGATCTGGCATAAAATCTACCAGTGCAAAATTAATCCATCAAAAATGCTTTATTGCATTTAAACCAGATTTTAAAACAGTTTACCATACTGTTGAAGATTTGTAGACCAGAAAAAGTGGGACTGGGTGCATTTAGGGCAAGGAGTACAGAGGACATTTATGTGATAGGTGGGGAGAAGCTGGTTTTGGAGCTCATAATAAAGAAGCTTCATGAAGACTATGCTGTCAGGAAAGATACAGAGCAAGGGATCTCTGGATTCAAAAAAAAGCAGCTGTGGGAATCCCTCTTATTAATGAATGAAAGCAGAAGGTGGGTTTGTCTTGTATTACAGACTGAAGAGAGCCCTTCCCTGCTGTTGGACACGTACGTCCCAGAGAAACTCCTCTAAGTAATTCTGCATAAAGCATTCTACTTCATTGGTTTTATCAGTTCAGGAGTGATGTAGCCCATTACTGTTATTTGAGTAAAGAGGTGTGTACGTCTGTGTGTACAAACACAGGCAAGACCATGTCATTGTCTGAGAAATTTAATATATAAGTCTAGACAGGCATGTTATATACTTTGAAGGTTCAAACTGGAAGCACTACTTAGAAAAAGAGTTTAATTACTATGCTTGGAGCCTGGTTCTCACCTAACACTGCCTGGTATCAACAGCTATCTGCTCTCTAAAAATAGGTGGAGATAGAGGCCATATGAACTGAAAGCATAAAAGGGCAGGATTTTTTTTTTTTTTTTGTAGGGGAAAAAGGCAAAGGTGTAGCTTAAAATGCAGACAGGAATGGAGAGTTCAGCATGTTACCTTTAGAGGAAAACATTATTAAACATTTACTCAAGGCCTAGAGATTCCCATATATGTTTATCTAGAAAAGGAAGATAAATTAAAAAATAAAGTCAGGAATAACTGTAAGCAGTCTAAGTATCTCACAAAATTACTCAACCTACCTGGAAAATGTTGCAATCTCCATTTCAGGTGGGCCTGCCTCTCCCTCCTCGCAGGTGAATGTTCTTGGGAGCAGTGATTTGACCAGCTCCTTTGCTGGGTAAGCAAGGAACAGCTTGGCTGAGAAAATATTTCTAATGCTTTGTTTGTAACCTTGAGAAGATCTCCACGGCAACAGAAGTTACTGAATAGAGTTGGTCATGACATTTTGACAGAAGTTTTCCACTAGAAAATGCTGTTTTAATGCAAAAGTGTTGGGGAGAATGATTTGAGGTTGACGATATTTTGATATGAGAAAAATTGGGGAATATCTGAAAAAACAGTCTTGGAAGGAAGAGGTTTTTTTCTTTTTTAAGCCTTCCTCCTTCCCTCCTGGGACCTTTCATGTCAGGAAACAAGACTACTATCTCTTCCTTTTCTATTTTGGGACTAGTGGTTGAATTCCCAGTTCATCTCCTCTTTTCAACTCTTCGTTGTTGATGCCTTTATGAAAAGGCTATAAACAAAATAGGAGATGAGAGAAACTGTAAACCCTCAAATATCTAAAGTACTGCTTTTTTTTGAAGTTTTGTTCTAGGAAAGAGAAATTCTGAAATAAAAGCAAAATAATACAGTGGAAGAGTGAACTGTAATTACTTGCCCATTCTGTTTTGAATAGATGATTTTATACCATATGGCTTAAAATCTCAGATTAAAACTTGAGTATTTTGTCGTCTTTGCTCTTCATGAGTTATCTTCATACCTTCTCTCTGCTCCTAGACCCAAACTGCTGGATGCAGTGACAGCCAGAGACATGTCATTGCATATCATATCCTCTCACTAACGTTATTAGTTTCACCGAGGGAAAGTCTTGGGACCTGCAAGTGCCAACCTAGTGATTTGTCTCTTTCCCCAGTGATGGCTCCATATGAAACCAGTGCAGAAAATGGTATGGGTAGTAAATATTTTGTTAGAGGTAGTTTTCACAGTTGTTCTACTTCATGACTCCTTCCTTGCCCATTCAGCATTTAGAATATGAATAAAAATGAAATCATTTATTTGTTGGAGTCAGAAAAGTTGGGGAAATACATACCTGTCTTCCTCACTCTCTTCAGCAAGAATGTTCTTTTTAAGAGCTTCCCATGGGATTTTTGGAAATGGATTCTGCACTCAAGATCACTAGTCAGATTTGCTGATTAGTTCAGTCACTTTACTGCGGGCTGTCACTAGCTGCCATTTCGGTACTGCCTCTCTTCAGTCTGCTCTGTTGACGAGTCTACAGTAGCCTTCCCCTGTGCCTTCCTCTCCTTCACCCACACTTGCCAGATCTCTGAGGTTTGTCTTTTCCAGGGTTTTACAGGTGAACATGAGACTATGGCTGCACCACGGGGGTGTTGTCAGCACTCTTGGGCTAGTGCTGAATGAGTTTGCTCTGGGCTCACAAGTCCGATGAGGTGATGCAGGAACAGCCTGCTGTTGGACACACGGCAGGTCTTGCTCCACAGCAATGGACTGTTCTACCAACATGTACTGGTTCAGTCAGCTGGAACAGGTGTCCCCAGGCTGGAAGCTGGTAGCAGTACTGCAGCTACACCAAAGTGGCACACACAACCAAGTCCAACCTGCTGTCTTTATCCTGCTGAGGACGGGAAGCAGATATTTTGGCAGCTGTCAGACACACAGATACCTCCTCCTGCACCTGCCTGTTGGCCAGCACAGAGTCAGGAACCACTGCTGCTGCTGCCAAGGAAGAAGACAACTCCCTTTCCAGGAGCCAGCCACCACCAGCAAGCTATGCATGTTTGCATGGTGTGGACTTGTCTTATGTAAATTTGCCATGCAGGAATGTGCCAAGTCCCTGGAGATGATCATACCATGTAAAGAATACTGGGAATGGTAACAGGATTTGTCAAATGAGGCATCTGGAAAAAGAGTGTAGTTTCTAACTGGAATGCATAAAATGAACAAAAGTGTGGAGGTCAACAGAGAGAAAAAGCTCAAGGTCATACAGCATTTCAGTAGCAGAGCTGGGGTGAGCATGCAGCATCCTGATTATCAGGCCATTTTCCTATCACCTAATCCATAGACTCATGCTTTAGCTTCAGCAGGCTTACGTCTGCTTTGGATACATTTTTCCTGGAAAACATCATCTCTACTTACCTCAAACTACATCACAGTGCAGGGTTTGCATTTGCTGTGAGTGCTCAGCATCTTGACTCTGGTGTTAAAACTGGCAAAGGGGCAGGTGATATCCCCTTTGTCAAGGCTGACTGGTGGAAAAAGGCACAAAGCCAACAATGAATGCCAGCTCTGATAGGAAGCTGACGTAAAAGAGGCTGGGGATCCATATAGGACTGCTGCTCTGGTTATACAACCTAGAATATTTTTTGTAAATGCTCAAACTGACGTGCATTGTGTTTTGGCATGTGTTTGTCAGTGTCCTTGTTTTATAGCCTTGCTGAAGGCTCATTGACAGATGGCACTCAAGAGAGTGCTTTTTATAGGTGCCAGTGTCCAACTCAGATACAGTTTCTGAAAGCAAAAGGTGTTTGGGGGTGGAGGGATCTGATGCACTGCCAAAGCATTTTGTAAAAGGTGCTTTAGTGGTACTTTGTACTCTCCAAAAAGGGGAGGTATGTGGGAGATGAATGAGGAACATCAACTCTCATGGATGTTGAGTCACCAAATTATTCTTGTAGAAGGTGAACAGCATTTATGAAATGGAAGAACAAGAAAACAGGAATTTAAAGGGCATATATCCTGTGTCCAGGGGAGGCAGGATTTGGGCAATGCATGTCTAACTTGGTATTCTGGAGAATGATTTTTTATCACAGCTTGACCCAGTTCTTCCTTGGAGACTTGGAGCGTGTTAAAACTGAACCCAAATGTAGGCTATCTAGTGCTTCATAGCACCTTTCTCCTTTGTGGGACAGGGACATTGTGGCTGACAGTCACCCCTGTACAGGCTGTGCCCTAAACGATGGGGTGCTTCCCCTTGGGGGCCTAACATGGTGGGTAGAGCTGGGTGCTGGTAACAGGCTCCATTGACAGCCCCAAACTGGGGGAGTGATCCATGCAGGTCCATCCAGGGTGTCCATCTGGGAACAAAAAGAGATGGGGCCAGAGATAGGGATGCAGGCGAGGCTGCAATGTGGGTCTGATGTCTGAGCAGGAGGCAGGTCTAGGGGCCGGCACTCCTGTTGCATTGCTAGTGCAGGGACTGATGGCTCTGGACTGAGCTGAAATGAGGCCCTGGGCCATGGGCAGGGTGGTGGGAGAGGTCCCAGGTGAGGTTCACCAACACCAGTAAGACTTCTTGATGAACTTAGGACTCTGACAGGTGTGTGTTTGCTACAGAATGACTCACATGCAGCAGCTCTCCAGTTTTACCAGAAGGAGGAAATTGAGGTGGTTTCAGCTGCAGTACATGCAAAGAGTACTTTGTCTCTACTTATGACTTTGCAGTTGGGTAGATAAAAGTAAACAATGCATTCCTTATTCCACTGTCATTAACCGCTATATTCAATAGAAATATCTGGATCTCAGTGTAGCTACTTCTAGCTCTGGGGCTGAAGAATTTGCAGACTCTGACTCCTTCTCACATTTCCTGGAGCCAGGACATGGCGGTTCAGCCACCTCCAATTTCCAGTCTTCTGGTTGGTGCGTGTTCTGGGTAGTGGGGATTCAGGCTTCCAGTTGAGGTGTTTGGGGACAAGGTGGCAGGCAGGCTTTAAAACAAGCATAGTCAAGGGATTTATTAATCACAGGCACTTTGCTCTTTACATGTAGTAGTGAGCTACACACAGCACATCCCTGAAACAATGCAGGTCCATAAGGTACCTTTTGTGGAAGTCTGTGGCAGAGACAAATATAGAATCCGTTTATTCCTGGAAGTGTTTAGCTGTGGAATGATCCGTTCTCTTCTGGAAGATATAAATCTACTTTGCCACACACTTTACAACTTCTGCAGCAAAAGAAGCAAGGCTGAAGAGCCAATTGTCTTCTCTGGGAGGCATCCCTGAGTGGGATCTTGTATGCACTGAATGAGGTACAGGATCTTTGCAAACATTGGTACGTATTCCTGCAGTGAAAGATTATATTGTAGAGCCAATATATTGTAGAACAAATATATTGTAGTGCAAGGGAGATGAACACAAGGTAATGCAAGCAAGTGTGCCCATTTCCTAATTCTTTTCTGCAGCCTCAGATCATTTTTTTTTCTATGACAGGTTTGTTATGTGCCACTTCACAGGGCTTAAAAGGCAAATAGAAAATGCTTCACAGTACGAGCCTACTTTATTAGAATTTTAAACATTAAGAAGCTACTTCACCAACATGGCAATGATATTGATCACCTGTGTAAGCCATCTGAAGCCTTTAGATTAATTGGACATATTCCCATCCTTCCTGTGTGCCCTTACCAGAGTAGAGTGGGTGAGTTTTCCAATATTTGCCTGTATTTCCTACAGCAGGAGAATGGTCAGATGCCTTCTCTGAAGGGGACTACATCCTACTGGGCTTCGATCCTTCTACCTTGTGTAGACAGCTTTTTCCTGTTCACCCTAACCTTTTTTCCTTACTTCCGAAATTCATTCCTTAAGATTCCCGTCCCAGGCTACCCTCCTCCCCATTTCCTCTCCTCCCGTCTACGTGAGAAAAACTTCTTCTTTTATGCCAGACTATTCCCTGCTAAGCTTCAAACTTCCGTCCTCAAATATGGAGATATAAAGGTTTCCAAAGAAAAAGTTTACCTGCATTTTTTTAACATAAGTAAAATCTGAGCAAAGCTGGCTTTTATTTGGATTCATTCTTACACGTTGTTGCACCATTTTGACTGATACTTTCTTAAAGCAAATGTCCAGCTGGAAAATTTAAGCTATGGGGATGGAGATCTGGCAAAGTATTCAGAACTAAAAAAACACCACGGGATGGGAATTGTTAGACAACGCTAATTATAGGTGTGGCAAGCAGCTGTAACAACCAACATGGAAATTTCTGCTCTCTCTCTCTGTTTTGCAGTTTAATGCTCTTACGCTCCATTGCCTAATTTTAGAGCAAATGCACACTAGCAATTCGCAACCAGGTAATGCTTGTAACCATCTGGAACAGAGATTATCTTAAAATGGGAAGTAGAGGAAACACTTTTCCATGTGGTTGTGACGCTGTCTGTTCCTGACCTCTCTAATGACTGGAGTTTAGGGAAAGCAATCATTAGAGGGAGGAGAGGAAGGAAACCCAGGGGGAGAAGGTGGAGCAGGACAGAGTGTCTGAGCGTCAGAGCCAGCAGAGTCAGTAGGTGCACAGAAAAAACTACGACCAAAGATTTGCATGGAGTGAGGAGCAGAGTCAGGGTGTGGATAAAACCAGTATCAGAGAGTGTAAGGAGCATTAGGAAGGGAGGAGAATGCAAAAGATTACTTTGAAGAAGGAAAAACGACAAGAATGAGCAAGCGAGAATAAGTAAGAACTATGAATTGAGACTAATAAAAACCACCAACAAACATGCATGTTCACAGGAGCTGCTGTCTATCCCTGAAATTATGACAAGGAAGATCAGCTGCTACTTTTGAATTATAATAAGAACCTACTCTGAAGAAAAGACAGGTGGAGAAAGTATATCCACAGAGTATTGGACTGAAATCTATGCTTTTCATATGAAAAGAATAATAATAATAATTTGCATTCTTGTAGTTCTTTTTCTTTGTCCATTAGTACACGAATCTTGCCCAGTGCTTTTGCTCAGCCCATCTTACCTGCCTCTACTTTATGTATGTGAAATCCATGAGGAAGTTCTGCAGGGTTTTTGGTGAGAAGGATCTTCGGAGCTCAAAGATGCTTTGTGTAGCAGCTCATAAATGCACAACTATACAAGTTTTAGGATGTGGCAATGGGTAGTAATTTAATATAAGTTCATTGTTTTTAGTATAGTCCCACAATCAGAGCAGTATTATCGCACTGACAAGCATGAACAATAAAGGCAGGCATAGTTTTGTGTCAACTGTCATTAACAGTTGCTCATTCACCTTAATGTCAACCCACTTCCAGATACCATAAAAACAAGTTGCATTGCATCTGGATGGAGTAAATAGCATGATAGAAATGTGCGTGGATGTGTTGCGTGATAGTGTGACACTCTCAAAACACTATCATAGTTCTTCGCAGTAGTAAGGTAAAGAAACAGCATGATTTGGAGTAGTTTGAGGAGAGGAGAGCAGAGGAGAGAGGAAGGGGAAAGGGATGGGGAAAAGGAATGGGTATATTGTAGTGATAGTTACATTCCCTTCAGAATCTACACTGAATTTTGTAGATAATGTTTTGCATGGCAGAAAATCACCAAATCTCTCTTGGATATAAAAACCATAAAAGTTCCTTTAAAAATGTTCGTATTCACAGCAGAACCAGAAAAAGAAGTTAGGCAGGATTCTGTGGGAACCCACCTGCCATAAAGGGCACTGGTGGCTTTAGCTGCATCAAATAAGATAGGGTTATGCCTATAACTAGAGAAAAAACACAGTTTAGAACAGAAGTTTTTATCTCTCACTTGATTACAAAAAGATAAATTTAATCGTAGTGGAGAACTATTCATTATATCACTGTTTTTGAAATATGTCAAAAAGGAATATCTTGCAAATCTGGAAAAGTTCTGAACAATAGAAATCTTGGAGAGGAACAATACAATATCGGCTTGGCTGCAGTGTTACAAGAGTCTTGCTCTGGTTGGGGTGTAATTCTCCTGCTGTGAAGTTAAACCATGTTTAATACCCTTTTTGCTCACAGCATTGTTTTCCAGTTCCAGGAAAATAATTTAAATCAACTTTTATGAATCTGGAAAAAAAATAATCTGATATTTAGATTGGCTGAGCAAATGGAGATATTTTTGAACTGGCTTCAATAACTTTGTGTAAGATAGCAGTTGGCTTTCAACAGATAAAGCTGAGTAATTAGTCAGTGATGACTGAAATCAGAACTATATAGCTGAAACCTGTTGTTTAATTAACATTCTCCCACATTTGGAACTATCATAAGACAGTAAATCGTTCTGAGTCTTCCGGAAAAAATAATGGCTGAATACCTGTAAAATCCATTATGTAATAATAGAAGCGCTGCTAGTGTTACATTAACAAACTTGGAGAGTTGGCCAGTCCTTTCTGGATTTTCTTGGGAACTTTTCATGTCAGGCATCTCAGGCATCTCCAGCTGTAAACATTACTGATGATTTTGCCTCCACAGTATGTTGCAGCTTTCGTCTCCGTGGATTCACTGGAATGAATTAAGTGCCATTTTGAAGATATGGGCCTTCTGTTCCTAAAATATTTGATTTTTGCAAGTTTTGGACAGATTGTCTACTATGTTTAGGGAGTTCTGACCTTTTTTCCCACTTATATCAGACTGTTACATAAGGAGCTTACATTGCTTCCTTCACAGCTTAAGATGCTTCATGTGAGGCATTTCTCTGAAAGCAAAGCCAATGCCGTTTCTGAGGAGTGTGCTCCTGATCTAACAAAGCGTGGCTGGTGGCACACTTACCACTTCATCTTTCATGTCTTGAAATAAGGACGGTATCTTTGGTTGTGAACTAACCAATTTTATGAATTAACTAGAATGTCATTTCCCAAACACTTATGAAAACTTCATTTAGGATCGTGTAGTTCTGAATAATATGTTGCTGTGATAAGCATAGATGATTTCCAAAATCAATGGGTCTGTGTTCCTCGTGGTTCCTCCTGGTGCTCCAGACACTAATGCTGTTTCAGAGCCACCATCATACCATTGTTTCTTGCTCAGCTACATGCTGCAGGTGTAGAAGTTGTGATTTCTGTTATCATCTCATTTCAGGTAATTGGTTTTGTGAGTTTGTTTTGGTCTCTTTTTTCTAGTCATTTTGAAACTTCAGAATTATTTAATTGCTTGCAAATCAAATTAAAACTCACTTTGTTTTAGATACTTAAAATTAAACATTCAAATCTAAACCGGCCTTCCCGAGCTTTCTTTGGAGTTCAAAAGTTTGACCTCTAGGGGGCAATGAATCTGATAGTAGTCACAAACTAGGGCAAGATGACTTATCTTGAAGAGGTACTCAGTATATTCACTGGCTATACATAGTCAGGAATGGCCACCCTACACTTTGGCATCTGGGTTTTAAACTCCCGGATTAGAAGAGATGAATTCTATCCTTCCTGGCACAAATATGTTCCTGTTTTTTGTTTTTTTTTTCTTTTGTGTTCATTTTTGGTTTGGTTTTGGTTTGCTGTTGTTTTTTTTTTGTTTGTTTTGTGTGGTGATATGAATATCTGAGTGCTTCTTGTATTTGTTATTTTTCAGTGAGAAAAATATAGATTGCTTGGAAGTTCCAAGTCTTGGTTAAATTAAATACATATATGGCAACTGTGTATCTATGTAACTGGAGTATTCCATCATTCTCTTCAGACTAATCAAAACATGAAAAATCATTCAAGTATGATGAAAAGGAAGAGAGATCATATTTCACAAAGTTATGTGCTAAGAAAATATTAAGTTATGATGGATAAAGTATCTCAGCAATGTGAATATAATGACGTGTTTGGTTTCCAGAGCAGGCAATGGAACAGAGAGTGCAGTACGACAAACAACAGAAGTTGATCTATTTGCTGCTGGGAATGTGGAATTTTTTTTTCTTTAGTCAGCTGTTTGTTAATTGGTTTTAACACTTTAAAGATGCAACTTCTGGCTGTGTTTTGAGCTGTGCTTAACTTCAAATGGCATAGGATTAGAGAACTCTGAGGCAAACATCTAGCTCACACGCTGATCATTGTAGCCTTTGTGGAGCAGTCTGGAGTTGGCAGGGTGAAGAGAGAACAGCCCATACCAGACTTCTTATCACACTGGAAACAATCGGCTTTTCTATTTAGTAACTGAAGACCATCAGTTCCTCTTCCCTCCAGATCCCTGATAAGTGAAATAAAAATCAAGGGATAGCTGGAGGCTCACTGGCCTTGAGAAAGTTGGAAGTGCAAAGAGGCTGTTGATTTCCTGGTCAGTTTGTGCTCTTGTGGGGATCACTCACTGAGCTGGAATAATGGAAAAAGAGAAATGCTAGCATGGAGTCTGCCCAAGAGGAGAGGCTGGGTCTGGATCTCCCCCAGGTGGCAGGGTTCAGAGATGGTCATCCTAGGGCAGGAATGGGAATGAGAAGCCTCTGTGGGAGGAGGAGGAACAAAGGAGTCCTAGTGGAAAAAAACAAAACAGCAGGAGAAATCAAGAGGACTTCACATAGGAACACAGCTACCTCTTCACAAAGAAGGAGCCCCTTCATAGCCAGGGAAGAAAGGAGCTAGTCCTTCCTGCAGAGGAATTCCTCAATTTTGAGGCAAACTTTACTTGATCGTTCTTCATGGGGAAAGAGAAGGGCTTGAAACTGTTGAGAGCTGAAATAGTGGGTATGTATAGACTGTGGGCAGAAATGTGACGATGAGTCCGCTAGCCATAACTTGGGGAACTTGTGTACAGTCTGCTTTGTGTAAAGTCACAGCAATGCAGCGATGGTAGGGACTTCAGTGCAGGTTGGGAGCCCAGCCTGCTCCACGAACGTGAGCTGGCCTGTAGCAATACCGTAGGGAGCCTCTGCCATGAGACTCTCACCATCGCAGAAGGGATGACCCTGGCCACATCCTATCACTGCAGTGGAGATGTGAGTAAATTCCTTGGCCAGCCCAGATATAATGACCAGCCCAGCTACAGTAGGTAAAGAGTGGACTATAGCTATTAGCCTACTATTTTTTAGCTACATCAGTCTTTCCTCTGAGCTAGTAAGCAATTCTATCTATACCCCCTGTCTTTACTTTGATAAAAAGATAAAAGGCACTGTGGTAAGGTGAAGTGCTCATAGAAAAGACTGAAGGATCCCAACAAAAAATGTAGAAATGTGGAGAAAGTGAAGAAAAGGAGCTGGATCTAGGGAGTGGTCTCAGTGAAAGAATGTGGTTTATTGGGTTTTTTTTCTCTTCATATTTTGTTACATGCAGGAGAAAATTTAATATGTGCAAGCTACGTCTGTTGACTGAGTTAGTGTAGGTCATGTAAATTCTTTCTTTCAAATAATAAATTATTCAAGATTGGGATTTGGAAAGCTGTGGTATGGTATTTGCCTCTTTCTCCAATGGCAGAGGCCAGCTACAGGTGCTTTAAAATACTACAGAATTTTTTTGCACTGGACTTTTTTTTCAGAGCAGCCTACTTCTAACCAGCTCAAATCCCAGTGGGATGCAGTTATACTTATGTGGGAATGCTTATACTGACATGCCTTATTCTGGTCTGAGAAGAAAAATAGACTCTCCCTGTATAAAGCTCTATAATGCTATACATGAGGTTCATCTTCCCAAATTTAGGCACATATAAATTAGTCAAGGTTCCTGGGCTTCCTTTTAGTCAATGTGAGAAATAGTACCTTCAGTACATGTATGTAAAATATCTAAGACAAATCAGAGAAATCTTGCTGGAGGCATCAGTCCCTCTCGATTGACCGTATGGGGTGCTTAACACAGTTGAGATTTAGACATATAACTTTCAAATGCCTATTTTAGAATGAGATAAATCTGACCATATGTATCTGCACTTGAATTTGAGTCATTGCAGCCACACTGGTGCAAAATCATGAATTCAACCAGCAGAGTTGTATGGGTATGACTTTTTTCCCCCTAATGTAAGCCAAAGCTTACGCTTACGGCACATGACAGAACTCTTATACGCTGTAGGTAGGGGCTTTGCTACACTGTAGGAACAGCAGGCTGAAAAATTATGTAGGTGGGTTTGCTAACTGTGTGGTAGAAATATTACAGTGATAAGTATCTGCTCGCTTTTTAGTGCACATCCGAAATACAAGAGCTGATAACATGTTTTGAGCTAGTGGTATAGAATTAGAAGCTGCCAAGACAATGCTGCTGATAGTTGGGCTTGCCAAACACATTCCTCTATAAAAGCAGCAGTGCGTTTCATCCCAGTATAAGTATCGTTCATTCTTGACTTGAGTGATAATAGTTCTGATTTTTATGGAATGCAGAATAGTACATTTGGACAAAACCCATGGGCTTTCCATGAGAACTTCTCTTCACCTCTGCCACCCTGAATAGCGAAGAGATGGTTTACAAGAACACTGCTCATCATGGATTAATTTTCTGTGGCTTTGGGAAAAGCTTAGGCTTGGTTTTGGGGAGGCATGTCCATTCCTTGTGTTTGGGAGAGGTTTTCTTATAGAAAGCTGTTTGTAGTGCACTCAGGCTTTCGAAGTGGCCTTCACTTGGTGGAGAAAGAACAGTGTGGATCTCATGGATTTTGTCCACAGTGCAGGTGGTGCAGAGGGCATTGGAGAGCTGTGTGTTGAGGCAGGTATACACAGCAGCCTTCACCTATAGCGCAAGGTGCTCACTGGGAGTAAGAGTCTTTCACACTGTGCGGAGAATGTACTATACCTTTCTGAGCTGGTGTCTGAGCAGAGACCCCATTGTGCCTTACTTAGCAAAAGATGATCTAAGTGAATGGGCCCTTCACCTTTGATGGTAATAATTATGAATACTGTTTGAGATATATATCTAAATACGTTCTTAGAATTCTTTCTTTATCAGTAATCTAAAATTTTAAAATGAGTCCTACAGCTTGGTGAAAACTGAAATGCAATTTTAACCCTGAAGTGAATGACATTATCCCAAAATTAGCAGTATTAACATCCTTGTACCTGTGCATGAACCCTTTAGATCTTCCTGCTCTCAGTCCAGTTTATAAATGGATACTTGCATGGCTCAATATGAATGTTATTTCTGTCTGCAATCAGTTACAAAGGTCTCAGCACATGGTTGGGTTATAGGGGCTTGAAAAGATGCCCCTGAGCTAGTAAAGCTCAGAAGAGCTTTTCAAACTGTTGGTACTTGTCCAGGTGTGCAAACTTAGCCCACCACAGTTGTAAGGTGTTGTGACTTAGCTTAAGCCTCCATGAAAGACATTTGAGTGAGCCATGTTACCTCATATTTGGGGTAGTCCAAGAGGATGCCCATGTAAGGTGCCATAATTTGTTCATATGACTAGATATATGACCATATATATATATATGACTATATGTATATGACATTGTTCATATGAGACCACTATGTTTGGCCTGATATAGGCCTAGGATGACACCCAGTAGCCTTTGAGATAGGGTCAACATACTCTTGCTTGAAATGGCAGAAAAGATTCCTTCCCATGTGCATGTATGGTTTTTCTGGTCATTTCTGGGTGTGTGTATGTGGTCATCACAGCACACACTGCCCTGTGCACATCCATGCGATTGCATCCTAAGGGAGCTTTGCTCTCAGCATGGACAACATGGAGAATTTCCCAGGGAGCACTTGTACAAAACAGGTAGGCAGGAGGGAGTCCTGGCTAGGGCTGAGGTGGCAGAAGGTTGACATGGACAAAAAATTAATTATGTTGATGTCTGTAATTTTGTAGCATGATTACTCCTTTAAAGATGTGCAAAATCACAGATAAGCACCTTTATGAAGGATGAATCTTACTATTTAATTTCTTTTAAGGTTTCTTGAAAGGTCTAAATAGGAGCATCTACTAGACCACATTGTAATGCCCTCCCACTATGCCTGCTTACATTTTCTTCTTAAAGAAAATAGAGTTTATGGACGAAAAAGTATGAGAAAGCAATGTGTAGACTTTTCTTTCCTTGCAAGCTGGAGGCCAACAAGTGGCCCTGAGTCTTGATACACCACAGGTCAAGACAAGACATGCCAGGTATGCATACACCTGAGATTTGCAAAACACTGCTGGCTCCCACAGTAAAGACACTGCTTGAGAGAATTCTCGGATCAGATTGCTGAGGTAGCACAAGGGCCAGAGGTAGCATATTTGTCTGGACTGAATAGGAGCAATCAAGGGCTGGAGAAATAAAAATGATTTTATGGTGAATGTATTATAATAGCAGAAACTCCTTCAGTTCTTTCCTTTTATCCACTTGGATCAAGCTGTCTGGAAGCATTTAATGTCTTTTGTTGCATCACATGAGAAAAAAGATGAAAAGAAGAGAATGCTATGCTCAACACTTGCTCACTGGGTTTATGTTGAATTCACTAGGATCTGAAGCAGAACTCATTTTTTAAAGTATGTAGACCCTGAAATATAGTGGAAGCTGTGCTTCTAAGTTCCCAGCAAAGGCTGGGCTTACTTATATCTTTTTCCAAGGTGGTATGCAAATATGTCAGTTAACTGACAATTATCATAGTTAGGTTTTCAACAAATGCTCAGTTCTTACTTGTCAAGAACAAAAAGACTTAAATATGTTTACAGATCAGGCTGCTGGTGACCTCCATTTTCCATTTTGTAATGTTTAACATGCAGTTTCAATGTTTGGAATTTTGCTTAGGAGGCTGAGAGCCGCACGATAACTTTTTTAAAAATAGTCTTAATGGCTTAAATGTTAATTGGAGTTTCTGTTGTGGAGGTTGAGATTTAAATGCTGCTGATACAGCTTTACATGGAGCAAGGTAACAATTAGGACAATGTGAAATATGTCCTGATGTTGCATCAAAATGAAAATATGGAATGCTACCAAACCTAGACTTGTGTGGGGCACCACAGAAGCGTGTTGTGTAATATCCGTGGAGTAAGATCGTTACCTTGCAAGGCAGAAGACGATTGAATAAAACCCACATCAGCCCACTTTAGCTATTTCCTATTAGGAAACACTGGATATTGTTTTTCATAGCGCCACTTTATGAAGCTCATGTTATGATAATTGTCAAGCACTGTGATACTTCTTCTTATTTGGTAAATCTTGTACATGTGGATGAGATATTATTTTTCCATGGATATGTTTATATGAATTGTGGCCAGTGCCTCTACCTAGAAAACTATGTCAATGTAATGCAACGTTATGTAAGCTTTGTTCCGGTTCTTATATGCTGCACATCACAGGGTTGAATGTCTTCCAGAAGTCCATTAAGTGACGAGATTGTCATCTGCTACGTATGGTTTTCTATCTCTCATTCTTTCCAGAGGTGATTTTTGTGCTCTTTTTATTTTCGATTACATTTATTACATTATCTGTACATGGTTCTGTATGTATTTATGTGACTCACATTCCGAGTAGAAGATAGTGAGCTTTGTGCTGGGGATAATTCCAGTGGGAACTCATCCAAAAGCCTGAGACTGGCCTGAGAAAGCTTTGTTTTCTGTGGAGCTTTTCTTTGGAGATGCATAATCCCACTGCACCTGCACGATGTCTATTTTTCCTCATCCTGTCTCTCTCTGTAGGTGACCTTTCACACAAGCTTCTGAATCCCTTAAGAATAAGAAAGCAACACTGAAAGTAACACTGCAGATTAAGTACAGGTCTTAGACCTGCACCCATTCAGGGGTGGTTCTCACAGCAGATGTGTCTCGTCCTTGCACATTACAATGCTGATTCTCTGTAACATATAATGGTGAGGAGGATGGCAGGACCCAGGTTAGAGTGCTCCCAAGGGGACCCCACATTGGAAGCAGTGTTGCTGTGAGACATTCCTCCCCTCCTTTCTTTCATTCTTTCCAGCTTTTTCAGGCAGAGGGCTAACACTGAGTCTTCAAATTCGGGTGTTAAAGCTGAAGCAGTGGCTGATATGTGACACACAAATGATTACTAGAGTAGCACTAGCCCTTTTGACCAAGTATTACTGCTGTGTAGGTTTTCTGTCTTTGGGATTTTTCCCCAGCTGGATATTGCTTTTGAACTGAAATGATCTGCATGTCTTGTAGGAGCTGAGCTGTCTGGAAAATGTTTTGATCAAATTCCAACACAGTTTTTCCAAGTGTGTTTCTTTTGCCTTTTGCTAGCTACTTCCTGATGCTGTTTATCCAAAACACAACCTGCTGTCAAGGGCAATGCTGGCCATTTGACACGTCTCCATGTCCATGAAGCAGCTGTACCTATTGGGCTTGATTTCTGCAGCGAATTACCAAGTGTGTGTAATTTAAAACCCACTCTTCTTCTCTCCCCTCCTACCACCACTAGTCATCTCATTTCATCTGCAAGCAGTAGTGGAATTAGGTTGCCAAGAACCTGGAAGGTTTGCTTTCTCTATATCAAATTTAACAAATGTATGTAGGGCTTATGCAAGAAGAAGGGCAGTTTTTCTCTTTTCCTGCCATATCCTATAAGCCTGGAGTCTGTTCTCTTTGTGAATAGCAAAATTAACTATTAATTTCAGTTTATTTGGAGAAGAAGGAGGAAAAAAAAAAAAGGAATAAAGGCTAACCTTGGGAGGTATGTGATAGGAAGATACAATTCTCAAATAAATATTTTTAAATTGCAAGAGAGTCTGAACTTGGGACTGATATGCAAGAAAACACACAAGGTTTACATATGGTGGTGATATCTAAGAAGTCTGATTCAAAGTGAAAATGAGAATATAGTTTTGCATTAGTCTGTGCTATATTTGGATCAAGCATAGAGGGAAGCAAAGAGAAACTGAATTATATGAAAGTAGAAGCAGACTCCAACATCTTAATAATTCCCAAAATAATTATTTATTTTTTCTTTATTTGTTCAGGAGATCCTCAAGTACCATGGAACAATGGAAGAGTGTCCATAGTGGATTTGAACATGAGCTGCCAGCAAGCTGGATGAGTGGTGTGACTGTCACATCCACTGAATGTTCTGGAGCTTTCCTGACAAGGTCTTAATTTTCTGCCAGTACAGACTGATTTTATTTTGAATTTTTTTGAGACATTGTAAAATTTTTAACCTCTGAGCTGTATCTGCAACTGAAGTGATTTGTGATGGCTAATGTAACTCTTTGTTCCAGACACAGCTTTCTTTTTTTTCCTCCTTTTAGCAAGTATGAACACATTTAAGTTTTAGAAAGCCTTGAAGTAATTGTTACAGCTGTATTTCACCAATGGATTGCACGGACTGCTCACCATCTGTAAGTGATGAGACCTTTTCAGTACAGAGAGCCCAATCACTGTAAGGTTAACATTGGACCCTCCAAAGAATCCTGATACTGATTTAAAAATCAAAAGAATGGGAAATTTAGGGGACAGCATTTTTAAGTTGTATTTTATAAGTCATATTGCTACAATCTTCTCATCAAATACACCCATCTTTATAAATTAGTTTTTCCTCTTCCATCCTTCTCTCCAGGTTCTCATATCTCTCATCAACCAAGTTTGTGAAACTGGTCTTTGCAAAATTCTGTTAGAGCACAGTGTTGGTTCTTGGAATATTTCTGAACAACTCATAATGGAGAGATTAAATATTGAATTAAGTGAGGCTGTTTCAAGAAGGCTTTTATGTTATTTGAACAGCTTCAAGACTTCCTTACTTGGCTCCCCTGCAACAAAACACTTGGTTTTAATATTTTATGGGGTTACCACTAGATATTACATTTGGTGTCTAAGTCTGTGTCACTTGCTTAGGTCTGTGAAAATCTCTGAACCTCGCTTAAGTAAACACTTAACAAATATATATATATTGCATACTTGGCAGTGGAGGAATGCCACAGTTAGATGACAGAGCCACCCTATGAAAAGGGACTTGCCATGCATTCCCAAGGGACACATCTTATTAAAATAAAATACAAGGAAAACAAGAACATATCAAGAATAGTGGTCTATGTATTTCAAAGGCAATAAGGTATGCCAAGAAAAACATTGCAGTCATGCTTCCAGCTTAAAACAATGTTTGAGAAGCTTTTTAGAAGCTTTCTACTTCAGTTTCAGTTTGGTGCCAGTGTGGATTTTCAGGCTTACAGAAATTTTTTTTTTGTTAATTGAGACACCATACAGAAAATACAGAATTAAGAATAGGCATTCCTAATATTGGAATTCATTTGTTATCCACTCCAAAAAGACATGGAAAAAAATTAGGTGTCCTGGAAGAGAGAGAAGGAGGGATGTCCTAGAAAATATCTTAAAAACCCAGAACATCGATGTTGGATGCATTTATATGCAATAACAGATAATGTATTTATCAAACTGGCATTTGTTGAAAACCTAAAATAGAAATTAGTCTTTTTTTTTTTTTTTTCTCAATAGCAGTAGCTAAGGGGGAAGCTCGTGATGAAACCCCTTGTTTTAGTAACCTGAGATCAGGCATAACAGTCTTAGCTGCAGTGGAACATACACTGTCTCTTTAACAATGTTCCACAGCAGCTTCTGCAGGCTACATACTATATAAGATCCCTTTCGCTGAATATTCTTTCTTGGAGCAATTATTAGCAGAATAGGAACGGCACAGTCTTTGAAAAAACAAAAAAAATGTTTTTTCAGACCACATTGTTATGCATAATTGGACAGAAATAATGCTGTCTGGCTTTAGGTGACATGTGGCAAAAGGTGACTTCCAGAAAACATAGCTGGTTTGGACAGGAGTGAACTGCAAACCAGCCAAACTGAGTAGTGCTCAGAAGGGAATATAAAGTCCTGTGTTGCCATCTGTCCCTGCTATAAAGAGCACAGCAACACTTAGTGCCTCAACTTGGTTGCCTGCTTAGGCCATTACCTGAGCATCTGTTTTGTTTTCCTGGATTTCTGTATTCCCACCAATGAGGGGGAGTATGGAACGCCAGAAAGTGAATCTATATAAATTAAAGGAGTAACCTTACCCGCCTATTAAGCAGGAGGGGAAGGAACTATGCTATGCTGTTATTGCTCTGTGCAATGTGCTGTTCACCCTGGCCCCCTTGACATCTCCAGTTTTCTTCTCTTTCCCTTTGTGTGCATTTATCTTGTGGCAGCACATTTTGTTTCTTTACCTGTTCCTGTGTGATAGAATAATGTCCAGTTTTGTAGCTTGAACTATGCAGTTGGTTCCATATATTTCCAAAGATTAGAGGAACGTGCTCATGGGTTTTAGATAGTGACATTTGTGATGGGCTGGGATATGTGGGTTAGAGCTGCGTGTTCAGCCCCAGTAGAGCAGGAAGCCTAGGACACCCCAGACCAGACAGCTTCAATAGGATAAAACTAGCTTTCCTGTCTTCACCAGGGTTTTTCAATGTGGTAGATAAAACAACCAAACCAAAGTTTTGGAAGTGAGCAGAAAATGTAATTTCTATAAGAAGTTCTATAATAAAACAAAAAGTTCCTGAAAATTAAACACATTTCTGGAAATTATTTAAAAAATGATATCACATTTTGTCTTCCTTTCTCTGGAAAGTGTCTGAAGTTTCTTAAGCTGCCTGATGGGATGCAGTGAAAGCCTAAGATCCTGTAGGCTGCTATGTCAGGGAAAAATGTGACTACCCTTTAAAGATGTATTTAATCCTGCCTCTCATATTACTCATATTAGACTCTTTTCTCCACAGGGTACTTGTAAGTTACACTGGTCTTAGAATACAAAAAATCCGCAAACAACCCCAAAGAAAACCAGCTGAGCTAATTTCAAAATCTTTCATTTGAGAAATAATGTGTGAAGATTTAAAGGCTGTCTGATTGTATCAGACAGGGGAGGGAAGCTACATTTCCCCAGCATTAGATACTTAAGATAGGCATTGATGATGTCCTAGGCAGCCCAGCCATTCAATCTTGTGGCCTCAGGCTGCCTGGGCTTCCTCTGTGGGTACCAGAGAGTGAGACTCCTGGACAAGGCAACTGAATACACCTGAGTTAAGAGAGTCCTGATCAGTTAGCAAAGGAACCTCTCCCTCTCTGCTGAATATCGTGAGAATTGCTTGCTTGGGAGGTACCTAAAATTAGGTGATGCCCATTATCTTTTCTATTTGAATTTTTAAACAACTAAGAAATTGTATCAAGTCTTCTCTGAAATATCGTGGAGACACTTACTTTCAGTTGGCTTCATTTCCCAGGAGGATAGTTTTATTTCATTCATTCTCCTAAATTGTCTACCTAGTTTTTACATCCTATTCCTTGCACCATTATGATCATCAGAACAACACTTCATGATTTGGCCTTATCATAGGCAAATCGAAACTGAGGTACAGTGGCAAATAATGCGTACTAAATTTAAACATCAAGGCAAATTGTTATTTACATACAAGACAGCTTTATTGTTATGATCATTTATTTATTGCACTTCTAGTGTACTGGGAGCTTTGCAACACATATTGCTAGGTGTGCTCTCTGCCCTTTGAATACTGATATTTTGGAATTCTCCTGAGAATGAAAGGCTGGTTGATCTACTCTTGAAGCTTGACAGATGATATTCTTATTTATCTTTTTAAAATGAGGAAAAAAAAATGTAATCACCATTCTTTCTGAGCATCTGGAAAAATGTGTATAGCAGACATGAGCAGTTGCAACTCCTTTCCTCTGTTAATCACACTGGATGGGAATATTTACAGGTTTTATGATCTGATTGCCACCTTCACGCAATGTAACTCACCACCACAGTTAGGGATAAATACTGCAGGGAAGGTACTCTGAAGGGTGAAGTATACATTCTTCTTCAAGGTGGTGCATTTATCTGTTTAATAAACCTGGTTCACAGCTCCCAACAGCTATAGCCAGTCATTAATAATGTAATCTGTGTCAGTCCATAGGGCCTGGTAGCAGAGCAATTAGGACACCTGGCTGCAAAACCAGAGTCATGAGCACAGGCCACGCTCCATGTGTGTGCTGACAGTGGTTCCCAAGGGATCGTGCTTTAAATGAAGGCTTAGTCATTCAGGCAGGCAAGTGGAAGGTGGGCAGGAGTGATGCCAACAGGCTCACGCCTGTCCTTGCTGTTTTTTGCAGAAGTGGGCGTGCTTTTAACTGTATTTACCCAGGTCTCATCCCAAGACTCGGGGCAGGGTGGATGTGTTGTAGATGTATGTGACTGCCCTCTTATGCACAGAGTCAGTGGTGATGGGGAATGTATTCTCAGTGCCCCCCAGCAAGATGCATGGTATGCTTCAAATTTAAAAAGCCTCTGCGCATCAAACGGTGGCAGCCTTAGCTTTCACGGCAGTAAGATGTAAAAGCAGTATGTGCTGTTGCTCTGCCATTCTGGAAGGGGAACAAGCACGCCAAATCACACAACTGATACACATTTATTATAACACAGTGGTTATAATTTGGAGGAACACCAGCCAAAAGCTAACCACAATTCTTAATGTTCTCCAGGATATTCTGTTGGGCCCCACTGGAAGCAAGGGCATCCAGTCAACAAATAATGTCTTTACTATGTTTTGCTGCATAGACTCAAAGCTTTGTCTTGCTGAAGGTGGCCACTTGGTGCCCTCTCATTCAGATGTACAGGCTGTCCTTGAAGCATGTTATGAAAGCGATATGGAATAGGAAAATGGTATTATTTGCAAGCAAACTGAATAACAGTATAAAATTTGGCAGGGTAGCACTGTGCAGTCAATTGAAACCAAGACATAATAACTTCTATGTTAAGGGAGAGAGAGTATGTATTCTTAGCTGGCAGTAAACTTCACTGCCTATATTTTTAGGCTGCTATATTTTCAGTCTCTTTTTAAAAAAGTATTGTCAAGCCCCAGCTCCATTAGACTGTTTGTGAGCTCTTGTCAGTCTCTTGGAGTCTCTTGGAACTCTGGTGTCTGTGCTGGATCAGGCCTTGATCACCACTCCTTGTGATCAACAGCTGCTGCTTTTCTCTGTACCTGTGCACTGCCACCTAAGGTGCCCATCGGTCAAGGGCAGTTATATGCTATAGCTCCCAGTCTGGTGAATTACTGATGCTAAAGAGGGGAGATCCTGCTGCCCTGCTCTCCTCTGCTCTGTTCCTGCCTCTTCAGTCTGCATAGTCCTGGCAGTCCTCTCCACTGTCTCTAGGACTTATCTAACTGTAGAGTGACCTGACTTAACTTGGCAGCACTAAAATAACCCCCAGAGAAAACCAAAATATAGCTTTTTGCTGCTTAGTATGTTGAATTGGCTTTATTGTACAGAGAGACCATCAGAAGTTACACAAGAGAGGAGCTGAGGCTGTGTGGTTGGGAATGGGGGTACAGGAAAGGAAAAGGGAGAAGGAAAGTGGAGAAGCAGGACCATTGCATCCTGAGCCAACCAGCTGTTAAATCTTCTCTGCTACACATCTGGCTATATTCATAGCATCTCAGCACTTCTCTTTATCTCTCACCAGGCTACTTTATACCATGCAGTGGAGTAATGGTGATCTGCTATTGCCGTTTTACAGGAGAAGGAACAGAGACAATCAGTGGGTCTCCCAGAGCTATGCAGATTAGCTGAGGCAAGACAAGGAATTGGAGTCAGGTGTCACAAACCAGAGGTGAGTGTCTGAACCACTGGCCATTCCTCCTTACCAGAAGGTGCAACTAATCTTTCTTCCTCCCTCTTTATTCCTGCTCTTATGTGGTAACTCTACTTCTGCTTATGAGCCTACAGGGATATTTTAATACTGCACTGCAGTATCCATCTTCTGTCCTTTTATCCATGAACTATTGCAAATAATCTTCTAGTTAGGGAGTAAAATGGAAGTTGCTGCCCTGCTGTAGTCTGACTAGTTAGCTGCCAGAGTCTTCTAATTCCTGAGCTAAATGTGCTAGCATTTGGATTTCAAAGTGTGAAATCATGTTCAGCCTATTCATATCCAGAGTGCTTCTAATTGGAGTTTTTATTAAATTTTTCTTTGTAGTCAGATTTGGTGACGTGAAAATGTATTATGCCTTTTGAAAGCATCAAGCTAACATGCATCAGAGATTAGCTTGTTTCTAAATAATAATCACGTTACACTTAAAAGTCACTGTGCAGACTGTACATGACACTTAGGGACGTTTAAAAGCAGTGTAATCAGCTTTCAGTCTGGTCTTCCACTTTGCGTGCATTTCGAGTAAGTCAGACAGAAATATTCTATTGCAGGTCTTGCTGAGATCTCTTTAACTACCCACTTGTAAAATCTTTTAGTAGCATGGTAAAAAGAGAAAACAGCTCATACAGCATCTTGAAAATAAAGTAATGCACTGAAGGTAAAAGCTTCTGAATGATGACATATTAATTGCATTTCATATTAGTCCCAAATAATTTTTTTTTTATTGGCTGCATTTCGCTCGGTGAACGGAACCTCTTCCACTTGTGGAGCTTGTGCAAACAGACTGCACTTCCCTTGCCCATATTCCGTGAGTGTGTTTGCAGTATGGAATACTTGGTATCCACAATACAAGCTGTGCTATTTAGCTGTGATTAGTTACTTAAGTCATTTGTTATTATTTCCATTACCTAACTGGGGGTGAATAATTTATAATTAGCAGGGTGAGTTTGGCTTTCTGAATAAGGCAGTAATTTGTGGGATGGGATTTAGCAGGGAAGTAGAATTAGGACGTTTTCCCTTTTCTTAATTATACAGGTCTTGTCCATAGAATCAATCCTAGAAAATTAAGTTACTCTTAGTACTTTAGGAAGGGAACATACTAATTTTAAATACTGCATTCTATTTAAAATTAACTCAACCGTGCTCTTGAGAGTAACTGAGAAATACTGTCAGTACAGAGTTTGGTTTACGTCAGTCCGTATATGGCATGTGTATTGTGTCTATTAAGTACTTAGATATCTTTGATCTGTGGGCTGTGGCTCTCCTAGTCACCCTTCAATTTGAACCTGTAGTCAGTGATATAGCTGTAGGCAGAGGCTAAAGGTTTGGTACAGGGTTCTACGTAAAGCCACTCCTTGCTGTTAAGGCAGCTTTTCTGTACCACTTCTGTCGTACATGTGCTGAAATGAATTAGGAGTTTTGACAGTTAGGAGCCAGGAGCTTATTCCTACTTCCACATTTGGTAGGACTGGAAGTCTTTATAGGGATACATTTAATGTTTAATTCAGGGTAATAATGAAAGTCAGGACTAGTTGGAGACCTCAGCTTCTGCTGAATCTCTATGTGAATATTATACTCTGATTAGGAGTATAACCCTTAAATGTGGGCAGATCAGTGTCAATTGTGTAGCTTTAAAAATAAACTCAAGCTTCAGTATTGGGTTGATTTTAGTAAGCAACTCAAGTTTTAATTCAATCTGTATTTGGCTTTCAAATTGCGTTTTGAACTCTGGCCAGTAGAAATGAGAGACTGAGATTGGACTCAAGAGTCACAGGGCAGTGCATCTAGCCTTTCACTGGTCGGTGATGAGCGTGAGGGTTTGAGTAGCACTTGCAGGGCAGTCTTGACCTCTGATGGGCTTGTACAGAAATGGTAAGTTAAATGTCAGGATGAATTATCTTCAGGGGGTGCTTGTTGCTCTTCATGGACTACACAGAAAGACTAGTGTGATCTGACTTCCAACTTGGATGCCTGCATTAAATACCTACTGCTAGCTGGGATGAATCAGGTCTTTTTTGCGTGTTGGCAGTAGCACTAACGAGGATCAATGCCCTGGATTTACAGCACATCAGTAGCAATCTAATACTACTCTGGAATTTACTTAGATTATTTTGATTAGTGGTTGCTCTCCTTGTCAGTTATTTTGAATAACATTTTGAATCCTTTTGACAAATATGGAAATACTGTGAAAATAGGAAAGCTGGAGCCAAAGTAGATGAGTTCATACCAGCTTTGTTCAGGCTTGATCCAATTCTGAAGCAAGTGCCTTTCCACAAAATGTTAGGTGAAGACACCCCAGGTTCTGTAGCTCAGCCAGTCTGGCTATTTCAGTTGGAAATTTTATATCTTCTGTTCAGGCCAACTTTATGCTTGCTTCATCTTTCTAAAACAGGTGTACAGATTCACCTGGTTCCTATACATTTGGTAGAGTTTTCCCAATAAGTTCAGTGGGTGTGAAAATAATCAATAAGCACTATCTCTCATGCCTTTCATCTTTCATCTGCAAACTCTCTGTGGTCAGCCGCCTCCCCCGTGTACAGAAGAGGAAATTGTAGTTGTGAAGGGGCTTGAACAGGAATTGAATCTTGCTTCTCTGAGGGTTGGGCTTGGCACAGAACTCATTAATCAGCAGCTCTGGCTCAGGCAGGCATTTTCCTTGCTCTTTCCTCCTCCTTTCCCTTCCTCCTCTTGGCTGCTTGTCATTGTCTGGCTCTCCCTCGACCATGCTAGCACATTTGTGAGTAGGACCGCAGAATAAGTTGGACTGGGGAACCATTCCAGCTAAAAAAATGATTATTATATTGGAGGCACAGATTATATTTCAGCTGAATCACTTCCTTAGGAGACTACATAAATGTTTGTGCTGGGAGGGCACTGTGAGAACCAGGATTGGAGGTGAAGTAGGAATGGCTTCAGCTCACAAAAGTGTCATGGCTGCCAAAGCCTCAGACCCAGGAAGGGGCTCAGAATGCATGGGCAAACCTGATCAAGTGACCTGATACATTATTGGTGATGGACTTGCTTTGAGCAGGGGATTGGACTAGGTGATCTCCAGAGGTCCCTTCCAACCTCAATTATTACTGGCATGCCCTTACACACGAGGGTGATATGTAAGGGCATGCCAGTAGCTGTTGCTGCCCAGAAACAGGGCCTGCAGGTCCCTGGTGGCAACTAGTAGGAGTGTGGAAGGCAGGAAGAGAAGCACTACAGTAGGATGGTCTGGGAGAGGGATGCTCCCAAATCATCTTGTGACAGCTCTGCCTGCATTTTCTTGCATGCCTGCAAGCATTGCATATGACACAGGGAGAGGCACGTAAGTGCATTCCTTACAAGCTGACAGCAAGTTATCTGCAGCAAGTGAGGGATATTTTAGAGAAACTGTACTTCAGAGAAGTATAGTGGAGGGTCAAGACTTCTTAGGCAGCTCAGGGACATAGTCTCAAGGGGAATTCCCTGGGGGCAGACCTGATCCCAGCCAAGATCTCAAGCCAGATGGCCCTTTTCTCCGTGCCATCACAGCTGTTCATATCGCCAGGTGAGAGACCGGACTGGGAGACTGATGCCACTGAAATATAATGTGTTCTTTATTATGTCCATGGTTAGGTTGACACAGCAACCCTGGCTCAGAGCTGCTTTTTAAAGGCTCAGCATAGTCTACTGCATGGTGTCTTAGATTTCTGTTTACGTCTTGTCAAGCAGCTCTTGCTAGTGACACAAGTCTTTACACATTTCCCTGACTACCCTTTGGCCAGTCCTCAGAGATCCTATGCAATGACCAGCCCGTCTCCTTTGAGTGTGGTGAGACAGGCTGTAGTCACAGCACCTTTACTTGTTCCCAGTGACTTCACTGGCGAGACAAGTCAATCTTGAAGGAGGGCTTGCTCTTTTAAAGGAAGCCAATGAGCCTTTGCACAGTTGGTGTGATACGTATTGGTTATTTGAACTAGAGAGGGCAAAATCCCTTGGGCCTGTTGCCCAGGCTTTATGAGTTTATTTGGGGATGGCTGACAGCTTGCTGTCCCCAGCTCTGTGCCTCACCCTGGACGTAAAAGGTGCCTCTGAGTCAGCTGCTGCATCACCTCGGTTTACATCATGGTTATGGTCTGGGGTATAATAGGGCTGATTCATGTTGATTCATCGGCAGCTCAAATGTCCATACAGCCTATGCTAGGCAGAAGGCTAAGGCATTATTTTTCTCCTTTCGTCCTATCTGTCTCAGGCATTCCTACTCTCCACCACAGCCCTTAGCCAAGCTTGAATATGGGGAGATTCACTGTTCTGCAGAGTTTCTGCTAGAAATTCTTCCTTCTCCTCCCCAGCACCCTTCTTTCAAGGGGTCTTCTTGCGTCTTCGCGTCAGCTACAGAAACATAGCGTCTGATGGGTCCTCACTGTGCTGCCAACCTGTGCCTGTCTGCAGGGTGCTGTCCCCTTCAGTTCCTCATGGCCCATTGAGGCAAATACTTGAGAATTTTCCTTCCCTTGCCTTACTTTTCCCCTTGCTCAACGGGGTCCTAACCTGTTCTTGTCCCTTTTAACCACGCATGCAGAACTGGAGAATGCTATGACACAACAACATTAAAAACTTTGCAAAATGTTCCTGCATTTTCTACACAGCAGCTGTGGACAAAGCTCACAAAATGCTGTGTTATTATGTACCACAGGGGAAAATACTGCCTGTTACACACTGTCTGCTTCCTTGCTACCGAGAAAGCTCCTTTCTGACCCGCTGGTGTTCTCCTCAGAGTGCAGATACCCTAAGTGGTTCTCGGCCTCAACCCACCACTTTCCTCCTTCACCCTACAATCAACCTTTCATTCCCATCCTCGCTTTCCCGCTCTGCCTCTGTGGCTGCGTGCCAGGCAGCTGGTTGAACCCTATCACTGAAATGATCAAAGCTGAAGGGAACACTATTTCTGAGGGTTATTTGTACTCCTGATGGCTGCAGCGATATAGTCAGCAGTACTCTGCCTGTTAGCAGGCACAGAAAGCGGTTCTGGCTGGACAGGAATATCTCTGGTGGCTTTGCCTTGCAGAAAACAAAGTTTTGTGGAACTACTCCTGCCTGGGAGGGGTCTGTCAAAGGGGTTTCAGTGTAATGAGACTGGGGGATCCTGAAGATCAGCTCAGTGAAGCCTTAAGGAGGTGGTGGGGCAGGGTAAGAAGAATGAGAAGAAAGATGGAAATGAATGTATGAAAATTCAGTAGGTCCAGACAAGGCTGGGAGTGCTGTCAGAATGGAGATGGGGTTAGAGGAAGCTTTACTGGGCGGAGAGACGGATGACCATCAAATCGAGGAGAGGGGTGTTTAAGGCAGGTGTCATATCTTTTACTAGGCAGATATAGCTAGAAAAAGCTCCGACATACTTCTAAGCACACTGACTTTTCAGTGACATAAAGACGGGCTTGTGTACCTGAAAATCTCTCTTTGTCTCCCAAATACTCAATTTAATAAAAACTGGGACCTGTCTTTACAAATATTGCCATGGTTATGTCCTGAGACCGTCACAGCTCCAACAGCCACACTTAAGCCAGAAGTAAAGACAGAATGAAACTGGGGAAACTGGCAGTTGAATTGGAGGAAAAAATCAAAGGCAGTTCTTCTTGCTGGCTTTCCCAAGGATATGTTAAAAACAGGTCTCTGACTTCCTTATGCAGTCTCTGCCCAGCAGTAGATTTTACATTCTCTAGGGTTCCTGGAGTTCAAACCCATTTAATGTCTAAAAATGCTCGCCTGTTTGTTACATAGCTGAATCCCACTTGGCTTTCTCCAAAATTAGCAGAGCTACCCAAATAGTAGAGATGACCAGGATCATTCCCTTCCTGTTATCTTTGTGCAAGATTTCCTCTGATCTTTACTGGATAAACTGCCTCAAGCTAAATGTGTCCATCAATATATGTGTCAGAGCTCTGTCCCCAGGCTTGTCACAGCACAGATGCTGCGTGAAGGAAGTCCCCTTGCATGTGATAACATATGGCTTTTGTGTTTCTAGTATAGTGAAGGGTAAGTGTTGGTATATGATTTCAGGGAAGACTGCCGATTTGCAATCTACTCAGGAAATTGTAATGTTCGCTTAGACTCTATCCTTAGTCTGAATACATTAAGCCCACTGGCGAAAAGATAGCCACAATTTAAGTTAATTGTACAGTTGCTGGAAACAATAAGAGAAGAGTTCTCTTTGTAGTCAGTCCTCCCACTCATGGGATCAGCTAGTTTCATATCCCTGCTATCTCACACCACAAAGCAGCGGGGGGAAAACAGTAATTCTTGGCTCTTTTTTTGAAGTGGAGGAGGCAAGGGAAGGACATTTTTGTATTCTGCACAGCTTTATTTAGCATCAAGTTTGCATTTAACTGCAATTTTCAAGTGTCCCACAAAAGATTATCACACGTATCCTGAGAAATATTGGCAGCGGAACTGCCACTTTATTGCAAAGAAAGAAAATGGGACAAGGAGTGAAATTGAGGGAAGTAGTGTCAGGACTTTCTGGGTCTAGTTTTAGGCTTGGTTTATTATAAACAGTTAAATGGTGAGGTGAGCCGTTTTCAAAAGGCTTTTTGATAAAATGCGATCCAACGGTAATGCTTCCAGACTTTCTCCTCCCACTTACAATATAGGGCTGTGGAATAGGTAACCAGGCACTACTCTGTCTCATCACTCCTCAAATCTGGAGAAAGTGAGAGAAGGAAAAATAGGCTGTTTGCCTCTGAAGTCCTAGCAGTTGACTCCAAAGGATCCTTGAGCATGTCGTTGATAGGAGAAAGCTCTATTTTGGGCGTAAGGGCACTGCCTTGGAGATGATGGATTTGGCCTCAAATGGTGGCAAGAACTAGGTATTGCTGTGCAAAATACTTTTTCCTGGGCATTCAGAAGGAACCTGCAGTAGCTCTGTGTCTGTTTACTCCCCAAAACAGGGGTTTCTGTGTGCTTTCTGAGGATGAATGTTGGTGAAAGCAAATGCCAAACCATGGCACCACAGTGAGGCCAGCAGAGCTGCTGTCAGTCATTCCTGTCCTTACAGAAACCTCCTTTCAATTGCAGCACAAGTATTTGTATGACCTTGTGGGAACTATATTGGAAAAAGTGCATTTGTTTTTTTTTCCCAGGGGCTTTTTTTCAGCTGGATTGGTTCTCTGATCTGGTTCACCATGTAGCCACACAAATATTTATGATGGCACAGTACAACAGATTATCTGGGAGATGATATGGGAGTGGGAGAAAGTGCGGACTGCTTTATTGGCATTTGTGTTCACTTAAAAGAATACCAAACTGTAGCTTAAAGAAGAAAGGAATAGCAGTGGGATGACACCTCTGAGAAGGGAGTTGAGGCATGTGCATTATTCCCCAGAAATGAAAATACAGCTTCAAATGGTGCAATTACAGGGAAGATCAGCTAGCACAGCCATTTCCAAATGATGCAATCTGCAGGCAGGGAGATTTTCAGTATTTTGGTTGCTCTGAAACTACACTTTGAGGGAGCTGGGAAGTGAAAGATGCAGATGGTGGATCCAAACAGCTGCAAAAGCAATGGATGTGCATGTGAATGACCCTCCACCACCACGTGATCTGCAAGATCTGAAGTGAAATCCTGTGTGGGATTGTTTTGGATAAATACGCTGGTCTCTGTGTGTTTGTGTGTGTGCATGGTATGGGCTGGGATTCTGTGAGGGGTTCTTATGTGGTTTTCTTCTCTTGAAGATGCTTGCTGTGTGTTTCTTTTGGAAATGGTTGTCACCAGAAGGAGAATATAATGCACAGATTTATTTACCACTATTTTCTTACTAAGCTGTGCTACTTGCATCAGCCTTCTGGGCCCTGCACACTGCAGTGGCACAATAGCCTGGCCAAGTCCTCACAGAAAGATGACGTGGGGCTCCCTGTCTCATGTTGCCAGTGTTCACCCTGACTTCTGTCACTTGGCACTTGGGCTTGCCTGGCCTTGGGACAAGGGCCTTTTCTGTACCTGCCCATATCCCCCAAAACGGATTTTGCTGTGCCTTTAATGGCCTCTGGCATTTGCTTTAATGTGTCTGGGTTTTATGCCAAAACATCCTAGTTCCAATGCATCCAGGTGGAGAGGAGAGAAATTGAATAACTGTTGTTTTCTATTTCGTGAGGCTCTACTGCATTTTGTAAAACCCTTCAGAGATAATTCCCAGTCCAGAAGGGAGCTCACAACATGCTTCACCATTGTTGGCTGATGCACTCGCCAAGTCTGTTCAGACCCTTACAGCTACACGGATGCTGAAAAGCTTTCCTGGACAGAGGTCCAAAAATCACAGAATCATGGAATCAATGCTGGGCTGTGTCTCTGCTGCAGTCTCAAGCACCAGTTTGTATCATCTGCTTTTCTTCTTCAGGACCCAAGTTATAACTTAGACATACCCGAGCTGATTTTGAATGTGTTAGCTCAGCTGCCTATAGCAGTCTAGCTAGGGGAGCAAGGAGTTCACCAAAAATTTCCTGTCAGAGAATCAAGGTAAATTTTAAAAAAATGAAAAAATTGAGGTAAATCAGTGCTGAGCTCCACGGTGCTGCAAGTTTATGGCTGTCCCTGCCCCAAAAGACCAAATTTTGGGTCTTTTCACATGGTACAGTATTTTTGGGGATGTCATATCATTATATTGTGAGGGACTGGGCTTCTTGCATACTACTGAGAGAAGTATCCCGTTTACACCTGCCTTTTAAAAAATTTTCTACCCCACTGGTGTATATACTTTCATAGTTGTACATGAGGTAAGATAAAAACTTTTCTGGTCTGTAGTCAATGTTGCGGGAGGATGGACTATGTGCAAGTACTTTGATTCTAGACTAAATGCCAAGTCTGATTTATCATGGCACTTCTTGTATTAGTGTTCCCAGGGACACATGAACCAGTTCCTTTCAGAAATGTTTTTTAATGAATGAAGTTCTGAATATCCAAGTGACTCTTCATTATTCACTGGTACTTCTTTTCAGTAGATGCAGTTTCAGTCAGTCAAAATCTCCCTAGCTTTTAAGTGAATGATGTTATTATACCTCCACTTCTTCAGAGGCTCTCAGGATCTGTGGTGAGATCAAAGATGTCAACCACCCTGTGATCTTTATTAAAAGGGAAAGACAACAGGGAGAGGGCTGGCTTAGGCAGTGAATACATCTTTTAAAAATCTTTGTCTCTTCAGACCATAATAACAGAGCAATCATTCTTGATTGGATGCAGGATAAGAAGCAGAACGGTGCTGGAATCAGACAATTTGGTAGTTCCCTTCTTTTGTGCATGGGGAAGGTCCTTTCTGGAGCATTACAAATTCTTTGTTGCCCCTGCATTTAACAAGATTGTAGGAAACCTGATGGGAAGGAATGACCTTGGGAATAGGTTTACAGTTCCAACTACTTCAAATTTGACAGGATTACTGGGCTTTTAAAGCTATGAGTGAAAAGCAAGCAAAAATTTTATCTTCATCAATTCCAGGAGCAGAAGGACCAAGATCTTTTTTTCTTAGTAATCCTGCACCTCTGCATGACAGTGTCAGGGCTCTGAGGGCACCCCCAGCCCTGACTGACCCTTTCCAATGCCCTCCTGGGGCTCTCCCCACCCTGCCTACAGCACAGGACCCCATTTCAACCCGCCTGGGGCTGTTGATCCCTGCCCCAGTGATGCTGCAGCAGGGACAGTCTCCAGCTCTCCACAACCCTGACTGGCCATGGACCCCCTCAGCTGGGCCCACACATGGGTCCGTGTCCCCAGCCCCAGGGCGGTGCCCAATGCGCAGGGCTGGGTCTGCCTCGGTTGCCCTGGTGCCCCCCCTACCAGCCCAGTTCTGGGCTCTGCCCTGCCACCTCCCATGGGGAGCCCCCAGCATCCCGGCCCCAGGGAGCCCCTGGCCCTTGTGGGGTGCTGACAGTTGGGTTGCTTTTGCTGGAGTTCCACCAGCGCCTTTCTGAGGGCTTTTTCCTCGTGCTTTCTCAGATCCATGAATACGTCTGAGCTGACTAAAAATATTCTTATCTATTATTCAGTAATCTCTTCATCTTTCACCTTGCTGCTGGGTTGCTTTGTAAAACTTTAACAATATGCTTATTTGATTGAAGTGGAGATAAGGAGTCAGCTCATATGTGTAGATTTTTTCTTGAGAACGGTTTGTGAAACCCGTGAGTATTTGGTCAGTCTGCTTGTCTCAGAACCTATAGACACTACTGTAAGAAAAGGGTGCTTGTTTGTTTCCACAGACATTTTGAGTGTGTAACATAAGACAAACATGTTCTTTAACCTTTATTTAAAAATATCTATTGCAAAAGCACTGAGCTTGACTCTAATACCCAGGAATAGTGAACGAGCTGTTCACTAATGTGAAGCAATGCTTGAAACAGAGTGTTTTTATGGCTGTATTTTTTTTCATTTGAATGTTTCTTTTTCAGTAGTGTCAGAATGTTTAGTAAATGCATTTGACAATATTCCCTTAAAGAGTTTAAGACAGCCATTTGTTTGAGGCTGGAAGAGGAAGGGGGGAGTTACCTAATGTGAGAAGAAAGAGCAGACCACAACAACCCCCCGCCCCTTTTATCCTGTTTTGGATATTATGACACTGTTCTGGTTTTAGAAATACCTTATTTCCTTTTTTTTTTTGGTCCTGAAAAAGAGGGAATGCATTTTTCAAGGTGATTGTAAGTAGGAACTGTTAGTCTCTAGGCTGTGCAACCTGTGTGTGCACTGCGCACAGGCAGTGTGAGAATGTGTGGCTTATGAAGATACTTGTTCAGGAGTGATAAGGGAAGCCTAACTCTAATCCAGGGCACGATAGCATGTGTGCTCTCAAATGTGAGTCCTACCTATGGCAGGAAATTTCACTGCGAAGTATCTATCTGAGTGGTTGCTCTGGTATAATTTTGCCATGGAGGTGGTAGGTGCGATAGCAGTGGCTTCTCCATGTTTGCTGAAGAATCTCTTACTTGAGATATCTCTCCAGGTTTCCTGTGTAAGCAGAACTGAAAAGTAAACCATCTATTTTCTCAGTACTTCCCTGAATCACTGAAGGAAGGGAAGGTTAAAAGCATTTTAAAAAATGTCTTGTTAATTAAAAGTTAATTTAAAATATCATATTAAGCTTCTTTGTCCTTAACTATACTGAGAAAATATACTGATTTAGCAAGTAACTTGCACAAAACATAGTTGTGTTTAATAACATGGTAGTTTTTCACAAATTCCTGCCCATGCTCAATCCAAGGACAAAATGAAGTTTAACATTGGGATAGTTAGAAAGCATTTTGCCTCATACATTTTAACACTGCATTTTCCCTGTATAGTGTCAAGTTTAGTTATTCTAATTTTATCTTCAGTAATGGGTTCCTAATTTTATTGTTGTGCCTGTTGTTCCCTCAGGGTATTTGGAAATGAGATTCAGTATTTAAAAAAAACCTTAGCTGTAACACACTTTTAATAATGAAATCAATGAAAAAAGTATTTCTAACTAAAAATCCTGAATACTTTTACACGGATACATAAAGAGTTGCTACTCAGTGCTGAGTTGTCCGTCTCTGTTGCATTTAACTGCTTATTTGTCCCAGGGATATTCTGCGCAGATCTGGAAATCTCCATTCAGAAAAGCTAGTGGATGACATGTTTTCTACCAAAGCATTTGTCAAATGTGGTAGAGTCCGCAGGAAACCTTTTGAAACACAAGAGGACTGTGTAGCCAGTGCAGCATTATGGCATTACAACCAAGAAGCTGTTTTAGCTTTGGAGTAACAGCAGGCATTTCTTCTGAGATAGAAATAGGTGCAATTTTCCCTTGACTTATGTGGAAGGAGGCACGTACATGGCTAGGTAGGACTCTGGGGGGTTTCCAGCAGTTGCTCTTCTTCACCTGTGTAAAAGGTGATCAGTGTCTTGCTCTGTGTGCATTCCCAGGAGATAGGCTTTTCTCCTGGGGAAGCTTCTCCGTGTCTCATCACTGACTGCAGCTTGTCTGCTCTGCCCCGCACCTCCCCAGCATTATGATCTCAACCATTCGGGTCATCTGGAGGTGAAAGTAAAGCCTGGGAGCAAGTGCTTTGGGATGGCCAGGTGCTCACTTCCCCTGGTGCCCATAGCATCAGCAGAAAAGAATCAACTATGGTGTCAGTGGGGCCCACACTTGCAGACTTCTTGATTTACATGTCTGTAGATTACTCAAATAGAATAATGTTTTTTAAAAAAGGATTGTCTTGCTGGGTCTTGTTTGCCAAATATCAGCCTGGAGCAAGTTTTTACAGCTGAGATACAATGAGCATAGCTGAGATACAGCTGATAGCAATGTTTATGATAGAAATCCTGCCAGCTATATAGTGCCAGCAACACACTGGCCTCTTACTCACTGGAAGACTTTGTTGTCAAAATGACTCCTTCTTTTGCAAATGGGAGCATGTTTGGGGAATATTACTTGGTGCTTCTAAGAGCAAAGGCTCCACACTGGTTAGTGGCTAGCCAAGCCCACAGGCACTGTGTGCCAATGTCCCCATGCAGCTTTGCCAGTAACAATAAGGGCTGGTGCTTACGCAGCACTTTTCATCTTCAGACTGGTTCGCAGGGGGGTGGGACACTTCCCCCCCCCCCTCCCCGCCCTCCAAGCTGTGGTTGCTGCCGGCCGCAGAGCTGTGATGGCAGCTCTCCTGCAGCTTAGGGCTGGAAGGGTCGTGGCGGTCCGTGGGACACATGCTGCCCGTCGCTCCCACACATTGCTTGAAGGAAAAGAGCCTGTGCCCTAAGACAGGACAGGCAGCACATCCCAGCTTGGGCACTCATCGCTTGCCAGGGCTCCCACATCGTGCCTGCCTGCAAATAGGACTCCTCTATCAGGCTACATAGACACGGCTGTCTTTATTAGGATATTTTTGCTGGGGAACACACCCGTGAAGCACCAGGGCTCTGTGGCTTCCTAAACTCTTTTGACTACTTTGTGTGTCTCTGGGGAGGATTTTGTTCCTCTTAAGGCAAAAGGTTTTTTGGTCCTGATCTCATTTCCCAGACTTGGAACACTTCTGGGTAAAGAATACAAAATATGCAAAGTTACATAGTGTTTCTACAGTGGTGTTACTAAGTACTGTTCAATGCCCTTGTGCAAAAATAGTTATGACAGGGCAAGCTCATGACAGGGGGCTTTGCCCTCGTGGAACTGCAGGATAATCTTTCTGCGGATATGCCCTTGGGATATACTCAGAAACAGCAGTCTCACTTGTTGGTATGGATGAGTGCTACCTAGAATTTGGATATAAAGGAAAATGTATTTGCTGAGCCGTTCTTGGTAACACAACAGCTCCTACAGTGATGTATTTGTTGTCATTGGCCTGGTTTGAACAGCAGGGTATGTTCAGCTCATATTCAATCATATAAAAAACCGTGAAAAATGACATTGTGATCTGAGCACCACTGAGCTTCAGCTTACATGGTACATCGCCTGCTTCCAGTTAAGCTCAATTTGAAGAAACTTATTGCCAGTTGTGTTTCATTAGTGCACAGAAAAAAGGGCTGCATTTATGTTTTCCAGAAAGTTGCTGAATCATATCACGATGCAGAATATATTCCTCAAATAGCCTCTCTCTAATGATGCAAAAAAAACCCAACCAAAGGCAAACCTGTATCAAAAGATGAAACATGTTATATGGGTTAGCTGAGGAAAAGTAACATTATCTTTTTTTAATGCCTCACGCTGCGGTGCTTGGGAATTGAAGGGCATGGAGTGTTCCATTCTCTTTTACTGCTGCTTGACCTGTGCTTAACTATTTATGTTGCAATCCTAAGACCTGCTCTTGCTCCCCGGGAGACCAACGCTAAAGTATTAGTAGACCTTAGTGCGTGATGGGAAGAGCTCTTAGTATAATTTTAATGTATAAATATTGTATGCTTTATGCAAGTTCTTAGACTTTTACAGAAATGTAAGTTAGCTGGTGCACACTCTGGTGGCCGGTCTTTCTACAAGAACTCACAGGTACAACAATGTAAAAAGTGCATCTGTATTTGCCATGTATTGCACACTATTTTTTTCATTTTTAATTGTTATTTTTAAGTTGAGAACACATATACTACTCAGTCAAGCATCTTACGGAAGTCATTGCTCCCAAACAGGTATTTTTTAGTTGCTAGTCTTTTGATCTCAAAGACTGAATCTGGGTTTGATAAGATCCAGTCTCTGTTAAACTTTTTTGGTCACAGCTCCCTATCTGTTTCAAAAAGAAAAAGAATAAGAGAAAAAAAATAATCTTGTACTTTCTTTTGTTGGACTACAATAAACATGGTAGGGAAAAGGCTCTTGGTACGTATTTGTGTCATGGTCAGCAAATGCAATTCTGATTAGGCCAAGCTTTCTGGGCTTTACAGTCCTACAAATAACTACCAGCTTTCTGGACTTACAATACAGGTATACATGGGTTAAAGATTTTTAAAAATTTTTGTGTATGCCCATGTAAATTCGAATAAACATACTGTTCAGTTCAGGCACATAGCCTCTACAGACAATAATTAACTTTTTGATATTTCTGCATATTCTGTCTTCTGAATGCAGTTTTAGTATTGGTTCTGCTTAATACCATTTCTCTTATGTTGTCTGTGACATACAGTTGTATATTATTGAGTTATTCTTTTTGTTCAACGGGAAATGCTGGGCTTTTCTAGGTGGTGCTCTATTACTTTGGATGTAGGTGCTGGAAGATGAAATTCTGCTCAATTGCTAACCAAGCGAAATCTCTATCCTGCAACATGCTGAAGTGTCAGGGCACCCCAGCGATTACAGAAGGGGGAAAACACTGAGACATTCTTGACCCTTCGTGGGTCTCAGGTGTGAACCTGAAGAAGAGGGAAGGAGGAAAAGATGGCAGATGTGGATCTGCAGCCCCCTTGTCCCTGCCCAGAGCGGTGCTGGTGCTGCTCCTCCTGTTAGCAGGGTAACCCGCTCTGGCCCTTGGGACTGCTCCCTAAGACATTTCCATCCTCTACCTCTCTCTCTGTCTCTCAGGGTCATCGCTTAAGGTTGAAAACTCCTGTCACTCAGGAAAAGAAGGCGACCTGCTCCCTCTATAGGCTTTCCTGGGGGTTGCGTTCGTGAACAGGCCATCCAGGGGATCAGAGCTGCATGCAGGGTTTGAAGGCTGACAAAAACTGAAGTGAGACATATTTTGCATTTCTTTCAGATTCAGAGGTGTTATTCATGTGTGTATATGTGTATGAATATGTGTGTGTATGCATGTGCGTGTGTGTGTATACATATATACATTCTCTAACACTGATGTAACTGATGTATATAGATTTTTTTTTTGCAGAAGTCACGCATGGGGCAATTTTTACTGTTTGGTCTTAGCCTGTTTTAAACCAATGCATGATCCTTTTGTGTGTGAACTTTCTGTTTGTTACTGGTTTATGATAACACCCTCCTGCCTGCATTCTACCCTTATTGGTGGAAGAGACACCCCCTGAGCCGACAGTTGTTCCCTGAACCCAGGCACGCTCCCTCCCCAGAGCTCGCTATCCCGACTGCTTTTCTCTCCTCTCTGTCCCAGGGTCCTGCCTCCGCAATTGCACCAACACTGCAGTTTCTGGCATTGTTCTGGTAAGAAAAGCAACCTGTATTAAGAACAACCCTGTAAATAAAAAAAGATTGGTTGTAGCTTGGATCAGCTCAGTGACCTGATTTCCAGCACAGCCCCAACAACAGTTGCAGAGCAGCATGAGTGTAAAGAAGCAGCCGGAGGCAAGGCAGGGATGGGAGACAGACGTTCCCAAGCTGGCCTTGCAGCTGAAGTCCCCCTTTGTGAAACCCCGGCTGCCAGCATACCTGTGCTGTGCCACGGGTATCAGAGGGAATTCCCCTGCAGTGCCTGAAATAACACTTTAGGGAAGAACTGACACATCAGTGAGTTATATATTAACCACTATAGATGACCTTTCAAAGAGTGGCAGGGTAACAATCTCATGGAATTACTGATAAAGAAAAATGGTATTTTTTCCATTATGCAGGGCACAGGTACTAACTCCTAGGAAAAGACTGTCCAGCTCTTTCCACTAGATTATACTATTTTCAGTGCTTCTGTACTGTCTTAAATGTGAATGAATTATTCAGATGTTTTCAATGCTAAATAAATACCCCTGGCTGTTTCTTGTGGGGAGCTGAGGGGAGGAGGCAGGAAATGTTTTAGCTAAAGTTATGCAGCCATTTCCAAGGAAGTGTCAGAAGAGCAACATACAAGTTTGCTTGAGTTAGTTACAGAAAAACATTATCTTAGCAGTCATTCAGCACTGTGCTCGCTTTTCCTTCCCGAGGTCTGACCTTGCTCTGCGTTCAGTGTTATCAGAGATCTGCTGCGATGAAGTTTATGTACTTACGTCACTTAGGACACAAATGAATTGGTTTAACTTAAGCTTAAAAGTGAAAGCCTGCCAGATATGACAATATGAGTACTATATATCACTAATGACTAATGATTTATTTGTCTTCGAATCTTCTGGTGAAATCTGAAGCATAATGGTGAAAGAAAAAATAATGGAAGTTACATAATAACACCTCACATATGGAATTGATAATGTTCTGGTTTTATATGGAATAAATTACTCTTCAATGGTTGTATACATAGATATAATGAGGATGATTTCATTTGGTGTCCAATGTGTGCTGTGCATATATTCAGGAAATTCAGGAGATTTAAACTTTTTGTCTGAAGATGAGATTTTCACAGAAGATCCTTCTTTTAGTCAATATATTCCACTATTTAATGAAAAGAAACCCTAGGCATGTTTCAATTCAATTGTTTGGTTTTCAAGTGACATTTTTTGACCTTCAAAGCCACAAAAAATATCCTTGTTTTAGACCAAAATATCATCTTTTTGATTTGCAAAAAAAATCTTAATTTTTTTTTTCAAATAACTTCTTACTTTAGTAGTAGTATATTTGTTTCAAATTGTATATTTGGAATTTTTTTTGTATGAAATTTAGGTAGCCATAAGCTTTAAGCACCTTTACATAATTAATAATATAAACTAATGTCCTTGTGATCTTCCTATCAGGAACTCAGCTAGACAGGCACCTACAGAGACTTTTTTCCACTCCATCATTACGGGAAGCATACTCTGCACTTGACAAGCTGAAATAAGACGGGATTCAGGTAACAAAAGGCTGGTAATTAATAAACACCAATCAGCACAGGAGAGTTGAGGGTAGGGCATGTTCAGAGCAGGATATTGCTCAAATGTGTTTGGGGAGGGAAGGACTGACAGGGGTGCTTATCCACCCCTTAATGCTGCTACGCTTCACGTGGACTAGGGTTGTCCTGGGATGCAGAGGCTGCATCTCCTTTCATCCCACCCAGACCTTTTCAAGAAAAGAGAGGCATGAGTAAGGGAGAAGAAGATGAATCATTTCGCTTAAATAACTGGTGCTGTGGCAGCCAAGGAGGCTGCCTGTGACAGAGGAGAAGAGAGCTGAAAGGCAAAAAAGGGGTAGCCAGGATTTGGTTGAAAGAAAGACTAAGCAAAAGCAGAGAGAGAAACACTGATACAAAGGCTTAGCCCAGGCATGAGTGATGCAGAGTTTCTATGAAACTGGTAGAATCCAGGATATAAGTATGCTTAGGACTAATGTGACGGTTATGTTTGAATGCAAGAGCATTTGTATGTATACTAGCGTTGCAGATATTGAACATCTTTAAGCTGGTGCCAGAGGTCTGTCACATACATCAATCTTGGAATTGCTGCCAGTTTTCTGAGTACAGCGTGTCCAAGTGATTATTACATGAGACTGTTGTTAGAAGCATGCAAAATGAGTTGCAAGTAAGTTATACTTTTATCTGATGTTTGGGCTCTAAGAAAAGGGGAAAGAGATGTAAGTCTTGCATGTGACAGTTTTGATAAGTCTCTTCAGAAAAAAAATTGCTTTGTACTTGTCCATAAATTAAACTTGCATTGTGATGAAAAGGCAGCAACATCCATTTCCACTTGTTGGAAATGTTTTGTATGCAGGCTTTGGCAACATCTTTTTTCCTCACAGGAAGAAGCCTATAAGAAATCCCAGCGTTACCTTTCAGATGGTTATGCCATCACGCTACTGTATTGCACCACCAGGGCGTTGCAAAGAATGAATGCCTTAATGATGTGGAGCTACCCAAACCTAAAAAGGCTTGGGAGTGGCATATTCTTTACTGTACGCATGACCTCATCTTAAAAGAAAGATTATCTTTAGCATACTTAAGATGATGGAAAGTTGGGAGGAGCTGTTATAAATTTCATTTCAGCAGCAATATGGTTCAATAAGAAAAAATACATTATTGTCATCACCCTCTTCGCCAGTTCTACCTATAACTGTTCTTTTTTTTATTCCAGAAGAGGCAATCACCACAAAAATCAGGATGAACAAATTTGATGTGCCAGGGCAACATCAAAAAGTGGTGTGCAGAGCAGCTGGTGTTGCTATTTGGGCTACTCAGCAGGGCCATGAAGATGGTGCTCTGGGCTGGATGCAGGGGCCTGTGACTGCAGGGCAGAGGAGGGAGCTGCCAGGAACTGCCAGCAGCCGCTCTGGTGTCAGACTTATGCAAAGTATGACTAGAACAATGTCACTGCTGAATACAAAATTCCCCCATTTCTTTCTTGCTTTAATGAGAAGAGCACTACAGATGTGTGGATAGGGACAAAAGTAGCCAGTATTTCCTCTCCTCTCTCTCTCCATGCTAATCAGCTGTGCTCATGGGACGCTGGCTAATCCCCCTGGCTTCTGAACGGAGAAAAGAAGATGCTTCTCTTTCAAGTAACTAATGAATCACCCCTTTTAGTACATAGCATGCATGACTGCATTGTTAAAAGCAGTCTTAATCACTCACCGAGAAAAATTATATCGATCATTTCTCCCTTTTAGTTGTTAACTGGAAGCCTCTGGAGTTGTGACTCATAGCCTGTGTGCTATGGCAAGCCCAGAAAGACTTCAGTAGATTTTTAGGTAGTTATAGGACCCCCCTGCATCTTATTTCTCGCATCTTCCTACTATGGCTATAATTTGGGAAAAATGTTAAATTTCTTGGTTTCATACCTTTTTAGGAATCACTGTTCTGCAGATGGATTTAGCCTGAACTTTACATCAGAGTTCAAAAAAGAGAAGCATTTTTGGTAGGCAACTGACTTCTAGCAGGGAATAGTGCAAAACTACTGGGCTGGAGGAAACCCACCCTCCATTTTGCCTTTAGCTCTGTAGCGGTGTTGGACAAGCTGTACATACAGTAGTTCATCCTGGTTTACAAGGGTAGGACTGTGTGTCAACAGGACAGTGAAATAAGGAAAAAGAAGTAATAAGAGTAAATTTGAAGGTTTTTGACAGCTTCCTGGAAAGAGGGTGAATTGGTCTGAGGTGAGAAATAAATTCTGTTGTTGACTAGGAATTGCCGAAGGCAGAGCAAAGTGAATAGACAAAAAGTTTTCAATGTGACATGGGAAAAAATATATCTGTGGTTGTTTAAATGTAGACAGATATACTGGTAGATGTACTTGTGTATTAATTCCATAAAAAAATACTAGACTGAAAGATTGTTACCAACACTGAATGGTCAAGTTTTCAAGTGGTGGAGAATGCCAAAGTTAAGAGAGCCTATACCCCCTTAAATCAGTACTTTTGTCAATGTATGTTTATTATATGAGTATAATATGGTTGAATTTTGTTAATACATCCAACTTTTTTAATTAGGTCTTAAGTTGTTAATTTCTCCACAAATGCAAAAGAAGCTACAGCGCCTCCATGGAGAAGGATGTGTAAGGACAGTTCTATTAGTGAGTGACTGAAGCATGTTTGTTGTTACCAATGCTTTCTGTTATTTCCCCTAAATAGCCCTTCTTGTTCACTTTGTGTGGAGACCTTCCCCACGTGCTCCTCCAGGTCTGACACTACATGAGGTTGCTGGTCAGCAGGTCCTCTGCTGTCCCACCACAGCCTTCCTTAGCTGCTGGAAAATGGATTTAACTTCTGCTGTGAGCAGACACTTAGGAGGCAGGGGAAAGAGGGGAAAAAAGGCACACTGAAAAAAACGATTGCTTGTGTAACGATTGTGTAGCAATGCTAAAAAACGCATGCATTACAAGACTTTATCATGTTTAAATGTAGCTGGGAGAAAAGGTGATGTAAAACAACGCTGATCTGCTGAGAGGTCAGGGCGGAGAGAAGAAAACTGTTTGCCAGGAGATGCCTGCCTACTGAGAATGTGATGTGTCCTCGCCTATGCTGTCTGCTAAGTTGAGGTTGGTGATATGACATCTCAGTGATTTGTTGGGTGCTGTTCAACCACCACAGCTTTTTGTAACAGAAGGCGTAATATCCTCAGTCACCTGAGGTCCACAGCAAACAGGTCTCTTCAAAGAGACCGAGTTCATCCACAGTGGCTAATGACCTTTTCTTTCATCAGAAGGCCTTTCTGGCAGCTCAAGCTCCATTCTCAGGGGAAAGGACAGAAAAGAGAACTGGTTAAGCATAGGGTTAGGATCCACTTGCATGCTGCCCAGATTCAGTTAAGTATTTTTTATTTGCTGCTGTGAAACATCAGCCATAAAGCTACATGTAGTCTACTAGTTAAATGCAAAGTGCTAAGGACAATGGGGATAAACAACAAAAAATCTCAAGATAAATGGTGTATTAAAACATGCTTCAAAAAGGGGCTAGTGATCACCATGTAATCTGCCCTTTGGGCTGTGCTGGTAGAGATGGAAGGGTTGGATGGCCCAGAGATCCTCTGCTTTAGCAGGGACTCCTGATACATATTTGCTCCATCAGAGGATAATAGTTTTCTTTCAGCACCTTTGCCTGGCATTGGACGAGTGGCTTTTTGCTTGGGCTGACATTGCTGCAAAAAGTATTGCCGTCAGCTGTAGGTCTTAGAAATATCCTTTGGCATATGGAAGGGAAATGAGATTTATTTTGTGACAGAGTCTCGCTCCCCTGGCAGGTTGCTTGATGGACGTGGTCACTTGATGGAGGCATGCTGCCATGGGGGGACAGCCCCTGGGATCTGCCACTGCGTCAGCTCAGCTCTCAGAGGAAGACATAAACTGCTGTGGAGGAAGCAGATGCTCCCAGTGGTATCACAGAGAAAGAACAGACAGGAACACATTTGGGAAGAAGGGCATGCTAAAGAGCCCAGCAACTCTGCATTTGGTGGGTTCAAGGGAGGATTTGGTGAGAGCAGAGGTGAAGAGGGAGCCTTGCTGGGGGGTAGCTCTGGAACAAAGCAGAGAAGCCTCCCCGGTGACCACAGGCTGTCAGGGGAGTTCACGTTTTTTGCAATGACTCTGTGAATGCAGAGAAGTTTAACTCGTAGGGCCACAAATCTCAGCCATCCTCTGCACTAAAGTGAGAAATACCAAATAATAACTGTACAAAGTTCTGGCCTTTACACAGTTTTGTCTCAGAAGGAAATAACCTGGCCCTTGGCAACTAAAAATGGACCGATCTGTTATAAACATCTGTAAATGTTTTCGTGATGCGGTTAAGAGTAGCCAGCACTTGTTCTTTGTAAGTAGGGTAGCAGACATCAGGAAACCAACATCTTTAATAACTAGCTGCAATTTGAATTCCTGACTGCAACTTCAGTTTAAAATCTCTTTAAATACTCTTAAAATATATTTCAGGTTAGTAACCTCATTCAGCATCAATTTCTGCTCAGATTTGAGAGTACCTTTTAGTATTTGCTGTTTCATTACATTTGTAAAAATAGTATTTAAAAATAAATTTATAAATGTATTTGTAAACATAAGACTGTCTGATCAGTCAGACAATCAGTAATTTACTGTCAGTAAATTACTTACTACAACCAGTTGCCCTTCACAAAACCCCTTTGTTTCAGGGCTCTTCCTTGCAAACCCCCAGTTGAGAAAGCTCCATATCTAGTATCCCAATATTTAAAGTTTAAGATTGTGAGTCTCAATACATTTATTTTTTTTCTTCTAGATCCCATGTATGTCTATAGGCTGGCGCAGGTCTCCATGTGAGACCTCAGAGTGGAGCCCTTGCATTGTGCAGCTGAGGAACTCGCTCTGCTTCCCACACTCAACCAGGTCCTCTGCTGTGGCCTCACACACCTCTCTGACAGGTACACGTACACGGTATCCACCTTTCCATGTCAACAAAATACCAAGCTATGTTTCTACATAACAGGGACACCAGTCTTTAGTGGAAATCAAAAGTCAGGATGACCACAAAAGCCCTGCCCAGTCATGAACCGTGTGTAATAGTTCTTCTCTTTCTTTAGTGTATACTGGAATATTGATTTCAATGCTTCACTGAGGTCAGCAATAAAACTCCCTCTGTCTACAAGTAAGCCAAGAGTCCAGCCTTCAATATCTGACACCTATTGGGAGATTTTTTTGAATGTCTTGAAATTAAATGCTGAATGCTTGCGCGTTTATTTTTTTGCCTTGGGCCAGGCTATAAAATGAATGTCTTGTACAAACTGGCTGTGGATGTCATGTTGCTGGACAGCTGAGAAATGATATAGCAGCAGATGACCCTCACCTACATCCTAAAGACAAATGACGTTTTTAACCTTATATTTTTGCAATTACACTGTCAGGGTCTGTGACTACACTACACAGGCTTACAAGAAAGGATTTTTATACAAATCGGAATTGTCCAATTGCTTACAAAAAAGGCTTTATTATAGGTAATCTCTATGTTTGGTCAGAAATGTCTAATATGATAAAATATGCCAACTTCAAACAGTATACCTGATTGTCCATTCCTTGCTCATCCAAATCACCTGGCAAACTCATCAAGAGATTTTGGTGCACTAAACACATATTCTAGCCAGGTAGTTTAACCACTGCTGAGATATTTTGCAGGTTGGACGGTTTTAATTGGTTTTGTAATCTTTAATCTTAAAAAGATCTTTTCTTTTAGGGTGCTTTTTGTTACTGATTTAGTTCAAAAACTTTTTGAGGCAGTGATTGCCCATGCTGTAGACTTCTGCAACATATAATATTCAGTTTTGGAGGAGCCATTTCAGTATCATAATGCCAAGCAGGAAATAAAGAGTGAACGCTTTTTTTCTGAGCATATGTGTCACTGGCATTGCTCTTGCCATGACAGCTAACAACTGTCTAAGAAAAGACAGGTATAGAGGCCAGGCTCTGGGTACATGGCCTGGTAAATTTGGCTTCGAAGTACTTAATGGTGGATCAGAAAAGTTGCCAGCACAAATGGTAAAATTGCAGGTCTGGTGCAAATTTATCCTACCTAATCAAATACTGTTTTAAAGCAGCAACTTTCTTCTGGCCAGCTTTATAATGGATTTGATGTTGGGGTGTTTTTTTGCTTGCAATTGAATTTTAGTCAACAGAAAGTATAAAACCGCTTTAACACTGTATCACTTGTTCTTGTTATTCAGAAGAAACAGAAATACAGTGGTGCAGAAACATTTGATCCAGATTAAAATTGTATTGTCAGTTGACCCAGTAATGCATGTAGCTGGCATTAATGCAAGGGAAACCTCAGCTGTTGAAGGGTTGATTCTTGAGAACCACGTAACCATGTAGAATTTCATCATCCCACAGGAAATGCATTTGTTGCTTTTTCCTTCATTGACTCCCAGTGCTTCTTTGCCCTAGGCTTTGGTATACACATTTTATTTTCCATTTATAAATTATCCCTTTTTTTGTTTGTTTGTTTGAAAACTTTATCTAGTGTTTTATGAAATTATAAATCTTACGTGCTCTATGAAGATGATGAATGAATGGTCCCACTCATTATTCTTTTAGTGTGAACATTTTAACTTTTTAAAAAAAAAAATGCTTAACAGAGAGAGATTTGTAATCCTCCTTTGCTTATTCCCAAGATTCTTCCTCATGTCTAAATCATTACTACAATTGCTACATAGACAGGTTTGGCCAGTACTGTGAGAAAATCAAGGGCTGGCCAGCAGGGCATTTAGCAGTGCAATACCGTACAGCTTAAAAATTGCATTTTGGATCCTAGATTCAGTAAATTTCTAACATTAAAATACAAATCTGGAAGACCTTGAGATGTTAAGTTTATAGTAACAGATGCCATTAAGCATTGTGTGATTACTCTAAAGCTACAGGAGTATTTGTTTACTGTTTTAAGAAAGCCTGTTAACTTCCTTTTATAGTTATTTGTCTTCTTTACTTAGCAGCCTCTATTCTGACCATTTAAAAATATTTAACTGAATTGCTGATGCAATGCATGTACACAATGACCCCAACAAAGCCAACATTTATTGCATCTGCTTACATACAGAGCCATGAACAAATAGCACATTAATTTTCAGAGAGAGGACAGTGTTTGAATCAGTGCTGTGTGGACCTTCATATAATTAAAAAAAAAGAAAAAAGCAAAAAGCTTGTTAATACAATTGGTGAGATTTGCGTTTGAAAAACCCCCCACAGATCTTCAGCTTTTTTGCAATTATTCAGAAGGGTGATTAAAACAATGCCCACAACTCTATTATCACTAAATCTTGATACATGGCATTGAAAATCCATCTTATGTTTCCACTGTAACTAAGAGAGTCCTAGTGAGATTAATTTAAATAATCAGTACTACTGGCATCCCCTACAACCTGCATAACTAAGGGCTCCCCTGCTTATTTCATTTGGCATTTTAAGCATTTTGCTGAAAAATCTTTGAAATATCCTCAAACGTGCCTAGACTGATGGACGTGAATAAGCTTGTGCCTAAGACCCAGAGAAAGAGAAGCTACACATGTATATTAGCACATACCAAAGTGAGCAAATAAGTGACCCCAAAGAATGTGTTCTTTAAAATATTTGAATTCTACTCTGCAGTGGAATTCCACCAATCTTCTGTCTTCTTCCTATTTACCCATTTTCTGTGCCGTTTACTGGAAAGTGCCTGGGAAACTTGCCAGCAAGAGCTAACGTCTCTGAAGTAACGGGATCAGAATGACCATGGTATCACCACAGCTTTTTAGGGTAGAATTTGGAAGTGCTTGTTTTGTGGCAGCCTTTCAACTTTATACAGAATAATTCTTAGCTGAGGTATTTGGCAAAGAGTGCTCTGCATGACTCAGCGGCAGATCTTCTCCACCTCAGATTTTGGTTATATTAATATCAGGTTTATTTTTTACATGAACTCATACATATTTATGACTTACGCTCTCTTGCGTGCTTCTGGGCTTTCTCTGCTTCCAGTGCCTGTCTCTCCAGCTACTCCAGCAAAGCTACATGGCATACTCCACACAGTGATTCAGTCTTGGGGTGGGTGGGAAAAAAATAATCAGTCACTGGAGCAATTTTTTGTTATTAATAGAGATAATGCTGTTGTCTCTGTCTTTAATTGAGGTTACCTCGGGGGGGAGCTGTGCAAATCCTACCATGTTAAGGTCCGTAACGCTAGGTACAAGTCATGACTTTGAGGTCTTGGATTTGGTATTAATGCTAGCTGTGCAACCTTTGTTAGTACGCATGCTCATTACTCATGCATATAATTGCACTGACTTAAAAGAGGCTTTCTGTAGCACGGGAGCTGGCCTCCAGTCATCAGCTCTTTGTTACAGACATCATCACAGAGTCAGCCTGATTCTAAAGCAGCTGAGAAAACACACTCATCCTAACACGTGCAGGGGGAAGTACTGATGCTCTGGCCAATCTCTTCAGTATACCTCGAGTGAAGAACTGAAGAGTACTTTTTTTTTCTCTGTATTGAGAAGGGAATGGGTCAGGAAAGATTGGCGACTACTTCAAACACAGACTAAAACCATCCTATGGGTTTTGTCTTGCTCCTTAGGGAAGCAGAGGTGATCTCTTAGAGCTGGGGTTGTTCAGCCTGGAGAAAAGGAGGCTGAGGGGAGACCTTATAGCTTTCTACAACTACCTGAAAGGAGGCTGTAGAGAGGCAGGGATCAGTCTCTTCTCCCATTTCACAGGTGATAGGACAAGAGGAAATGACCTCAAGTTGTGCCAGGGAAGGTTCAGATTGAATATTGGGAAAAATTTTTACACTGAAAGGGTTATTAAGCATTGGAATGGGCTGCCCAAGGAAGTGGTTGAGGCACCATCCCTGGAGATATTCAAAAGACAGGTTAACATAGTGCTTAGTGACATGGTTTAGTGATGATTTTTATCAGAATTAGGTTGACGGTTGGACGAGATGATCTTAAGGTCCCTTCCAACCTAGACAATTCTATGATTCAATGTTCCTCCCCTCTGCTCCCCATGACAAACCTTTTGAACCCATGGGACAGTTTAAGTCTAAACAGAAATAGGTGTAGATGTCTCAAAGGTAGTTACATTTCTTGAGTTTCTGACAAAATTGATAACTAAGTAGAGGTAAAAGATCCACATTTACGCTACTGGAAAGTTCAGTGAGCCAAACTGATGTACAGGAGCTGATGTGCAGTTCTGCATTGACCACAGCACATCTTGTCTCCTGTGGGGTGGGGCCTTGAGTGACCTTGGAGAGACAGAAGATCGAATTTCTGTAAAGGTGAAGCTGTGGGATATGTTCTTCATGGGAAATTAGACTTCATTTCTTTCACTGTTCATAAATAATTTGGTTATCACCAAATTGATTGCCAATAAATTTACATTAGTAGAAATATTTGACTCTTCTATAATGCTTTTCATCACAAGATTTGAATTTATTTTTCCAATAGAGAGGTATCAGTATTTTCATCATTATAGGTGGGGAGTGTTACTAAGAGGACTAAATTTGGGCTGAGTACAAAATTATATGGTCTCCTAAGTCCTAGATTAGTGCCCAAGCCACTGGATAATCTTGATTTACTAACACCAATTTTAAACCACTTTAAATATTTTTCCAGGCTAAACACATTTGTTTCTGGCAATAAAGCTGAGGGGGAGACAAATGGTAAATAATGAAATACTGAGAGTTCAGTTTGAACTGTCAAACTCTCTTGAAGACAAGATAGATGCTGTCATTTTAATACTTAGCTGTTGTCCATTTTAAAGTATATTCCTACACAAATAGTAAGATCAGTAACAAATACAGATTTCCATATTTTGAGGACTCTGAGAAGCCTTTTAGCTGTTCTTAACTGGATATCATAGTTCTCCTGTGGCTATTGTGGAGCAGATATGCCCTGTATTTGCAGGTGACAGGCAGGGAGGGACTGCCTTCCTTAGCACTGTCTGGCAAGGTCCATGTGCCCCCATTAGATGGCAGTGGCCCATCTGTGCAGCCCTGCCTTCAGTTGAAAAAGCATTTGTGCCCAGATCTGTACTTCATAAAGCTTCCAATTTTTTTCATACGCTTTTATGACTTTGTCTCTTCATAAGTCTACAAAGATTGAAACAAAATGTGGAATTTCTGTAGTTTCTGATGTTTTTCACCTTTTTGCTTTCATGTGTCACTTTAAATTATTTTTTCTTGATGTACTGTGTGTCTCACTGATGTTTTATCCCAACCGTCTAACACTTACTTCTCCATATCGCTAGTTGCACCAAGAACTTGTCTTTTATTGAGTGTTTTCTGCCGCTGGCCTCTTCAAACTTATTGGTGCTGCCTGCAAGAATGACAAATTTCTGCTGTGGTTTCTCAGCAAAATGAAGAAAACATGAATTCGAACTGCACTCTGCGTATTTTGTTTGCAAATATTTTTAAGGGACATGAGTATCAATAGCTGAAATATTCTTCTTTAAGGTAGTTTTTCTTTCACAAATTTTCATTTGCCCAGCCGTGTTCTTCTTAAATGACAATTCCTAGTAGGCATTTGGATGAAATGGTGCTTTGATTTAGGAACATCCAAATCCCTAATTTTCTATGAAATACATGCTCATAAGTCACTCAGAGGAATTTGAAAATCCCAGATGTATGTCTTATTTTGGTTTCAGCAATGCTGTAACTTACACTGTACTACTTACTTATGAATTACAGCTTTACACGTACAATAGCTTGCTGCTTCTTCTAGTCACAAATTTACCAACAATCTGTTTATGAAATGTTATGTACTTTACCATCATCTTAGAATCCAAACTCCAGGTGGCAGGTTCTTTAAATTATTGAGGACTGAACAGGAGATGATGGCCATAATCTTTATCTCTATATTGACTCCTTGGCTGCCATTTCATAAATATGCATAGTAGTTGTTGTACGAATATTATAAACAATTTCCAAGAGCTAAGAAATTGGCTGTGCTTGTATGAAGCATTTTAAGATAAAATACTTCTTTTGATCTATAATTTCCATATGGTAAGTTGTATAATTTCTTGGGGGCTGGGGGAGGGTTTTCATATTTAAATTGTGTGTAGAAGCCAGTTTTCTCCAATACCTCAAACATGGGTTTGTTGGAGGAGCTTGGCTGAGGAGATAAAGGGGAGTTTATGGAAAGTTTTAATCTTTGAAGACAGATGGTCGGCAACTTTCTAATACTCTTTAATCTTATTACTTCTCATTGTTCCATGGTTTGTGATGTGTATTTTTAACATTATATTACTTTTACCTGCTAGTTACTATGGGTTTTAACATGCTTTAAACAAACTGTTCAACTGAGTTTCAGAAAGTTTAACTTGAAAGGAGAGATTCTCAGAAAAAGATGTGGGCAAATTTGAGATCTGCTTGCTGAAAGTATATGAGCAGCATATAGTGACAGTCAAAAATGTATAGTTGAAAAGCTAGAAAAAAACCCCACCACCGAGAGGCTGATGCATTTTATAAATATGACATTTAAAAGCAACATCTTGAAAAAACAGGATACTTTTCCTTTGGCTTCCTGGGTAGAGGATGAAATACCCGCTTCTAGCTGGATCTGGGAAGGTCTTTGTTGTGATTGTGGTCTAAGACTTTCTGCCACCAATGGACTCCACAGAAAGGCTCTCCTTAACCCTCCTGTCACCAAACTCCTCACAGAGTTTATGAGGTTGGATGAAATGAAAATTTACCTGATGCCTGAGGACATCTACCATATTCTAACGGCCTGAGATTTCAATATTAGGGCAGCACATGATATAAATTCACAGACATTACCATACACACAGTAATTAAAACCAAAGACTTCCACTGGAAATGGGAGCGACTTAATCTTTTTTTTCCTAGATCTCTGCCCCTAGGGTGAATTTTTATGTGCATTCTCTGGTATTTAGTAAAGGCAGTCACACTGCAGTCTTTCCTTTACAGGCTGATCTCTCTCCTCTCCCTGGCTGCCTATTAAAATTTGTAGGAACTTAATTATCTTTGAGCATTATCTGGCTCTGTTGTATTTGATTGAAATTGGCTGGTGGATTAATAAGTTACTGAGGGAATGATGGGTGGACAGGGAGACAGATGCATATGTTCACACAAACATCCACATAAATAAAGGATCATGCATTTCCTTGCAAAACTTGTCTAAGAAAATCCTCCTCTGATGTAAGACTTTTAACTAGTGTCCTCAGGTCTTTATCATCTTCCTCTGTGTTGTAAAGATGGGCTGCTTAACTTACTCGGGTACGGCAAATTGAGCGCCCCAGCAGTTCATTGTCTAGGCTGTCAATTGCTCTTGTTGAAATATCTGGTAAAGGGAGTGAGGTATTAAAATTTGCAGTAATTTTGGTTAGATTTAGAGTAAATGTCTACATTTACTGCCTAGATATTTAAGGAACTGTACAGCCACACAAGAACAACCCTTTTCCCATTGTTAATCCCATGTACAAAATTCAGAAACAAACCTCGTTACTGGCACACGTCAAATTTCAAAGCTATTTTGAACTATGGACACAAAAATGAAAACGATCTAATGGATGTGGCCAAAGACGTCACTGCTCGTCAGCTGAAGCCGTCACCAACTGCGTGTGAGCTCTTAACCTGCCCCAGTTGTGGGCTAAACGACATTAGCACGGAACACACTGGAGCCTGTAGCGGGAGTAAACTGAGTTCAAGCACGTAACGCTGCTGTGCCTCGAGCCTTAAGCTGCCGCAGCCCAATCCTGCTGCTCATGTGCTCGCAACTCACGCGGCGTCGGAGGATTTTGGAGTGCTTGGAAATGTCAGCCTTTAAGTGGAAAAACGTTTTCAATCTTTGCAGCGCAACTGGTGCTCTGCTGTGGTATTTACTCTACTTGGCACAATTGGTCATTGAACAGGTTTATTATTTACTCACGACCATTTGTCTCGCATCCAGTGTGTAAAAGTTGCAGCTTTAGAATAGAACAGCGTGTTGGGTTATGCGTTCTAGAGACTACTGGTATTCCAGCAGCTCTTATGTGAGTTTTTGCCTCAGCACGTACAGACACAGATTCTTTCTTGGTTGTTTTTGGGCTGCAGATGTTTTGAGGGTAGGTGCGTGCTCGTGTGAGCAAAATCTTTTCTGATACGTTGAGTAACCCCCTACGGGTCATGCCGCAAGGTCGCCTTTCCAATTCAGGGCTTGAAGGAAGCAACTGCTCCTCCAGAATTAAATTTCCAGTTAAGTATCCAGACCAGACTGCCTTAACAACGCTCCTGTAACGTGCATTCCCCGGGACTTTCAGCACCTCACGACTAACACAACAACGGCGGAGCCGCCTCGGCGCTTTGCCGCATGTCCCCAGCCGCCGGTTCGGACCGCGACGCGTCCCTTCCCCTGGCCGGGATGTGACAGTGGCGAGCGGGGCCCAGCAGCAGACCGGCGGGGAAGCGGACGGCCGCGACGCCGGGGGCCGGCAGCCCGCCGTCCTCTCTTCTCCCCCCGCCTCGGCAGCCCGGCTCCCCCACCGCCGGGCCCGGTGCGGCGGGAAGGAACTCGCCCCGGGCCCCCGCGGAGGAGACGGGGTGGCGGATCCCTCGCCGCCCCGTCCCCAGAAGCAGCCCCCGCCGGCCTGGACCCTTCCCGCCGGCCTGGACCCTTCCCGCCGGCCTACCCCCCGGCTTGGTTCTCCCGGCTCCCCGTGGCCGGGAGGTGGCGGCCCCGTCCCTCCCCGGGGCGGTGCGGTCCCGCCCCGGCGCGGCGGCTGCCCCGCCTTCCCGGCCGCGGCGGCTGTCACGGGGCAGATC
>JAOXNO010000001.1:48371350-48395292 GCA_028565335.1 Limnodromus scolopaceus | reverse complement strand
CCGGGCTGGGCGGAGGGTGCCGGCGGCGGGCGGGCCCTCAGCGGGCGGGCGAGGGGCCTGTCGGTGGGGCGAGGGGCCGGCCCTGCCCCGGCGTGGCTCCTGCCCGCGGCGCGGAAGCGTCTCCGCCCGCCGCCATCCCTCGTCGCCGCAGCGGGAGCAGGTCGATGGGGAGCCCGGCCTGGGCAGAGCCGCCGCGGGGACCGGGGGTTGTTGCCCTGGGGGCCAGCAGGCTCCTGACGCCGGCAGCCAGCCCGGCCCGGCAGCCAGCTGTCTCCCGTGTTTTAGGAACCGGCTTTTCCGGCAGCTCTGCCTGGTTGGAAAAGCCAAGTTATGACACTCGTTTATGAAACCCTTCTCCCCTCCCCAAATCCCGGCGAGGCCCCGTGGCGGTGCCAGCCGGCTTGCAGTCCGCTGGGGGCTGGGGTGGCAGCTCTCGGGGAGGTGCTGGCCAAGGGCAGGTGTCGGGGTGGCCCAGGGCCCAGGGCGTCCGTCCTTCGTCGCCGGCTCTGGGCTGGAGGATGCACCGAAAAGGGTTGAGTCACGGCGGCGGTGGGAAGGCAGAGCTCCACGTCCCGCTCCAGATCCCACACCGCAGGAGAGCGGGGTCGGTGTCGTGCAGAAGGCGCTCACGGATAGAAGGGAAACCGGCTGCCCTCGGTGTTGTGTTTACCCGGTGTTCCTTTCGAAGCGTGCTGTCTGCGTAACACCTCTGTGAAAGGGCGTCCCATTGGAAAGGCTGGCATGCTCTCCTTATCTGCCACGCGAGGAAGTGTTGCCACAAGAATGAGAGTTATCAGAGGGGAAGAAAGTCCATCGGCATGCATACCGCCAACTTTTTGGCGTAAAGTGTGCCTCAAATTGTTTTTGAGTCATAGACCCCAAGCAGGTTGAAGATCGCTCTTGGTCTATTTGAAGCTTGGTGTTTACAGGGAAGAACTTCCTTCCTGAAGTTGGATGGGAAGCCCTGCTAGCAAGCAGGGAAACTTAATACGGGTCTAATTAAATATTGGCAGCATTTAACTGGGTGTTTATTGATTTTGAGAAATAACAGGCCGTCAAGGAGAGCTTCTATGATGTAGCAAAGAGCTTGATACGGTGCCAAAGGAAATTTGCTCCCAAGTATAAGTACAGCTAAAGACTTCCTATAAAAATCTCAAGTCAGTGCAAAAGTTTGTGTGTGTTAGAAACAGCCATCTTCTCTGAAAAGTTTCAACGAATAACTATTCCCCAGTGGCTTCCCAAAATTACAGGATTACAGCAGAACTAATTGCCAACGAAGGTGGAACAGACTTCTTCCTGCCTAAAAAATAAACAGAGAAATACCAAGAATTTTAAAGGTGTTAATCTTTTGGTTGGTGCAAATAACTATGCTTTTAAAAGTCCACCCCTTATTAAAAGGGCTTTAGGCCTTTTATGAAAAGTAGTGATTGTACACACAGCCCCATACAAACCTTTTTGATTTACAATCTGTGATTAGCAAAGTATGAAGAAGACTTCTAATGTACTTTGGTATTAAAAGTGAGTCTTAGCTTGCTGTCAAATTTGTTCATAAAGACCATAAGTATTAAAATCTTTTATGTCTCTGAGGCAGTAATTTGAAGGTAAAAGACCCTTTCCTTGTGCATCATTCATGTAGATGGGGAAAAATCACCTTCCAGTCACTGAAATGTAATTTCTTGTATCTGTATTGGCTTTATTATTTGATTATAGGTGGTACCCTCCTTTTTAGCCAGGTGGCTAGTCGTTAGTAGTGATATAACTTGAGTTATGAAAGTATGTTTAAAAAAAATACGAATTCCTTTGTTTGTGGGGTTTTTTTTTGTTTTTTGGTTTTTTTGTAATTCATTTGGCCATAAAGCTGCAAGGGAAGAAGACAAAAACTACAAAGATACTGTTTATAGTTTCAGTCACTTATTGGAAATTCTGATACCCGAAGTTTTAAAATATCAGATATTTATTTTTTTTATACTTCTTCTGTTCTCTGATCACCTTTTTATTTCTTCCACAGTTGTAATTTCTGTTTTTAAAAGCAACTTCTCAGTGACTTTGAATGGTGTATTTTCAAAATAGAAATTATTATATATTCATTCCCACTGAACATCGCTCATTTAGTTTTTGAAGTTAGTATCTGCATGCTGTCTTCAACTAGGTCCTTGTTTTAGGTCATTTCTCTGCAAGCTGTTCCTAAATTTTACGTGTGTTTTCAATATGACATCTCAGGGATCCCCCTTTCATTCATTCTTGCCACTTTTCAGTTTCATTCTTTGTTTGTTATGCTGATCTAGAAAAAGTAGTCCTTCCCAAAAGACATCTGTGTGGAATGTCTGAGCCACAACTTTCCTGCCCAGATGTTTTGATTTTTGTCAGCCCTGCACATGTGTATTCTATAGAGACCTCTCTTTTCTTTATTATGTTCAACTCTGAAGGCTCTTTGTGGCCATTGTGTCCCCACTCAGTTGTTCATCTGCTGGTGGGACAGTGGCTGTTGGCTCTGGTCTGCTAAAGCAGAGCTCACTTCTTACCTTTTCAAGACACCAAAACTTAGTAACAAAAAAAACCCCACTGCTTGTAAGGAGGAGGCATTTATTTTCAGCTGGTGGAAAACTCATTACCTTGACCTTTTTCTGAGCCTTCTTCCCACCGCTTGTGTTTGGTAGTGAAGGACTCGTCTGTTGGGCTGGTGTGACTACTGTTTACATTAGTTTTTGTCTTCTTTTTGTGTGAGTGAGCGTCTACAACTGTTAGTTATAGTTTGGATGCTAAGATCCTATTGCTCTGTTTCTAAAAGCGCTTGAGCTCTTGGTCTGGAGATCTTGAGGTCTAGGTGGAGAGCAGGGCTTTGCAGGCATTTCTGTAGCTCGGGTAGTACAGTCACCTTTTCTCTCACTCCAGGCTCAGAAGCAGAGGTATTTACTTGTCTGGGATGCGTTGCATCTCATGCCTTACCTATAATTTTCTTTTTACGTTTATAATTGCAGGGCTCGCTAGATAGCGTATTGACTGGGATGGATGCTGAGCTGCAGCTGTGCTCGTGCCCTCCCTCCCTGTGGAGTCGAAGGGAGCGCGTGTGCCTCTTCCTGGGCACAGAGTCTGCTTGTGTGGAACCTGTGGCACGATGGGAAAGAAAGGCTTTGCGCCCCATGAAGTCAGAAATCATTTCATTTTGCAGAGTCCTAAAATAGCGTAGCTCTTCTTTAGAAGTAAACAATATTACTCTCCTGTATTGCACTGTACTCTGTTTCTAGCACTGAGGATTGTTTGATAACATGGGCTTTGGCCTTCTTATCTCCTCATTCCTGTGTCGTGTTTGTTGCTTCAGGTCCTTAATATGTTTGGACAATAGTACCCTTCTGCAGTATTTAAATCTGTGCTGGGAAAACTGTATAAATCCATATTTGTTCAGACTTTCTCAAGGCTTAACAGATTTTCTCAAAGGTTTAATTTATTCTGAATTTAAAAATGCTGAAAAGAGTATCATAACTGAATGGAGTGTAGCTAGACAGATAAATGACTATGCAAAAATGGCACGGTAGCGATCCATATTTATACTCCGTCATTTTAATGCATTAGCTCAACTCATTCATTATATAATTTTCTATTCCTTTTCAGAAAACAAGCTGCAGTCGTTGTCGCCCTTTTTGTTGTTAATGATGTTTCTTTCTATTAGCTTGCAGTTTGGAGAAAACACAAGAGAACGACATTATGAAGTTTAGCATATTATTTCCACAACTCCAGTGCTAGTAGTAGAAACATATACTTCTCTGCAAAGTAAACAGGTACAACTCTGACAACTAGGAAAGAAATAGGCTGGGTGAGAGACTAATTTTACATAAGTCTTTCAACTCCAGGTATGCCTTTAAGGGTCAAATGTTAATTTCATAAAAATGCATATACAGAAGCCTGTGTGAAAATTTACTTTTCCTATGGTATTCATAAGTCATTCTTTTGCTTCCCTGTGTATTCCAATTGGAAACAAAGAGCATCATTCTGAGTATTTCCTTAGTTCACAAAGTCTAAGTTTTTAATTTTTTATTTTTAATGTTTTTTATGGAACTTGATATAACAGTGGTCTGGGAGCCTAGCTTAAACATGTCTGTGAACCTATTTGATCATGCAATGATAAATTAAAAAAATATTCCCAATCCCCCAGTCTTTATTTTACTGGTGATGTTTAAATTATATTACAGCCTTGAAAGAAAAGTTAATGGCATTTATGGTCTCAGTTTCCATAACATCCTTCCAAATTTGTGTCAGATTTTTCTTGCTGGTCTCTATTAGTTTGCAAATGGATGCTATGGGATGTTGCTCCTGATCTTGAAAGTTATTTAATGACCTCTTTTCTTCCTACCCTTCTTCCCTGTGCATGCCACTCACCAAAAAATGCCACCCATTTGTACTAAGCTTTCTAAATCTAGCTTGGAATTATGCTTTCTCTTTTAAAGAGAGCATATTGTTATTTTGAAAGGTTAAAAGGATTCTAGCAAGTACTGTTTAATAATTTCTGTCTTGTATATTGTGCGCAATAAGACATGCCATGTGGTGCCTTTTAGTGTGATTATAGCATGTCTGAAGTGTTTCATAATGCAAATACTTTAATCAACCACGTAGTAATAACACTGTACTTTTAATGTAAGAGCTTTCATCCTGGAGGTTGTAATAATCTCCAATTCATAGTGCTAGAACTAGCAGAACTTAATATGCAAATCTCATTGCGAAATGCAGTCAACTCTGGGGTGAAATGTTATGGGCAATTAACAGTGCACAGTAGTTACGATGTAAGGGGAAGAAAATACTATGTTAATTGCTACAGAAGATTCTTGGTTTTGGGGTGAAATGATTCATTAGGTATGCAGAAAGTATATGCTCAGGTATTGCAGAAGTGGAGGGATATGCTGCCTGTCTAAGGAGGTGGTTGGACCATCTCTTACCACCATTGCCTAGGCTATCAATTGTGTTCAGGTTCTCCCTCCGCTCTCCTGTCTTTCTGGCCATGACTATGTGAAGCCACATTTTTCGGTTTTTGGAGCTGAAGAGTGGAACAAAAGGCTTCTGTTTCTTCTAAGGCATTAATAAAGAAGTGCATATCCATTAATGCTGACGCTTTCTGCATTTCAGAACACCCCATTTCTACTTGTGGATGTAGATGCTGGGACAGATAGGGGTCTACGTTCTCAGGCTTTCTGGAACGGAACAGCCACCATAGCTATCTGCCATACAAATCCTTTTTATCATGTTCAGATTTTGAAAGGCTTTCTAAAAATTCCTCTCAATAAGAAGGTAGTTCTTATATCGTGAAAGTTCAGCTCCTTTATGGAAGAAAGCCTTGACACCTGATATCTTCCCTTCTGTAGGCATATATGTATATACATCTTCTGTGGATTCTTTGTTCTTGCACAGAATGGGTTCACAAGTGAGCCTTACCCCTCTGGGTTGCATGATTGTCATTTATAGATTGCATGGAAAGGAACTTTTGAACTATATAACCTGAAGAAAACTCTTTATAACATTAGATGCAATATTCTAACTTACCGGTCTTACTGAGAAGCTTGGCTGCTGGCTCCAATTCGGCTTGCTGTCTGACTCAAGCCCCAGGTCCTTTTCAGCAGGGAGTCCTGTGTCGCTGCCAGGGGTTTTCCTTCCCAGGCACAGGGCTCCACATTTGTCACTGTGGAATTGCGTGAGGTTCCCGTTGGCCGGTTCCTCCAGCCCATCTAGGTCCCTCTGAACAGCATGCCTGCCCCTGGAGTGTGTCAGCTGGTCCTCCCAGACTGACTTGTGCAGCCGTGGTCCATGCTGGGATGTGCCTTGTTTATTGTCTGTACCAGTGACCTGGAGAAGTACTCATGCCTTCACTTTGACGTGCTTTGCACATGCCTCGTATTCTTTGCTTACACCCTTTTTTTTGTCTCTCCTATTATTAACTTGGGAGAGCTAGTGTCACCTTGCCTGTTGATTTTGTGTACTGTACTAGAAGGAAACTACATTGTGTTTTTACTTTCTTTAGAAACATAAAACATCTAAAATAAAAAAGACAGGGGAGTAGGAAAACCAGCATACAGTGATCACTTAACTGATGACCCCAGAGAAGGCTGGGATGAAGAGAGATGGTTTTCTCCTTCACTTAATGTCACCAGCCCCAGTACCTTGCTGCTTCGCTCCTCCTCACTTCCATTTGGCCAGTCTTTGGACTTCTTTCTAAAGTTGAACTGTGTCTCACTGGGTATTAAGTCCTTAATCAGTAAACTTGTTTTTATTACTGGTGGGTTTTTTTTTTTTGATTATTAGTAAAAGGCTGTTATCTCTATGACAGCTGGGGACAGCACATTGTTTACAAAACAAAGCGGGAAAATGTACTTAATTTTCAAAGTATGGAAAAGCATTCATGGTGCAGGTATCTTATAAAAAGTTATATGGCTGGTTTGTCTGGAAAAAAAGGATATATTTAAGCAAGAAAACTCTAAAACCACTAAGATTTTGGAGACACCAAGATCTAGAAACTAAAATTATTTATCTGCTTCTGTCCCCCTCTCTGTAGATTTCCATCTATATATTTAAAATGCTATGTTTTTAATCCCCCTATATTAAATTAGAAAATCCTTGATAACATTACAAGTATTTCCAGATGGGCCTAAAATACAGCAGTAGCATTACTTCATCCCATTTGCACTTGTCATCATGGAGTTGGATAATGAACATTTCTTTTTTGTTGAAAGTAGGATTGTGTATCAGTATTAAGATGATTTATTTACTGATGTTTGCTTTGAGTATGCTAACTCTTCAGCCATTGGTCAAGCAGTGGCGTTCTGGAGATGAGTAAGAGAAGTTAAATTAAATTTATATTGAAGTTATAGTTAAATAAGGATTATAAGCTGCGATCCATCTATCTAGTTTTTGAATCATGTAGTATTTAAAATTTATTTGCTTATTTTCTCTAAACCTGTAGTTTCAAATCCATACTGTTGTTTTGATTTTTCAACATATTCATAGAAGTTTATTTTTATAGGTTTTCTTAGTGATTAGCATGTTTTAAATTTATCACACGCGTGAATTTTATTTTTTCCAAATCATTGCAGTGTACCTGCTTGCATGCTTGTTGTACCAACAGGGTCCTCACTCTTTGGTTTTCTGTCTTTCAATTATTTAAAGGCTTGTTCGGATTGTAGACAAATTATCAAGAAAATAGTATGATAATAGTTTACTACTTCTGAAACTTTTGGATTGTAATTTCTAGTGTTTTTCTGTTGGATACAGAGACCTAATTTAACATCAGAGTGAGTGATATCAGGGCAGAGTTTAGCCTAATTCTTTGTTTTGTGTTGAGTGTTCGTGACGGGAAGTAGTTTAAAAACCTGGCCTTTGCTTCTGGTGTCTCCTTGTTCTTTGATGCATGGAGAGTCTTGGATAAAAGCTTTTGTTGAAGTGTTGCACTGAAAATTATATAATTGCTTGTCAGCTTGTTCACTTCATTACTCTTGTGGAGGGGAAATTCGTCTGTATTCCAGCAAGTAGAAGAGAGGCCTTTGCAAAGGATATGTACCATGCTTTATTAAATACAGTCTGTAGACACTCATTTTTCTCTCCGCCTCCCTCTATTTCAGACTCCGGGTAGAGGAGGGTCTCAGAGTTCGGATTCGGATTCATCTGCCACACCAGGAAATGCCGTGGACGTGAATAATGAAGGTTCCTCTGAGGTACTGTACACCATACATGGGACTGGAGTCTTAAACCTTGGGGGCTGTTTCTCTGAGCCATAAAGCTGTTGGGAGTAGCTTTTGCTACCCTAAGTAACAGCTGTACTAAATAAATACTCAGAATTACCATCTTCTATGAATTGGTTGTTATTTAGTTAGTTAGGCTTATCTATCTAAATGGTCACAAGCAGTCCTTCCTGTAATCCCAGAGATGAATTATTAAAATTAAAAGCAATGAGACATAAGCTTAAGGCTCCTCATTAATAAATCTTTTTATGAGAGTTCCGAAAAATGAGGCTTAACATTTTATCACACTTGTATGCCCTTTTCACCTTGCTTCCACCAAGCTATAATGTATGCTGGGAACCTCCTCCTCCTCGTGAAGCATCAAACATGTTGGTTTTTATTTGGTGCTGGTGTATAAATCTATCACTTGTAAATCCTATCCATTTTTTCATGTACTGTATGCCATACTTAACCAGCAGAATAAGTTGTTGTTCTTGCTTCAATCCCATATTACAATGTCTTTGGATTTACAGTGTTGTCAAATATTAACTCTGAAAAATGCAAACTGACTCCAGTGGCTGTCGGAGCTAGTTTGTGCTAATGTCGCCTGATTACCTAGCTTGAAAATGTTTCAAGCTTAGCATACAAATGCAGTGCAAGGTTAATTACTCCTATTACAGCATTAAAGGGAGCAAAGTGCCCTTTCTTACACTGAATAAAGTGCATGATGATTCAAATACTCCTATGTCTGCTATGATAAGAGATAAGAGAAACTTTCACTGTGCTGTTTAAAATCCTCATTGCCTTCCCTCTGTGCATCTGCTTATTTCTTATTTCTTGAACCCTTATTACAGTCAGTATAGCCAGGCATTCCTTAATAATTTGCTGCACTATATACATGTCACACATTTGTGAGTCCAAACGTGTTTTGTATGCATATTTACACTGTCTCTGAAGCAAATACATATTCTTAAACTACAGACTAAAATCTCATTACTTTTGTAGTTAATTAAGGCTTAAAAATGTGCAATGAGATAATTGTTTCTTTCCAAAGTTTGGCTAACGTTGCACAGTTCTGTTAACCTGAGTGCAATGTCACTGACTGTACAGCTGGTGGGTGTCACAGGGTACCTCGATACTAATGCAGTAGTATTTTCTTGACACAGGACAAGCTTTCAAGGTGGTGGTGTGCAGGCACTATTGCACCATTGCCTTTTCTTGCTACTGAGTCGAAACCAGGTCTGACTGAAGGCTGTTGTGTCACTTTTGGTTGATACTGAAATGTAATTTTTAGTTGTCAATAATTCCACCATCTGATGCGTTACTTAAAAATCAGGTATTCTCCTTGGCATATAATTTCAAAATCTGTCTGAAGCTGAGCTCTGGAGCTGCTGATGGGCTCTTACTCTCCTGAGACCCATGCATTCCAGCGCACAACTTGAGCCTTTCTCTTGGTCTTCCTTTTCCTGCGCAGCTGGCCTGAGGTGTTCTCTCTGAGAACTTCTCTCCAGGAGCACTGTAGCCAGGCTTTGCAGAATGCTTGCTGTCCGTTTTAGTGTTATGCTCCCACCCGGTTCTCCAGTATTACGTGGAGTCAGAAATCCGATTGACTTATTTTCACTCCAGTTTCTTGGCGAGATTTTTCTGGTTTGTATTGCTGCAAGATTCAAATGGAAAATAATTATTAAATCTGTGCAGATTCTCATGTTTCCTACCTTCTCAAGTCTATTTGAAATCAATCCTGATTTTTGAGTATTGTAGTATGAAACAAAAGGCGTGGAGAAGTCTGAATTCAAACTGTTCCTTGCTCAAGGAGAGGTGGGAATCTGTTTTAGTCCCGTCTGTGGCCACGTCAGCACTGCAGATCATGCGTAGACCTGTAATCAAGTCTAGATACATCTTTTATTCACTGTGCAGTCTGCCCAAGGAGGAAATGTTTGAGCCTGTCCTTTTTATCTTAGCTCCCAGTGCAACCCCATCTGCAGTACGGGGTTGCTAAATACTCTGTGCTTGCCGTGAGTCCGCCAGCACGCTTATGCTTTCATTATTGTAACGTGGCTGTGTTACCTAGGCGTGCTTGCCACAGACGTCCTTTTTGGAAGGGGCTTTGACCTTCCAATATGTGGATGCAGGGCTCTGTTCGGTCTCTTCTGCCTGCAGCACTCTGCCAGGGCTGCGTGGGTATCCTCCAGCCACCAGCGTGTACAGAGGCTCATGGCACTTCGCTCTCCACCCTGCTGTTTCTAGGTGTTTAAGCATGTAGTGTGTGTCTAGAAGATGTAAAGCAGTTGTTCTTCAGAAACTGATTTCACTTTTGGCTTTGGTGAATCTCTGGTGAGCGTGCTGATTTCTTTTTTTTTTAATTCTACTGAGGAAGGCACCTGTTTTTCCCGAAGTGAGCATGCCAGCCAGGCGTGTGGCTGCGCTGGCTCATAGGCTTCTCCTGCTGCCACACACTTGCTTATTAATTTACAGGAGTGTTTCTGCAATCTCACTGCACAACCCGTGCCTCTCTCTGTGAAGAATCTGAACGCCCTTATGGGAAGCTATGTGATGCATCTGACATCATTCCTTCATAATTTAAATTGTCCATTCACAATTTGTTAAGCAGCTTATTCCACTCTCATGTGAAGGGAGTACCAAGAGTGTCTGGAAAACACATAGCAGTATGCAGCATGGTGCTGGCTTTTAAAGTGTGTTTTGGATTTGTTTATTGTCATGTTCTTAATAACTGTTCCTTCTTGCTTTCTTCATGGTATTGACATGTGGTTTGCAAAACCGATCTTTCCAGAAGGAAAGCAGACTGCCTCTGGTGATTGTAGAGAACTGTTAGCGTAAGAATTTGAACATCATTTGAGTCCAATTCTTTTTTTTTTTCTTTTGTCTTTATTATTTTCTTAAAAACAAATATACATTTCACAGGGCTTCATCTGTCCACTATGTATGAAAGTGTGTGTCACTCCCACTGATCTGTCTGAACATTACCAGAATGAGCACGCTGGGACAGAAAGAAGACAGGAGCTTCGTGACCTCCCAGCTGTTACTGTGGGTCTTGTTTATTTTGTTTCAATAGCTTTGGTAATGGGCTGCTTTAAATGAACATACATCTTTTCTTATGGCTTGGGTGTAAGCTTTTTAAATTGTTTCTTTTGATTCCTTGCTGAAACACAATTTGATCTCTTATGCGTGATTCCAAAGTATACATTCAGCAGAAGAATTAATCTATGTCTAGCTTTCTGGTCTGCAGTTGTCTCTCGTGTGAAATATTTGCGGTATTGGGAGACTTGCAGTCACTGATGTATTCTTTTTGAATGGCTCTTGCTTGATTCTCTTCTAAATAAGACTGTTACATTATTTGATTTACTTCACTTCAGGCTCAGTGTAGTGATAAATACAGTATTGGATATGATACATCCTTTGTGAAAAGAAATATTTTGAGCTCTTATTGGCTAACTATTTTTAAAGCAGATTTCTAGGGGGAGATAGGTACCTTGAGTAGAAGATGGAACAGAGGACAGGAATATAAAAAAATTTAGAAACTTCTTTTCTTGAACGTGTTTCAGAGCCTTAGGTATTGCAGCAACATTATAAAAGTAATTATAAAAACAACTTTTTAGTATAGAATTTTATTGGCTTTTTTTTATGCCCACAACAAAATGCAAAGGCTCTTTCAGTTAATAGACATTATAAATACTAGTGCATTTCTAAATTCTTCCAGTTGTGGAAGAACTAAAACAAAGTGTACTGTTTTACTCTCCTCAATTGCAAGGATTTAGATTCTGTAAGGTAACAGCCTCCAGCTGCACAAGGCTATCTGTACTTTTTTCTGCTGTGAACCTTCAGAGAGTAGATGTTTTGCATTCTTTCTGTTGCGTTTTGGAATCAAAATGTTTATTGTAGGCTGTGTGAGCAGTGTGATTTTATTGTGTTTGTTTCTGCATGCATTTGCTAAGTAGTGCTTTCTTCCCTTCTCTACAGTCAATGTGTATTTACACTTTATTTTGGAAGGGAAGACTTCAGATTGTGGGATGTTATTCCCAAAAGATGATGAAAACCATCAATACACTGATTATCCTGGAGTTACTTGAGATCTCTTTTAAAGGGTGAAGTGTCACGAGTTAAAGTGAGCAGCGTCTGTGATAAAACTGGCCTATGCTGCTCCCCTGGAGTGCTGGGGGACCTCCTCAGAGCGAGGACAACTGGAGACTGGTTCGTGATTGACTCCTTGCTGCCTCGGGTTGAAGCAGGGACTGTCTGTAGAGCTCTGTTAGCGGTCAAGTCAGCGTTTCATGTTCTTCCTTCTCTGGTCACAATGCAAGTGCCTTATTTGAATAAGCTGTGACTTACCAGTGACAGATTTTGGCATTCCTGATGCGATGATACTAGTAGATTGTGGGATGTGAGCCATCAGAGGTGGTTTGGTTGCCTAAAGAAGTTATTTTTTTATTTAGCTGGCTTGTGTTAAATGTAGTTTCATAGAGCTGACTGCAGGTTCTTGCCCACTTTGGGTTTTTTGTTTTTCCACTATCAGTTACTTGTAAGTACTTTTTACTTGTCAGTAAAACTCGTGTATTGAATGTAACACATTAAATGCCAATACAGTTGTTTCTAGCTGCTGCTGTGTCATGTTGCTCAAGCTATGTTTCTTGGTACACGGATTCAGTAAATATCTGGAAGAGGTGAGAAACAAAGAATGCTAATATATATAAGTTGTTTTTCTTCCAGTTTGATCTTTTATTATATCAGTATGCATAGAAGCATTGAAAAAGTGGGGAAATCTGTTGACCATTATCATCAATACTAATATGTAAAGTTTAAAATACTTAACTACTGAAAAACTGATGGTTTGCATTTGTTGATGGAAAGCGATAGTTTGCATTTGCAACAAGCGCATTATGATCCTGAAGCAGCAACACAACCAGGTTGTCATCCTTCATTCTATCTTATAATGCCTGAGTCAACATTATAAGAAGCGTGTAATCTGTTATCAATGTCATCTTATGTCGCAGACAGGAAACATCACTGAGTTTGGCTCTCTTAAACTGGTGTTTGGCTTTTTATTGCTTGTGGATACTACTGTGAGAAGTTCAAATACATTTGTTGGAAACAATGCTGAAGAAGCTCGTGAGTTCAGGTTTTTTTGCCAGTGCATTCTCCTCAACATAGAGATAGGACATGTTGCAAGGGCAGTGTTTGGTCACACTTTTTAAGATCTGAAAAATTCTCACTTGAATTGACAAAAGCATTAGTACCTTGCTTTATAATTTTGCCTATAGCTTTCTTCAGTAACCTGTTTTCCACTAATACACCCTCCCTGCTGATGAAAACTTTAATTAAAGTTACGTCATTTGCCCCTCTGTTCTCCTTGCCCTTCCCTGCTTTCTGTCCTCCGTGCAATGAAAGTTGGTCTTGTTCTTCAGTCACAGGCATCCGCTCCTGCAGTTTCAGAAGTTGTCTGATGTCTTCTTGTGCGAAAAGACCCTTGCCACTGGCCTACAGCCTTATATATGGTCTTCCTCTCAAACAGCTCTCTATGCAGACCTCATTTTTCAAACCAGGGGTTGTGCTGTAAGGTAACTGGTGGAAATGACAATGAAATACTTTCCCCTGCCCCTCAAGCACTGATGAAGCCTTACTTTAAAAGACAAAGCTGCAGGAACAACCACCAAAATGTTGGCAACTGTCTCTGTCCATATGTAGCCAACTCAACCAAACAAATGCCCTATGGAAGTCGCATGTATCACCATGATCCCAAACAGGAACCTTGTTCCCTAACTTTGTTGTATATTCTGGTGTCACTAACAAAAGCTGCGACTCTTCTTCTGTTTTGTTTTCTTTTTCCTAATGGAATGATACGTTTCTAAACTGTTTCCAGCATTTCCTGACTGTTTCTGTTGGACATCTAAACAGTGAGTCAGTTAGAGAGGCTTAGTTTCAGACTTCCCTTTCCGGTTTCTCCTCAGGTATTCAGAAAACCTCCTGCAATGTGTAGAATGTAGTGGCCATTAATATCTATTGTCTACAACTAGGCTAAAGCTAAAACAATTTTTAAACAGTTCTTGTGGGTAATCTTCATGACTTTCGCCCCTCCTGTTTTCTGAACAGGCTTTTCATAGCAGGATTACCTAGAGTGTAAATTGGCATACTAGTTTTGCAAAAATGTGGGGGTTTGTTCTCTTTCTTTGAAAATACTTCATTCTTTATGGGTCTTTTTTTCACAACTTGATTGCATCTTCTTTTTTTCTGGATGCCCTTGGAATGTTGCAGACTGGTTTTGCACAGAACATCATGTCAATGTTTTAATGCTGACATTTTATACTCCTTGGCTGCTCTTTCAGTTGCTTCTCAAATCAGATTGCAGTGGCTGTTCTCAGCTCAGCAGTACTTGCCTGCTTTGCACAGGAAGAAAAATCATTGGTTGAGCTACATTACGTTAATTTGCTGCAACATCTAAACAATGCTAAGAGAATGAAGAATTAGAGATATTGGTTTGATTTGACTTGGCCATGTGATGTGACTTTTCTTTAAGAAATGGAGAATCCACTGGGTTAGAATTTCTAATTCATGCCAAAATTGTAGTCTTGTAGGTTGTGACAGAATTGTAGTTTTACTCATGAATAGTAATAAAAACAGAAGAGAACTGAACTAGAAATTATGTTGGTTCTATTCTTCTCAAGAAGAATCCAGCTTCATTTCTGGGAAGACTCTTGAGTCTGTGGTCTGGTACAAAATAAACTGTAGCAAGACACCTTTTTTTCTTTTTGTCCAGAAACTTAAATACTTACTTGTAAAATTGAAATGGACAGCAGGTCTTAATTATATAAAACATGGCCTTTTTATCTACTTTTCTAATGATTAAATAGATATGTTATCTGAGGAAGCCATCATTGTCTTACTATTTATGTCAACACAGAGGAAGGAGTTTTTATAGTGGAAGGCATGGAAAAATTGTCAACTGTATTTTCCTTTTAACAATGTATAAAGTGATCTAATTTATTTATTCTTTAACTTACTTAAAATATCTCATGACTTTTTTTAATAGTGGGTTAGACTTCTGAAATAAATTATGAAGTGTGATCTTACCCTTGCTGTCTAGGCAGACAGCATAATCTGCCTCTGAGAACTTCTTGAGGATTCAGTAAAGAGATTTGATATATATTTGGGAAATAAAAACCTATAAACTACTTGATACGTCTTTTAGCTTTGAAACATCATGTTTCTGTCCTCTGGCCCTAAAAGTATTTGGAGTTCCTAACCTTCTGTCCTGTAAAATGTTTCAGCCTTTAAATCACTGTGTAACTGGAGAATATCTGAGTTTTAGCTTAGACTTAGACATCTTCACCAGCATTTAAATAGTATCTTTTATCAGGAAAGGTTGTGGAGGTTCACCTGCAGTGGAAAAACATGAACAGTGAATTTAGGATTTTTCCAGATATTCATGACACACAAAACCTAAAATCAATTCCAGAGAAGTGTTTATGCCTCCGAGCATGTGAACATGCCATACAGCTCTTGAACTTCATTTCAGTTTTTAAACAACACTGGACTTTATTCACAGCATACAGCTTAGTGTTGTAAGTTGTTAATGTAAGTCTGGATTCTGAGACATGGGCAACCATGGGTCATGGCTGGAAGGTGTTAGAGCTTTGGGCTTGAATCACAGTGATAGGTTTTTTTCTCGTGGCTCACTGGAAACACACTGTAGGCTTGAGTGCTGGCCCAGTACTTCTGGAAGGTCAAAGATGAAGCCCAGAAACTCAAATTTATTTAAACTTAAAGTCTGGTCATGTCAACATCAATCATCTTAAAGCGCATACTGGATTGGGCTAAGCTGTCCTATAGCATGTGTATGGTAGACTAGTAACTCATCTTTTCCATGTGGTAAAAGTATCAATTATACTGAAGTTCTGTGGGTTTTAGCTTTTTGGTTTGGTAGGGGTTTTGGGTGTGGGTTTTTTTTTTTTTTTTTTTTTTCACCACAGTACTTAAATATTTTCCAAGAAAAGTGTTTGTGGAATAAAATTGACTTCTCAGTGGAAAATAGCAAAGTTCCTTGGTTCTTTAAGCTTGACTCATGACATAATTGCTGGAATAAAAATTCAAGATGTTGCAGAAGCTCTGCTTGTATTGGCAAATAGAGCTCAGTGTGCACTATTCATGCTATATGGCCCTCTACCACATACAGCTGTCAGATCGATAGACATCATAGCAGCCTAAATGGGGCCACTTGTTCAGGTCTATGTAGTATTAAAGCGGGGTTGGAAAATAGACTAGGCAGTTATCAGATATTTCAAGAAAATGCTAAGGAAGCTGGGTAGCTATGGCTGTGACTTTCAAACTTAAATAGGGTACCTTTTTTCTTGGACTCCAACTAGATGAGCAAATCTGAATTCCATCCTGTAAAAACTGTTTTGCCCATGGGACTGTCCTTCAAGAAGTGTCGTCTTTCTGCCAGATAACTCCAGTTTTAATTTGTGAAAAAGGAGCTTTGAATGAAGTAAGCTGTGCTTTCACCCATTAATTACTTAAGTCAAGATTTCATATTAGCTCTACAAAGACCATTTCATTAAAGCTCTGGGGAAAAAAAGAGCAGTTGGCAGATGAAGATAGATTTAATGCATGTATATGTAGATGTCTCAGGCTCCAGTTATTGATAATGGAGCCCAGGGAGCTGTTATGCTGACCCTACATATGGGATACACATTTGTTAGGTCAACCAACTAGTTTCTTTCTCCATCAACTGTGTTGAATAGCTCTCCATTGGGGACTAGACATCTACATGTAAATGTTTTGTAATTTTTTAAACCTCAAGTGGCAGCCTTTAGCCCATTGAGGGAATATATTTGAAAGTCTTCAGTTTTCATTGCTAGTGAGCAAGGAAAATACTGCTTTTCAAACTGTCACACTACACAACTTCATTAGATCAGGTTTGTGCAGAATAGAAAAGGAGGAAAAAACCATTACAAGTAAGACAGTAAGAAGGCTGAAATTTTCAGAAATATATTTTTACACCACAGTCCTGCCCTGCTCCCACCCCCGAGTCCTACAGAGTAATATGAGGAGAAGCCAGAGAAACAGAATCCGTTCAGTCCTATACATTAATTTTTCTGTTACGTAAACTATTTCTGAATCAGTTTTAAAATAGTTTGAGGATTAGGAGGGCTCTACGGTAGCCTGCAGGCAATCTGGTTGTGTGCCGTCTGCCTGTGGGTCCCTTCCCCTGCTCTCCCTGGGCAGTGTGTTTCCACGTGGGAGGCCAAAGTTCTTCCAACAGTTAATAGCCCTGTAAATTATATTGGTACAATAAAAATAAATATGGTAGTTCTTGTGGTGAGACTTTCCTTCTAGTGTTGCTTTTAGCATCCTGGCGGACTTCCCAAAGAATATGGTATTAATGGTTCGTACGAATGTTAATGTCACCCGAAAGGAATCATTTACCTCGTACGCCTTTTAGGAGAGAGAGCACTGAGAAGCTTAACTTTGCCAGGCCTGAAAGTAACTCTTAACTATTAGAGAGGGAAAATACTACAACCTACAAGTGTTGTTCTACAGGCTTACCACTAAGTCTGCCTTGAGAAAGGCAAGTCAAGAAGCCTCTGGTGCTTCCACAGAGTCCAAGATCTTTGGTGACATTTGGCATTATAACTCAAGCTGAGGCAAGACACTTTCCTACAGAACTTCTACGTAACTTCTTTCTGTTCTGCTTGGAGCAAAAGCAGTGTGTTTTGGAGTCTTTACACTGAGGAGGCCCGACTCACCACGAGCAGCGTGGTGCTGTGGAGGTGCTTGGTGCCTGTCATGGCTCACAGGCATCCACCCGAAAGTAAAACATTTCTCTTGGGATCAGAAAATTGGGATTTGGAGTTTAGCACCTCTCTCGTTCTCACTGGAATGCCTTGACTGCTCAGGGCCCCCCCTTGACAGCCAGGGGCTGTTTTGAGCTGTAAATTGTGTGCTGGCTCCTAGTGGCTTGTTTATGCCTGCATATGGGGCTTTGGCTTGGACTCCTTTTCTGTTTTACTGTTCTGGCTCTGTCTTGCTTCAGCAGTTCTGTGGTGATCTTAAGAACTCTTTCCTGATAAAAACTTGTGCATGTGATGGTTGTGGTTTTCTTTTTGTTTTCCGTTAACTGACAGGCATCTACAAAAAGCTTTGAATTCAATAAATTGTCATTTCCTGGTGAAAAGATTCTCTATTTATAAAAACAAAACCCAACTAATTGTTATTTAACTTCTTTTAGGCTCTTTTGTGCCTGTGTGGAGTGAAAGATAAGGCCCAATTAGAAACATCAGTTAGGGAGTAATGACTTTACAGTGCAGTGCTGCAGGGGCTTTAAGTGATGTCTTTGTTTTTATTAAATGAAGAATATATGCTTTTATTAAATGGATAATATGAGATGCCTTTCACTTCTCTGTGGCTCGGCTTTATGCAAAGTAATTCCTAAACGCATTTTAAAATGAAACTTACCAAGTGTCTCATCTCAAATACAGCCTTTTGAAAAGTGTAACTGCGCATGTTTTATATGGTGGCTTTCTTCTTCAAATACAAGAACATTTCTCTCATACTTGCTTTTTCTGTAAAGGAGACTCTTAGTTAAGGCAGCGAACCGCAGGTTTATTGGAAAGGACACCTCAGCTCCCCCAGGTTGTGGTGACCAGTGTTACATCTCATGGTTGTAACTGCACTATCTCCTCTTTATCCAGGACAGCTATGGTCCCGATACAGCAACACGTTGAACTTGATAATTCCGGCAAGCCTAACAAAAATGCTTACGAGATTAAGCATCTCAGACTATCAGATTTCTTCCCTTCTTCCTTCTTCTCACACATTTGTCTTTAGATGAGGAAAATACACTTTTGCGTATATTTTCAAAATTCATCTCAAGATGATGCTGAGAGAGATACTTTTATGGCTGTATTTAGGTTTTTTTTTTAAGAAAGAGTGAGAAACCCACCAACCCAAGTCCCCAAACAAGATTCTCACCTGGGGCTAATAGTTGCAGGCCCAGGAAACATTACACTTCTGTCTTTACTGTCTGGTGCCCAGGAAGACCCTGACGATTCTGATTTTCTTACTCTAAAGAGAACTGAATTAATGCTGCTGACATCGGAGCCAACATCTGAGTATTAGCAGCCTGTGAGATGCAGCCGGGTCCTGGGTTTGTGCAGTTTAAGGCTCCGACGTGCGAGCGGAGGTGCCTGCAGCTGTAGGAGCCAGCCTTCCTGCCCGCCCCAGGATGACATTATCCATAACCCAACGCTGCCTCCGTCCGTGCTTGGTCCCCCGACAGCAAGGCCAGCTGTGACCATGGCAGTGCTGGCGCAGAGGCTGGGGCTGGTGGGTGCCAGCAAGGGGATTTCTGCCATAAAGAGGAGGTTTTGTCCATGCTTCCCCGCTCTGCTGGTGGCAGCCCGCTTGCCTCTTCAGAGCTCCCGTCCACCCTGCAGGCTCTCGGCCGCAGCACGTTCCCTTGACTTGGCAGCTCTGCTCAGCTCTGCCTCTGGCTCCTCGTCCTCGCAGCCGCTCCCTTCAGATCTGCCTGCCAAGGGAAATCTTGGGCTGGCTTTGCCTAATAATTGAGACAAATGACCGATTGCTGTCCCTTCGGGCTAATTGCGCGTATAATCTATTCTTTCCTCTTCTCCAGGACTCTTATTTCCACAGAATAAAACCTAACCACAAAAAAAACCCCAATAACCAACAAGCAAAAAAACAGACTTTGCTGTTTAAATGGAAAGAAATAAAGAGCATAAAGAAGGAGAGGCCAGAGCAATTTTCTACACTCGTTCTTTCCAGATGCACTTACTGGTGCTAGAAGGAACATTTGCTTTTCTCTGTGAACAGCCAATTTTCCCATCACTGGGAAACGAAACGAAACTAAACTAAACATTGAGAACCACTCAGTAGCATTTCATCCCGTAAGGGTGCTGCTACGGCATCACTGTATGAGAATGACTGCTTTTACCTACTAGGAAAAAAAAAATTCCTTGCTTTTTGACCCCTCCTGTAGTTCACTGCCATTGCTATTTGCCAGGAATCTGCCTCTGGTTCTTTTGCTCAGAGTGATTGCCATCGTATAATTAAATGCTAATTGTATCAGATAAACATTACCGGGAACAGAGTAGTTTAACCAATTTTCTGTACCCATTTTGGCACGTATACACCTATATGAGTTAACATGGTTTCAACTGGAGTGGAATTGTGCTGATCAGTTCTAGAAAGAAATAAATGGCTGTTAAGGGTAAATGCCTGTTGTCTGCTTAGGAAGGAGTATACTGTTTCCTTCGATCTAATGCCAGAATTAATCTTCAATATGTTATGCGGTGGCTTTGACAAGCAGCTGTATTTAGTTATTTATTTCTGAAGCACTAAACAAGTAATAGCAGTTACAAAGTCCCTGTTTGGTGCTCTGGAGCTCCGGACATGCTTGAGTGGCTGAACGTGACGGTTCTCCTGGGTTAAATCCATGTAAGTGCTTGGTAGAATTCTTAGTGACTAGTGAAACAAAATACTATGAATGTCAAGTTAGAAAATGAGTGCTATCACGGTTACCAACATACACATTCAGTATGTTCTTTTGTGCTAATATTTAAAGTTTTGTGGCTTGTCTCGTAGTATCCAAAGGCAAAGTTAGGAGAAGAAAAGGAGTGTCAAAGCTCTTGGTACGTCCTTCAGAAATCATATGGGAGTACATGTTGTGTGAAGTGTGATAGTCCTGCAGGGGTACTCCCATCTTCGATACTTGAGTGCGCTACAATTTGTACTAGCATAAGGGACTTAAGCGTAACATATAAATATGAAAAAAAATACTTGAAATGAATTTAGGAAACTGGAGGCCTTCATCTCACTTGCACGAGATTCTGTTTGCAGAGCTCGGAATTACAGGGAACCTTTAACGTGAGACTAAATTGTTTCCTCTCACTCTGATGTGTCTCTGTTTTGCCGTGATGGTGCGTATGGGCTGTAGCGTAAATGGGAATTGAGCTTGGAGTGGGCATGACAACCAAATGAGTGAAGAACCAATATAAAGTTCAGCCCTTAAAAGCAGGTGTAATAGGTTGCTAGATAAAATGAGATAGATGTTTCTTCTGATAAATGGCAGTTTGAACACTCCACAAATGTTTAGAGGTACATAATATTTACTGTTTTCATTTGTGTGTGCTAATGGGTAGAGTAAGGGCATGACTCTGCTAAATTTTCACTCTGGTAACCTTGCAGTAAAAATGCTGAAATGAAAATGGATGATTTCTGATTCTTTAGGCTGAAGAGATGTGATTTTCTTGATGTAGTATTTCTCTGAATTGCATTTACTAATTAATTATATGTAACGTAAAAAAGTGGTTCTTAATCTCCTGGCCCACATTAAAATCAGTAGCGTAAATATGATGGTAGTAGGCTTTAGAATGGGTTTTTGTATCTCCTTTTTTTAAGACCAAGCTCCAAACCCTATCTCCTCTTCGGAAGAAGAATCTGATTTTATGAAAAGTTGCATGGGAAATTCTTTTCATGAGGGGGGAAGAAATTGCAGAGCAGTCCTTCTGAAGTGACTTCTTATTTTATTATGTGAAGGTTTTGTTGCTAGCATGTAATGCTATTTGGAAAAAAAACCACTGCATAGTGGACTAAGACTTTTGTAGGCATTTTTAAACTTTTTAATTGCCGAAATTGTTATCAGTGCATGAAGTAATTAGCATGGGTCTTAACAATTTTATCTGCTACCTTTTAGATGCACAAACAAAATTTGGAATTCTGTGGAAAAATAAGATGGAAAAAAAAAAGTTTTACTTCTCACTTTTTTTTTTTTCTTTTCTTTTCCTTTTTATAATAGGGATTTATTTGTCCTCTGTGTATGAAGTCTCATGGATCAGCTGAGGAGCTGTTCAAGCACTATGAAGCAGTTCATAATTCTGGCATTGATTCAACGCATGGAGGGGAAGGTCATCTGTCACCGGAAAGGTGCAACAGTACTCATTTGTGCATGTGCTTTTGTGTCAGTGTTGAGCTGCTTCTAATTACACTGAAGGCTGCATTAATTTGAACACTTAATTATGTAGTCAAGTATTTAAATGTTCATGCCCCATTTCCAGCTACAGTTACAAAGCAGCTTGAAACTTATATTGGCTGAGACTGATCTGACGATAAATGAAAATCAGATACACATGTTTATATTGTTAATTAAATCACCTGTTTCTCATGCAGCTGACAATGCAATATTACAGACTGGAATGATTATTATGAGTGTGGCAGAAAAAATACAGGTTCCTCATAATTTCCAATATAGAGCTGAAATTTCATCTTTTGAGAGTGGGGCAGGACAACCCTGAAGATAGAGAGGAGAGCTGATTTTGTCCCTGTCTAGATAGGGTACTTACTGGGTAATTATAACATCAGGATTTGCCTAAATAGGTTCCCATATTTACCTAGTTATTTGAAAATCTGAGAAGTTTCTGTCTGTGTCACTAATTCTCCTTCTGTGTTCCAGAAACTCCACGCTGATCTTAAGAGATCTTCTCTAATTTATTTTATTTAACTGTTTGGTCAAAACTGTATTGCTAAATGTATTCTTAGGAAACATACCATGTTGTTTTATTTTTGAGAGCAGCGGTGTGTAGCAGGAACTGGTAACGTGAAAGTTTCTCTAGAAAAGTTTAACTGAGTAGTCTGCGTGTGTTGTAGTAATCCCTCGTGTTGGTTTGGGGAGCTTTCTTCTTAGGGGTAACATTTATGTAGGTTTCCTTTTTACTTCCTGCTAGTTCTTCTTCTGTTCAGTGATTTTTATTTTTTGGGGGGGGGCGGCAGTTATAAATGACCGTCCTTTCTGTTGGTCGGTCACACTTCCCCAGACTCTCTTGGTTTGTACCCAGCCGTGTCAGAGTGAGCGGCCGCCTGTGGCCTCATTCAGCAGAGAGGCACACAGCCCCGCGGGTTGTCACCTGCCAAGGGAGCTGCCTTCTGCCCATGCCAGGAAGTAAATGTTTCAAAAATTTTGTAGTCACTAGTAGACCTGTGACCCAAAGTGACGAATAATTACATTGAAAGAAATACAAGTATTTATGTAATAACTCAAGAGAGGGTGCTTCTTTGGTGAGAAAAGAGTGTGGGAGGTCACGTACTTCAGTTGTTACCCGAATGAAGATTCGAATCTCCCCAGTGTTGTGCGGAGCTGGCAAGACAGTACGAGCCAGCACTAGCAGAGGCCATGTCTTCGTGCACGGACAGACCCTTCCTTGTGGATAGCTGCTTTTTCTCCCAGCTGCTGCAACGAAAGAAGTCAAAATTAGGGCTTTATATAGGAGAAAGTGGTAGGGTATTAGTGGAGTTATATCAAGGTTCCTATCTGCACATTTATTCAAGCATGGGTATTTCTTCTCTGGCTGAATTAGGCCTTTTCAGGGTGATACAATTTGGACCTGAAATGATACTCTCAGTAGAATAATAGCATTCACATGGGGGAATTACTGGTCATAACTATTGTTTATATAGTTTATGAAAGATTTATTTTTATGTCTGGAAGTTTCCAATGTCAACCAGATGTTGGCTGGTGAAATTTATTTATTTTATTCCTGGCTCTTGACAGTTTAAGGACAAGTGGGTTTGTTTTCTGTCATACAATTGAAAAAGTGGACAAGGTCAGGGAGCTTGAATGGAGCAAAGGGAGTTTGATGAGAGTTGTTGTGTAACATGAGCTATTTCTTTCTATTAGTGTGGCATTCTTCAATGTTTCTCAGTTGCATGCTTGCTTGACAAAACTCTCATTCAACATAAATATGTTTTCCCAAGACTTGGAATACCACGTTAAAGAAATATTGCAGCCTGCAGCAGGGAGCCACTCTGTTCGTGGTCTAGCAGTGAAGTTTACATGTAATTCATAAGCACAGGATTGGGAGGTGAAGTTCCTTATGTAGTCAATAGAGAAAGCTAGGTACTATAAATTGCATTGTGTCCTCTTCCCCTCACCCTCCCAATAAACTGTCATAATTAAGTTCCAAAATCTCGTAACTCTTCCCAGTCAAGGCCATTGGTACTCAGTGCTGGGATGGAGGCACTGGCGTTACAGGTGGGGAACGGAGTGGAGCATAAGGAAAAGGTAGTAAGGATTTGCCAGATGGTGAGGCTGAGGGGATGTGCTGAGGAGGAAGGGATTGTAACAGCCCCAGAAGAAGGGGTGATTTGGTGAGGATTTGGATGGCAGTAAGGAAAATAAAGTTACAGTGTCTAGAGTGGTCTCTTACACTTCCCTGCCCC